>JABFEA020000017.1:11497226-11518516 GCA_019775915.2 Cyphomyrus plagiostoma | reverse complement strand
CCCCCCCCCCCCCCCCCCCCCCCCCCCCCCCCCCCCCCCCCCCCCCCCCCCCCCCCCCCCCCCACCTGGACTGGGAGGGCGTTGGGTTGCGGTTCTCACCCAGAGAGACGGGTGTGAAGAGGGCGATGAGAAAGAGCAGCTGTGCAGTCCACATGGTTCCCCCTCACGCTGAAGGTCCGCCACCAGAGGGAGCTGTTCCGGTCGGGCCTGAGCAGCCCCAGGCACGTGGTGCAGACACGCTGATCACACGCTGATCACACACCGGTCCTGCTGTGAGTCTGCTGAGATGGGAGGAAAACCAAGCCATTAGCCTCACATTACCGCTTGATAGCCATTCATCAGCTAACTCTCTGTCACACTATTTGTAAACTTCTGGTAACCTTCTTATCTTTTGTTTGGACTACAACAATGAAGCCTGTATAATAATAACCTCCCAACTTTAAAAATATCTTTATATCTGTGTTTAGTGTTGAAAAGTTTCTTCTGAAAGCACACTGAGATTCCCCACAGGTGTACAGACTCGGTCAGGCTTCTTGAAGATAGATGATTTAAATTGACCAAAGATCCCAAACTAACCAAACAAAAGAGTGATCAGATTTCGTACTAAGGAAAATGTTAGGCGAAGGGAAAGAAAAGGAAATACCTCATCGTAAGTCAACCCGCTGTACAATAAACCTTTCTAACCTAAGGACTTGTGGTCACCTCATCCGTGACCCGAGGTCCCTGGCTAAACCAATGAGGCCAGCATTTCAGGGTCACGCCATCACCCAGAAAAGTGACCCATCTCAGGTCGGTAAGTCTATACAAGGGCTGTGGCAACTACCTGCCTCAGAAAATCAAACTCGGCCAACAGACAAAATAAACACAGACACACACACACACACAAATTTGTAATTATATCTTTCTGGGGACTCTCCATTTATTTCTATGAGGAAAACTCTAATCTCTGCATGATGACCTTAACCCTACCCAGCCCTAACCTTACCCATAAGTAACCAAACAGGATACAAGTCAAGTCACCACACACACATACCAACAACCCTGAAAGTGTAAGATAACAGCACAGCATGTGATAAGGCACGTTTGCTTATTTCATGGCAAATCACAGCAAAGGTGTTAATGAAGCAAATGTATTTTTTTGTACATACCCCATGTGCTAAACTATATATTTATGAAATATTCTCGGCAAGTCATGGCTTATTGATGAATTTATCCTATTTATTTATTCCCTTCGGGGGATTTTTGGCATTTTTACTGCTTTGATTGTATTCACAGATTTTTGTGGGGACCTGAAAAATGGTCACCACAACGAAAAAATAATAGGTTATTATTACATTGTGGAGGGCATTTGGTTCTCCCAATGTAATATAAATATAATCCATGCACACACACATGCTTAAACAGACAGGAAGCCTTCCTTTCTCATTGAAATACTGACATTGTTTAGGCTCTGTGTTTCTACAACGTGATGGTGCATCTGCATGGTAGATGTCTTTCACAGCTACAACTGAATCGCAGTCTTTCCAGGGCTTGCCTTTGTCTGTCATTGACCTCAGTCTGCCAAATCCACAATCAGAGAGAAGCCACACGCAGAGCTAATTCCTCAGCAGCCAGTAAACTGCAGCCCAGCTCCTCCTTTCAGGTAAGTGATCACATTCACTGCACATTGTTCACAAACTTCTTCCTACATATCTCTCTCATTTTTTCAATCTCTCACTTCTTCTTGACAAAAAAAAAATCCATTTCTAGCCTTTCTGGGTGAAAGCCACTGAAGACACTTTAAATCAGATTTTTTTTTTTGCTGAGGACTGAGTAAATCCTAAATCCAGAGAATAATTTAAAAAACGCTAAATATAGTGAAGGAGACAGACTGGAACAGCAGCGCCATGCCTGGTGTCCACATGTGTGCAGGATTTGTCTGCAGATGGTATCTGCCATGGGTCTGAAAACGTCCTCAGCTGGTTTCATCACTGAAACATCTCACCACCCCTTCATAGTGTCACGGTTCACCACCAGCACCCCCTGCACTCAATGCTTCAAATGTTTTAAATGTGTTATGCCTTTCTTTGTCCACAAGCTAAAACAGGTTCATTTTCTGGGGGCATTCCTGTCCAGGCCCCACCCCCCTACTACTACCAACCCCCATGTTGCACACAGTGTTGGAGCAGGGGCAGGACACCCCCACAGCAAGCTGACACCACAAGGAGGGTGGAGTTGGAGGGGGGGGGGGTGTTTAGGTGGAAGGAGGACATCCGTCTTCTATAACGGAGAGTATCGATCACCACAGACGTCCTCTCGGTCTCTCCCTGCTCTGTTTTTAAATGCTTGTCATTTATGTCATTTACCTCACACTTGACCTTGGGGCACTGAAAAGGTCACACGCTACACGCCACACCCACACACCCTGAGGTGGCCGGCAGAGGTCATTAACACCTCAGAACTATAATAATACAAATGATTTATCTGGATCAATGATTGAGCAATTAACTAAAATGCAAATATTTTATATAGGCTGTCTATCTATTGCTTTCTAATTACATTGGAATTAGATAAATTGATTTTACCCATTTGTAATTTGAAAGAATACACGAAAAATACATTTACAAATGTTTATCGGCTAGCTCTCTCTCTCTCTCTAATCTTATGTGCATATGACCCATGACACATTCACTGAAGTCTAATAACTTGAAATGCTTCAGCATATGGGAACCTCATCTCCAAAAAACCACTACATTACACAGCAATTCATATATTGTGGAAAACTTGGGGCATCTTGTTACATTTCACTGGTCACTCTGATTGCTGATATTTTTTTCCCCAGATTTTTTACCAGTGCTGGTAAGGGAATAATGCCTGAATCCCAATCTCTCTCTCCCTAACATGCACATAACGCAGACCTGAGCTGAACACAATCAAGAGCAAAGCAGGCCAGCACAAGCCGTGTGGCGTAACGTGATACTGTTTATTACCTACCAGGCGACAGGTGACAGGCGCGTTAAGGCCCCAGTGCCACCTGACACCACGCCCCCCCCCCCTTTGTCATCGTATAAAAAAGGGTGTTAGTTAAATAATCGGGTTACACCAACTTCATTCAGCTTTTCATGGTCTCATCAACACAATGGCACCCTGATGCACACTAAATAAAACAATATCAGTCAAAAGGAGTTTTGCTAAGGGCATTTTTTGCAAACTAATACAAACATCAATGTGGCGCTTCTAGAGTTTTCTATAGAACAATTAGCACACGGACGGCATGCTAGTCGGCGGACGCCAGCCCACCCTATTGTCACAGACTCCTGACAGGAGCTACACAAGCCGCATCTCCCAGCTACAACCAGCCCCCGGCTGAGCACAGCCTCAATTAGCTAATCAACGGACTAAAGAGCGAGTCGCTGAGAAAACGATACTGTCTACAGACCTTCGTCTACATTGAGAAGATATAATAGAATCCACAAAGCCAATGAATTTGTCAGCTGGTGAAAAATCTGGATCGGTGGCAGGCTGCCTCTGGCGGCTGAATGTCTGCTAATTGCACTAACTTTAGCCGCGTAGCCAGGGAAGCCTAATGAGCAGACTGTCAATGGCTCCTTTGTGGACAGCTCCTAAGGCCTGCTAATGAACATGGGGATTGGAGGAGGTCCCAGCCAAGGCTGTGTCAGCTCCAGCTGCCTCTGCCTCCCTCCCTGCGGCCACCGGTCGCGATCCGACTGCCACCCGTGCATGCTGCCTCGCCGCAAGTTGCCGCAGAGGCAAGCCTGGACACAGAGCTTGAGGCAGACAGCGCGTGAGGGACACCCTAAGGCCCAAAGGCGTGCGGTCAGTATGCTTGGCTACGAGGTGCAGCTTGTGCCGCTTTCAGTATATCCATTGCCATATGTATACTTATTTTAAAGTCTTGTCTGTCCTTAATTTCACATTTGTTTCTTTTTTATCCATGCATCCATCCATTCTTCACTTATCTTTAGTTATTTGTTTATTTCATGCATTTCAATTATTGTTTGCTGCGTGGTTGTGCCCTGAGTCACCAGTAAAAAGGAGGCTGATTATAACCCGAATGCATGTTTCAGTTACCAGAGCTGAGGATCCATTTCTATTTTATATTCAATTATCAGAGTATAATAAACAGCACAGTTTTCAGACCAAGCAAGCTGTGATTATTGAGAGAAAGCAACAACACAGTTACAACGACCGCATTACCAGAATGCATCAGCACTATCAGGCGCTATCATGAGGAGCCACTGCAAACCCCTCCCACCTTGAAAGGGGGGTGGAGGAACTGATCCAAGGACCCACCCCAGAATCTGTCCCAAAGGCTTGAAGTGTGTCACGAGGACGCTAAGGCAACCCATCAGGAGGACAGGAGTCGAGTGGAATACGATGGGGGTTAGCCTGTGTGCCAGCGGAGAAGAGGCGTGTGCGATTTGGGCGTGAGCCAAACCTCTCTCCCTGCAGCCTGTGCCAGCGCCATGGGCCCGGCCGGGCCTGGAAGAAACGGGCTCTCATTAAGCGCGACTTCCCACCGGCTTATGGAAGACGACACTGGGCAGAGCCTCCACAACCACGGGGACGTGACGCCAGAAAACATCCCGGTCCGGCAGAGCTGCGAGGCGTGTGCTCGAGCCGAAATGCGGAATGCGATTAGGGAGCCCTAACAATCACGATACCCGCATCTATAATCTGCATTCAAATTGAATAAGATCCACAAGCATCTTCTGCCCTTAGATAAGTGCCCTGCGACCGCCAGCTTCGCCGAGCAATTATAAATAATGCGATAAAATGAGATGCTTGTGCCATGTTCCGAGCTGGCCCCAAAGCCTCGTCTTGGAGGAAGGCCCTGCAATCGTGTGCATTGTGGTATTCAGAACCGGGTCGCACTGCCTGAAGCCATCTCGAGCCGACTCCTTGAGTTGCGAGCCATTGAACCCATTTCAAAGGGCTTCCTGTCAACAAACACACACACGGGCACATGTGCACCCGCACATGCTCGCCCAGTGCGGAGCGCAGTTGACAGTTGCCGGCTGCAAACAAATTACGAGGTTGTTAGTAAACATGGGCACAAGTGGCATGGCTCCTATTCATATTAATGTAACCATTCAGCACATGGAAAACTCATCTGTGAGTCAAAAAAAACTCCAAAAATAGGACTAATCCCCAGTGGCAGGATAACATAAAGGACCATGCCACCCCCTTCCCAGACACTGCATATGAGCCTTCTGCGACCAGGTTGGCCTAAAGCAGAATAGAAAGCGAATCCCACCATCAGTCAAAAGCTGAATCTTAACCAGCAAAGACAGCTGGTCCCATTGGCCTCAGAGAAAGGGGGCAACACTTCATCCAGGTGTGAGCAGCCCGTAACCACAGCTTACAGTCTGAGACTCACAAGTGCACAACAACAGATGCCTGCCGGGCTCGTCACGGCGTTTCGGCTAGATTGTGGCACGCCATGGTCTTGAAATGGAGGCCGTGAGCCGACCGCAGGGGAAAACCACACAAGGGCAATAAAGGAGAGAAGCTTAAAAAAGAAAAAAAAAACGCAACACTTGAATGCAAACCGGCTGCTTCACCATTGGCCAGATTGGCAGAGCAGCCGTATCCGGAGGACCGGCGCGGTTCTCAGACCACTGATGGACAGGGTTTGTGCCAGAAGACCTCTGGATGTTTTAAATCCTGGAAGCAAAAGGCAAAAGGCTGTGAGAAGGGAGGACATAGGAATGAGACGCAGCACCAGGACCATAAAGCACCTTTATCATGCCACGATTAGCGTAGGCCTGTGGGGGGGGGGGGTTTGAGACAGCAATGGGGGCTGTGATTCATGACAACCCGCACGGGACATGCGCAAATCTCAGGTCCCCTCCTGCCATGTGGGCACTACGAGCCGTTTCGTTTGAAGATATACCGCGCAGCTCAGTGGGGGGGGGGGATGAAACTCTGAACAGCGGCAGCACCCCCCAAAAGTGCCAGACTACTCTGTCCTGCGCTCAGGCCTAACTGTGCTCTGCCGTGAGATCGCTCTGGTCTTTGTCTCCAACCTCATGTTCTCCTTTCCCTTTGGTCAGTGTCAATCAATTTTAATAATGTTTAATACGCAAGCGACTGCCTGATTTCATATTCAGTAGATAATATCATAAAACCGAATGAGAATGGCACCATAAAAGCCTGGCATGTTTATTCTTCTTGAGATAAGTCAGGCCTGCGCCGGATGCTGACACTGACGAATGATGTCAGTCAGGCTCTCGGGGGTCAAAGGTCCACATTTGTCAGGGACTCCCCACCTTGTGATTCTATTTTCACAGACTGCCTCTTGAATCATTCTCGCTCTGCTGCTAATCACGCTGTTAATCGCCCGTGGCATTACGAGAGAGCGATCGCATTCCTCTTCCCGCAATTTTATTAGCATCACATTGGACAAAAGGTGAGCAATAATCGCTCCCGCTTTTGGAAAGCAGTGGGAAAAAAATGAAGTTAGCAGGTTGCTTTGAGAGAACAAACATTTTTTTAATAAGCTTTCCTGTAATTCATTGACAGCAGTGTAGATTACCATCTGATAAAGACTGCTCGCGTAATTAACACACGCAGCTGCAAAATACATCAGATGCCAGAGAATCCGCCTTTCAGATGGTTTTCAATTACGCGAAATTGCCCGGAATGATTCCCCGGCCCACAAAGTTCACTGTGTCACACTCGCTTCCTGTTTGATGGCAGTCCTGCAGAGATCCACGTCACCATAAAACAAGCACGTATATTTATGATGCATGAAAAAAATGGGATTTTGTACTACTGTTCCACGCATATTTATGAAGCTTTCCTACATGTGCAGTTAGGGTTTTTACTATTATGACTAGTTAGAGGACACTAGTTAGTGATCAGCTTGTGTCACTTTTGCATTTTCAGGCACAGCACACGGGCCTCAAAACTTGAGAAGCATAAAGCCTGAGTCTCCTTCCATGACATATGGTGTAATTAATTCTGAATCCGTTTCCGACACCTAGCACTCCATAGCCACTCAGTGACTCAAGAACATTTGTCTCCAAACATATTGCCTCATTAGTCGCAGAAAACCCTTCCAACCACCTCCCTTTGATCCATCCAGGCCACCTGCCCCCCCACATGCCCTCACAGTCACCACCATGAGCAGGACCTTTCCTCTCTGTGCCCCCCCTGGCACACAAAGGGCTGCGTGGCCACAGATTATTCCCAAAGTCCACCCTGGCACCCCACCTATGCGCCGACGCGCTCCGTTCACTGGGCGCACACCTCCAATCCGGTCCCGCAGTCATTGGCAGAGGTTCCAGGCTTTTGCGTGGGACTGGCGCGCTTTTCTGGAAGTGACCAAGCTTTGGGTGGGGAGGGTGAGGAAGGGGGACTCTGACACGCGTCCAGCCTGCGCACACACACCGCAGGGGGGCAAGTCTAGCGGCATCCTCTGTGCCGCACATTTCAGAAGGACTGCGGCTCAATATGGCCACTGTGGGAAAAAAAAAACTGAAGCACAGCAATAAAGTTAAAAAATTGGGATGGACATCAAGCCAAATGGAGAATTAACTACAAAGTCATGGACAGTGAACACTGAAGGAGTCGGTGCCATGGGTGGGGAAGAAACCCTCTGAGAGTCTGACTTGGTCCACTACTGGGACCTCGCTCAGCAGACATGGGCCAGATGTCAGATCACGCTGCCCGACAATACACAGTATTTATGAGGGTTTAGGCACACTGGCAGAGTGGTGCTCATGCCCACGATATCTGCTGACTCGAGAGTAAATCACACCACCCAAAACCTGGCACTGTACCACTCACACACACCGCGGAAACCATCCAGGGGGAGCAAGAGAGATGTGTGACATGTCAGTTACCATAAAGCAGCATTTCCCAATCCGGTCCTCCGGGACCCCCAGACAGTGCATGTTTTCGCTCCCTCCCAGCCCCCAGTAAAAATGCAGACTGTCTCGAAAGGAGCGAAAATGTGGTCCCTGAGGACCGGATTGGGAAACACTACCGTAAAGGATCTGCAAAAAATGAAGAAGAAAATAAAAAAAAAATCGGTATGGTCTAGTTTGAAGATTTCCCTGCCTGGCTTCCATTGCCTCTCTCCCTTAGGATTATGCGAGTTGGGTACCGTCAAAGGGAAACTGATTACAGTGCAGAGAGATTCATAATGAGGCCATGTATTATACAGGTGGTGGTACAGACTCACAGCCAGGAGGTTTTTGGTTTGAATCCCAGGAGGCTATACACGGTAAGCTGATTTAGACGGATGCATCTGCAACTGAAACCATTGCCTCCTAGTGACAGCATGCTATCCGCTCCAGCACATGTGCGTTGACGATGTCTGTGAAGCAGTGAGAGGTACCTCCGCAGGGGAGGCAGCTGGGGACGTCGCCGTCAGGCCGGTTCCGGTCCCAGTCTGATGCCCAGCCGACTGCAACCAGTCAGCGTGCCATGTCTTAGTGGCACCACAACTACTGAGACAATAGCAGAGTTTTCCACCCCTCTGAGGCCAAAATTTCTCGGATAAAAATTACAAATGACATTAATTATAAATATTGACTAGGCAGTGATTGAGTACAGGAAGATGATAAACTTTCCTAATATTGTTTAACTGTCCCCCCGTGAGACCTATTCTGCCCGGCAGCCTCTGTTCCTGCCCTTTCGTTCCACTCACTCTTTCTGAGGGTCACAGCCTAGACTGGCTACATCCGGGATTAGTGGCTCAGCTCGAGTATAACTCACCTCACTGGTCAATCACTGAGCCGCTCTCACCGAGTCTCACCCAGACGAACATGCAGAACCACACATCGCTAGTGCCAACATAAAGTTGCCTGACTAAGCGCCTCGGTGCCACGCAACCCCCTTCTGTGCCAATGGGTGCAAGCATGTTCCCTCCCATGATGGCCACACACTGCGTTAACCCCACAGAGATACACCAGAGAACAACACCCCCTGGAGACCAGTAACAGCAGTACAAACACACTTTGCCCACCGGATTACAATCCTATTCATCTATGTTCACTTTTACAGACCCTTGTTTCATTGTCATATAATAATCATCATTCCATTTTTTTGAAGCGAGATAAAAGTGAGATCGTCTTCCAGAAAAAAGAAAAAAAAAAGGCGGGCGATGCAGACACTTGCCACATCCTGGTACAGAAAAGCGAGATTAAATATTTACCCCGGGTCCTGTTATGTTCGGTGGTGTGGGTCCTGCGATCCAATAAATAATATATACACACAATAGCTGTGTACATATAAAAAGAAAACACTTAACACAGGGCCACCCAGATGATGGGAACAGGGTGGGGGGGGGGGAGGCTGATGGTAAGACAGCTCAGTGCTCAACACCGCATCCTTCCCGGAACGCTCTGCCTACCCACTTATTTATTTTTTTCATGTATTTATTTGTCCGTTTGAGTCCAAAAACGAGTCTTCAGTGATCAACAACAACCACGAGAAAAACAGAATGAAAAAAATAAGACTGAAGAGAAACACAGGAATTGTATTATTAGTGAAGCCAATTAGGGAATTTACAACACACCCCCACACACACATACAGCCCCCCCAGCCTCAAGGGGCCTTACGGAGCTGCTCAACGTGTGGCGCCCTTTGGCACACAGCTAAGGGTGGGACTAGGGGGGTGGCGAAGGAGGGGCACTGGCTGGTATAGACTGATAGACACATGAAAGCAAAGGCACCCGTTGGGTACACCGGCCCCTGGGATTCGATCCACTCACACAGCCGGCTTCCAGGTCCCGAGGGCAACTGGCGCAGACTAGATACACTCACTTGCAGTATTTAGTTAAAATGATAGGCATGTCAGAGTCAGAGCCCTCTAGGAAAAACGAAAATGACTGCAGTGTAACATCTCCGTCGGCCAGCACGAAGAACTGTTTATTTGTGAAGGCTCGCTCCATACCTAATCCATCTAATTCAGAGATCACAAAGTCCCCAGTAATCTAATAAATACCAACACTCAATGCACCAGGCAAAGTTTAATAATGTGCTACCTACTGCCAGATTAGCAAATGCAATTTAATTTTTGTAAAAGGTTAAAAGATCTACTGAAACTACTACAAAAAACAAGCCTGCAAGCACTACATAATGAAATATTACCTTATAAACTAAAACCTTAAAGTACTACGTGATAAAATATCCTTTTAAAACAGCACAGAATCCTCTAAGTACAGCAGGTTAAAATACTTTGTGAAAGTATATTCTGTGGCTTGAGAGCTAAGCGCAGCTCAGTACAGGTGCGTTTCTGCTATTAATGAAAGACCTAAAATTTGTCAAGAGCTGGAGGTGACCATGAATTAGAAAATACACCTCATCATGTCTAACATTAATGCGAGGTAGAATTAGTTACAGAAAAGGTAAATAGAAACTCGCAGGGGAAAAAGAGACAGGAGTTTTTTTTTTCAATCTTGTAGCATGTAAAATAGCAGCCTTCAAGAGACCATGCATATCATCCCAATCACGCTTCCCCACACAGCTCGCCTCGCTATCACTGTCCTTCCGGCATCTGCTGAATTGTTATTTGAATGCCGGGAGCTGAAAGCAGCTGGTAAATAAAACAGGGGAGGGGTTAATTGGGTTCAGGGCTTCTGAGAGAGGCAGTCAGAGTGGCCAGAGCCGCAAGCCTGTCCTGGAAGAAGATCCTAATCACAGAGACTTGTTATTTCCATTCTTTCGCATTAGGGCTTTGTGCAAACAGACAGGTCCTTGGTGAAGCCCTGCAGGACACCATCTTCCCTGCAGTTTAGGGAAAAACACCCCATCTCCCCCCGGGCCAAGCACAAGGCAAGGCGAGGCGAGGGAGAGGCCGGGCCAGCCTGCCAGGGCCGTTTCCACGGCAGTCGGCTCCCACTGGAGGAAGAAGCCATTAACGTTTCAACCTGGGTGCTCGCCTACCCAAGGCGCGGGAGGCATGCAGGCATAAACAAGGACACCTAAAAGAAAATTTACTTGTTTCCTTGCTACCTTGTATAAATTATCAATGGGTTCAAAGTTTAGATACAGTTATAAATAATGTTTTATATCATGCTGGAGTATCTATTAGTTAAAAGCACAAGAATGAGTTGAAGTTGTTTTTCAAAATTGATGATGGTCTTGCATAAATTATGCAAAATGCCATCCCTGTGCCAAGCAACACATCCACTGAATAACAATCACAGAAGGGACCAAAGGGGCAACAGGGAGGGAAGTGCAGAGAGATTGCCTGTGTCTCTCCCCTACAACCCAGGACACAGTGAGAGGTTTCAAATTCTGGGATAAAAGTAAAGTTCATTGACAAGCATGCTGTGTTATTTTTTCGCCTGTTGGAACACGTAAATTTCTGCTAATTTATGGAAAACCCCAGTTTTTAAAATGATTTAAAGAAAATAATACATTTTCCGACACACAGCCACAAATTGCCCCACACACACAGCTCCTGCCTGTCCCATACCCACACCCCTGATCTGCCACAAAAATAACCTCGATGCCCCCTACATGGAGCACCACCCCACCCACCAAACACCCCCGTTCCCCATTTCGCCGTGTACACATCTGAGTCCAAACAGCCGAATGCCCGGCTTGCTTGCTGCTCTGAATCCTTGATATAATCCATTCCTCCTTGAGTTACACACACATCTGTTCCTCACGGAGGATGCCGGAAAACGGCCGAAGGGCGTCGCAGCCTACCGTTCTCCCGTGTAAGAGCAGATGGAGCTCATTAGACAGTCATCCATACACCTCCACACTAACTCAAATGTCTGCACGCCTCCACTGTGTAACACTGACACTTACACCGTGTAACACTGACATCTGCACGCCTCCACTGTGTAACACTGACACCTACACAGTGTAACACTGACACCTGCACGCCTCCACTGTGTAACACTGACACCTGCACGCCTCCACTGTGTAACACTGACACCTACACACCTCCACTGTGTAACACTGACACCTACACAGCCAAGCTAAGTGTCCCGCTACCGCTTCTGAGCCATAAACATGGTCCTCTTTGCTCCCCAGTAAAACATCTGACATTGCCAGCTTTTCATCATTTCTACAGCTAATCACCTATCTGGACTCTCCGCAGGCACACAGACATTCATTTTCCACTGCATATTACTGAAGCCGAAGTTGTTAGCTTGCTTCGTGAACCTTTCCGTGAAAGGACACGCAGCTCAGAGTCACCATCCCTTAAAGATCTTCATATACTCAACCATGTGGGGACACAGCTTGACGGTACAGCCGACCAGGTCCGCTCCACCCCACGGTTCCCAGGCGCAGGCTTGGCTGTGCCCAACTACAAAATAAATGTTTGTTTTTTATGTTTGGGGACAAAAGCTGTGAGAAATATGGGACTGAAGGTTTCAACAAAGAGAGCGTGGGTCTCATGGGTAACAATGGCAGCTTTCTATTTGTGGTGCATTTAATTAGAATTTCAATTGTGAGTGCGTTGAGGATGCGGGTTTAAATAAAGATGCCCTTTGATGGGCACTGACAGAGAAGGAAACATCTGTACCTTTACATCAGCAGCCGATGACTCGCCCCGTCCCATAACCACCCCTCTTAAAAGCATCCCACGGAAAAACGGGCATCATGTTTCGGCTGAAAACGCTCTTTTCTTTGCCCTGTTTTAGGGACTTTCCCATCAATGCTGGCACGTTCCGCACGTTTATCTCAAAGATTTGCATTCATCCATCTCTCATTTTCTTTTCTGCCCAGATTTCCTGTGCTATCAGTACTATAAATCCCTCAACAGCAGGGCGGCGCTGCTTGGCCTGATCCGGCTGCTAAGCTTTGTCCCGCGCCCGCCATCTGTGCCAGGCTGTCGAGCTAGTCTTACGTGCTGCTGGCACCACTGGCATCCTCTTCCAAATTTTTGTGAGGACAGGTTGGTCCTGTACTACATCACTTCAGTCTACGAGCGCCATTTTGAAAATCAATATCTCGATAGATATCTCCCCCAGGTACTCCTGTTCCCTTCCAAAATCTATAGTGTGTATGTGTGTTTGTGGTATATTTATTTTACATTGTGAGGATCAAATGTCACCCACAACTTGACAAAAACATGTTGTTATTTTAAGGATTAGGGTTTTGCCCATAGAAATGAATGGAGAGTGCCCACAAAGATATAATTACAAATCTGCGTGTGTGTGTGTGTGTGTATACTCTGATGGCCAAGCATCCTGTTCAGGGTCTCCCCTGCCTCCTGCCCTGAGTTCCCTGGGGTAGACTCCATTTGTATTGTAGCCCTGCACTGGACAAGTAGTAGAGGATAAAAGAAAGGTTAAAGAAAAGAAAAGACAGATAGATGGATGGATCGATGGATGGATCGACAGATGGATCTCACAATGTGCAACTGGAGAAGAGGCATCAGGGTCAGATTAGACAGTCTCTCCTGTATTCTTCTACTCTCCTAAGCTCTATTTTCCTGAAGGGATTGCAGTGTGTATCCTACAGTGTGTGCAAATTTAAGGAGAACAAAGATATCCTGAATCAGAAGACCCTGCATTTAATTACACCTATTTAATACAGCCAAATGCTAAACATTGGGTTTACTTCAAAGGTGCAGAGTTAAACTAATCAGAGAAGATTAAGGCACCTACTCCACTGCTTAGTTGTTCACATACCTACTTGTAATTCATTTGATGTTAGACAATAATTTGGTTTTAATAAGCCTATATAAAGTGTGTAATTAGGGGCACAATATATAATAATAATGAATTATGGAACACTATGCTGCATCTTAAAAACAAGTAAAATTCATGGATCTCCGATCAAGCCGGCAGCAAGCTGTATCACTGTCTCTCCCAGCTAAAAATCTAAATTGTAACATCGCATGGCTAAAGGTTAGAGGCTGGACTGATATTCTGATATTCAAGACAGCATGCTGTACTTTTGAAATGTCAGGCTCCAGACTTTTTGTGCAAGAAACTATGATTCAGACCCGGGTTTTGGTGTGGTGAGGTTGCAGTAGTCCCTGATATGCCTGCCCCCCTTCCCCCTTCCCCCGCTCTCACATTTGAAAGGCAGGTGTTCTCAACATTAAAAGACACCCCCCCCCCCCAACCCCAGCAGCTCAGAGATATACTTACTAATTAGTGGGCTGGCCAAGCCTCATTTCAGTTTTTGATAAAAGTACCTTCTGCGGTCTGCTGGTGATGCAGCCTGTACTGCGAAACTGCTCCAGGTAGCACCAGAGACAAGGGACATGGGCACCGAGTGCCAGCGAGTGCCAGGGTGGCTATGGGGCTCGATTTGTGACACTCCCAGGAAGTCGTTATAAGTCTCCAGAAGCATCGAGCAGCTGTTCCTTTCAATGAGTTCCCTGTGCCCATTGATACGGGGCTTTCTTTTGGAAATGAGAAACTGCTAAAGAGGCAATAATCAACACCAAACTCCTAATTATCCCTGAAAAATGTAAGAAAAAATGCAAATTCTTCAATAGTATTTGGAAGCTGTAAAACATACAAATATTTACTGTCTTTATGGTGCCATTCTTATTGAAATGCACAGCAGGAAACTGGCCTGTTTCAATTCATATCACTACAGCCAACTTTGCACTGAGATGTGTGGATGGCGCAAAGAGCATTTTATTGATGTGATTTGTTGCATTTAGTTCATTAGGAAGCACACTCCAAGAACTGGACATCTGAGGATATGAGGCGCGTAAAATCTGCACGAGATCCGGCACGAGTCCACTTCCTGTTGCTGGCTTAATTCTCACACTTGCTTTTCCCTCCATTTTGCTGAAGCTGCGTTTTTTTCACTGGACTGACTGACCTTTCCCCACTTCCTCCACGCCCAGCAGCGTTGGTTACCAAAGCGACTATGTGAGACGTCCTTACCTTATTTAGCTCCTTCAGAGAAGGCCAACAAACAGCCGCGACAGCAGAATTTCTTCAGCGGGAAAATAACGAGGGTATTAGCAGATGAGAGGGACGGACAAACAAGGCTCACAGCCTTTTGGGCCCTTATCTATGGTCTCGAATTACACAAAGGTCAGATAAGCACAGACGAGCAAGAAGAAGAAAAATTGGTTGGAGAAGACAGAGTCCAGGTCAAGTTGTGGGGAGTGTAGCCATTTCACAAGGGCCAGAGGCTTTCAAGAACAGTTAGCCATTGACTGTGTGTCAGGCCGGCATTCCTCACAGGGTGCTCATATGGTCCTGCTCACAGAGCATGTCAGGAAGTTCACCCGCCCATTAAGACTGGCGCAGGCCGGTCCGAGCCCACCAGGGGAGCACAAAGAATGTCGAGCTCCGTCCAAACCCGCCAGCAGTTCATTCTTACCAAAAGTGCGGTCTGTGTATACGAGTGCATGGGCAAACGCAGGTGTATGTGCGTTTGGTGCGTGTTTGCGAGCGTATTGCAAGTGTGTTGCGTGTATCATGGCAAGAACCTGCCCAAGCATGTGCGGAGAGAGGGAGTAAAAAAGGTACAGCTATTAAGCATTGGTACATGTCAGGCCAAGGTACATTATGTATTATTCATATCACCCTATTTTTGTGACAGATACAGACTTATGTGATTAGGGTAGGTGGGGATTCTCCCTGCTAACACAGTGGATCCTGCTAACACAGACATCAGTAGTCCAGGAGTTTTTGAGTAAACACTGTTCATCTGATATTGCCTCAGATCTCTGCTCTCATCCATCATGTTCTATTCCCTGAATCCCTACCCCTTTTCTCACTGACACACCTACAACGTTAAACGGAAATAAAGCCTTCCCCCCTTATCTGAAATACATCTGCCCATTCAATAACATTGCTTCTGAAAGGTAAGGCTGCATATTGATTTGTGAGCAGATTTCAGTGTAATGACCACCCCTGCACCCCACAGTAAATATCTATATTAAAATGTCCAGCGGTGTATTAAAGATGGTTGCCTCATTCTATAAGGACAGAGAAGTGAGGTTGCTGTCTCCCCCCATGCCCTACCCCTAAACACCTGGCAGAATTTTCTTTTTCATCAAAATTTCTTTTCGCTTACAGTCCTGTTCATGCATATGGAAAATGATTTGATCTACTGCTGATGGAAATCTCAGACTTCTTGCTAACCTTGCAGCATTGGCCTGCCATATACAATATAACATATGGTTAACTGCATATGGCTTATGGCTGGCTTGACCATTAGTGGTCATTTCCGCTGTGTCCTCTGGGTGAAGTTTAACAGGTGGTTTTGGACTTCACACACAAAAGCCACCCTCCGCTGCTTACTGTCACAACTCCCAGATCCTTAAAGACCAAGTAAGTACACTTAGATAAATTAACTGTTTGCACCAAAATGGAGTCACAGCCTTACACAGCGTCCCCCTGATAATGCATAAGACAGCTAAAGAGTAAATCCCTCTTTTTTTACAAATTCCTGTGAAAGACAAGGTGTTAAGTTAGATCAGTCCGGACACTGTCAATATAAACATTCCTCATCAGAGAGTCACAGTCAATATATTGATTGAGCAATATATCACTACAGCTCTACAAGACATTATTTCTAATTAAAACGTAAGCCATAACTTCTAGGGTTTATGGCCACGACAGGACTGTAAATAAATCAGGCTGCAATTCCTGCTGCCCACCCCGCCAGACGCCGTAGCCTACTAAGACAGCACATTCTTACGGGACCAGGAACGTCAGCGGTCTGGTCCGAGCCTGGTACATGGACAGCCAGGCCCGCGACAGATTTAGGGACAACTTTGACTCCGGGCGACTGGTAAATTGAATAGCATGTTGTTTGTGGAACGAATACACAATTTTCACCATGCAGACGGTGCATGGATTCATACGGACCCCATTTTCTCTTCCTCTTTCAAACGAACATATAACTGCATTTATCATTTACATGTTCAGGGTCTGAAGTAGTCAGAGGGGAATTAGCTTCACATGAGGCGACGTGCTCCCATCCAAATGCTATGTGCTAGGTATGGTAAACCGGGACTAAGGAAATGGCTGAGTCTGGGGCCCCTCCCTCCCTAGGCGTTCTTATCTTCAGCCACCGTGAGCACTGGGGGGCATTCACAGTGGAGGTGGGCCCCCATTCCTCGTGCTTCGCATACCTGCTGAACGTGACCTTGACCCAGGTCATGGCGACATGTAGTTTACAGACTCCCATCACCCGTGTGTGTGTGGGGGGGGGGGGGCATTCCAACGTGCCGCAGTGGAGCGAGGAAATAGCTGGGGGCGGCGGGATTCACAAGGCTACCGAACTGGCAAACAGCCACATTAGCCCATGATACAGCACTCGTCTCAGGTCAGGGCTAAATTATACCACGTTTATCCCTGTTTTAATACACTCAGTCTCCAGTTTAGAACCAGCATTTTGAAGAAACACTAGCCGGCAGCAGGGCCTTGGCAGAGTGAGCCAGGGAGGGGCGCTCTCTCTGCTTCCCCGTCTACTTCAACTGTTAGGTGAGGTCAAGCCATCACTGGCCACCCAAACGGCGACTTCAAGACAACTGCAGAAACATACAATCGCTAGCAAAGTGCTAGTTAAATGTTAGCTGGAGGAACTCGTCGCCGGCTCCCAGTTTAACAGGTGGACACGCAGGGAGGCTGAACGGCTCCGATTCCCCCCTGAAATGAATAGCCATATTGTCAGAGAGCTTTACAGTGTTAATCAGGTGTGACCCCAGGCCACGCTGACACTGACAGGTAACCTCTACCTTTCACACAGGCTAATCAGCATCCAGAGGTGACCTCAGAGGTCAGCTCGGGCGACGAGATAAAAACATCCCCCCAGGTTTTCCTAAAAGACCCACCCCAGTCGGGCCAGGTTCTGGTGCTACATTGGAGCCTCCAGCAGAGACCACAGTGACGTCTACTGCGCAAGGAGGGCCTCCAGCCTATATGGCTGACACTGATTAATGAATGGCGAGAAGAGTGACAGTGGGCCCCAGAGCTGTCAGCACCACCTGGACCCCTCACCGGGATGGGAAAGCAAAGACACAGAGGCAGTATGCTGCCATTCACAGGTCTGCCCCCTCAACTGCCTCCATCAGGCCTCTCATGGTCCATTATCACCTGATATGCCACAGGGGACACTCTCCCAGTGGCTAAAACAAGGGGTAGCAACCCCTCCCACCCTACACACACCCCAAAGATCGCATAACAATGGCAGACCCCACGGGTGGAAGGTAGAGTCTAAGAGATACACTTTCACCATTTTCCGGAACTTTCCGCTGCTCGGTGGCGAATGCTGGATCCGCAGTGCGTCGGATCTTGAAGCTGGCATGAAGACCGTCTGGCAGATTTATGGATGGACATATGCGTAACACATCTAATATGCCCCCTGCCCCCCGCCCCAACAACAGACTGTAGTGTCGCAAGGTTAAGCCCAAGCAGCAGTTAAATGCCAGTCTGTTCAGGGCAATGGGCTCTCTTACACAAGGGTGGCTCAACTTTAATCCACACCCTCCGTCACCATCTGATAATGTCGTGGAGCGGCCAACGTTTTCAATCTCATCAGGGCCGCAAACCTTATCGAGGTGATTCACACAAAAAAGCAAAAAGCACAGAAAGATTTTATTTACCAGCAGCTCTGGTAAACATGGGGGTGCAACACAGGGGGTGGAAGGAATATAGATGATGTGGAGAGTGAAGTCATGAGAGGACATCAAAATAAGAGGAGGGCAGTGAGGTAGTATACGTGAAGTCGGGGCACAACTTACTGAACACAAAGATGAATAAATTAATCAGTTACTGAAAGTCTAATAATTTCTGCATGACATGCACTTCTGAGAGTTTCATTTTCACGACACTGTGTCTGTGATGTGTTGTGGGTTCAAAGCATAGGGTTGACACCGTTGCGTCCCCTTAGCAAGCCCCTTAACCCCCTAACTGCTTCGGGAACAGGACCCTGCTTTCTCAAAAAAATGTACACTGCATTGGATAAAAGTCTCCGCTAAATAAAAAGTAGTTAAGAAATGCATGCAATGGCATGTTTTAAGAAATCGACGTGGCAGCGAGAAGTAGGGTGTTAGTAAAATGCTTGTGTACGACACATGTCTGTACCCCATGTGGGACCCTTTGAGCGTAATGAGACCCTAGTCACAGCACAGGATGTTGTCATCTTGAGTGGCTTGGCGAAAGCTGTAGGCTGGTGCTACAAAAAACCCCCTACACACACACACACACACACACACACACACACACACACACACACACACATATAGACACAGACACACACACACACACACACACACACACATATAGACACAGACACACACACACACACACACACGCGTGCACACACACACACACACACACACACATATAGACACAGACACACACACACACACACACACACACACACACACGCGTGCACACACACACACACACACACAGTGCCGTTTGACTGGCTGGTGACAGATCCTGCAGTAATCCAAGCCCCAGCCCACTTTTCACACGCTGCATTTGGCCATCAGCGCTCCGGGGAGACACTGACAGACAAACCAATTATCGCCACTCACGCACCCTACCCCACCCCACCCTGAGGAAGTCGTTAGAAAAAGGTACACTCCCCACGTTCTGGGGTGACGTTTGATCACTAAATTGCGAGCAGACAGGCTGGGGTGCCGCCACAGAGAGCGGGCAGACACCGTTTTCCTCTCGGCAAACAAACATGCTCACATGCTCATTTTCTTGTTAAAAATGCATTTGCTAGCCAAAGTGCAACCGGGCCCAAGAAAACGCAAACAATTCCCACGTTCAATCCAAATTCGCTCAGCACAGACCGTGCTACCATTATTTGTTTGGTGTCCCTTACTCCCTTGATTCAAATAACTCCATTTGCGTGAAGTTAGAGGAGGCACTAAGAAAACAGTAAGAGCGGCGTGTGATTGATGCGACACACCAGGACTGGTAAAGATATCAAGGCAAAGGTGATACAGCCACCCAGCATCGAGAATCCCTAGGTCCTGAGGTCTCACCCAGGGAGGGCAAAGCAAACCTAGGGCACCGAGATTTGTGGACTCCCAACATTGCTCGATGCTGGAGGACTGGGTCCAGTCAACATACAGTGTTTCTATGCATCTGGGTGCTTCTTAAAAATGGGCATAGCAGAAAAGATGCTTAGCCTTCAGCTTCCTCTCCTTCTCTCAGAAGATCTCAGCAGCATAACGCATTGATCACCAGGCTAACCCCTTATGGTGAATGTTATTTTTATCTTCATATGGACACAGCCCTGGGATGGACTAGCAGTCACAGCACAGTGTCCCGTGCTCCCTGGGCTACACACTCAACCTGCACGAAATAACAGGCTGAATGGGTGGATGATGGATGGATACACTGGTCTTATACTGCCAGCATGACACACACACACACACACACACACACACACACACACACACACACACACACACACACACACACACACACACACACACACCGGTCTGATTATATGTCACAAGTCACAGTATCCCTGCCGCTCTACACATCTCCACACGCAACGCTGCAGAACTACGGGAGCTACAGGCTCAGTGGTGTCCTGCCCGGGGCCACTGGTGCAGTGGATGTCGGAACAAGAGGACCCACAAACCTGCCAGAGGAGGCAGGACAGAAAGGAGGCCAGATGCTGTTTTGCATGGTTAGTGTGGAGACGTCATCATTTGCATTACGAAACGGCCTCTGAACGCGTGCGCACAGTGCACAAGGGAAGGCTCAAGGCCTTACCTGAAATTTCCGAGCCATTTGCATACATCAGTGGATGCCCTGGGCATTGAGAGGAGTATGGGGAAACACAACCTTCTCCTGTTCTGGCCTATTTGAATACCTTGTGAAAGGTGGAACATGGGTGGTTCATATGAACTCATGCTCATACAACCCCACATTTAGCCCAGAGCATGTTAGCCTGGTTAGCGGGTAGCACATGGAAAGCCCAGAACAGTGCCAACCGAAAATATCAGTTAGAGCTCACCATGATTCAACACTGACAAGCGAAGCTGTGCATCTAACAAGGAAACAAATTATACACACGCACACACCCACACACAATCACACACACAAAGACAACTTGCAACATACCTTTAAGTCTTCCTCACTGTGCTGAAAAGCCTTAAAAGTCCCACGCATCACATTTCACGTCCAGATGAACTCTTCGGTTCTAGAGAACAGGTGGGAGTCAGTCAGGAGTGGCCAGCACACAGCTGCATGTCTTTTATTTTGTTTATTTGTTTTTAATTATTGAGAGTCGTGTTAAGGGACAATCAAAGCTGATGAGAATAGCAGTAATACAACACCCCGGGGGGGGGGGGGGCGGGGGGCGGGGGGGGGGGGGGGGCGCGGGGGGGGGGGGGGGGGGGGGGGGGGGGGGCG
>JABFEA020000017.1:11453198-11497126 GCA_019775915.2 Cyphomyrus plagiostoma | reverse complement strand
AAAAATAAAAATTTAAAAAAAAAATTTTAATATAATAATTTATTTTGGGGTGTTTCTGCTTCTTCCACCCTCCCCCCCCCCCCCGGGCGGGCCCCCCTGCCCCGCTCTTCCGTTGTTCTTTAAAACAACCCCCCCCCCCCCCCCCCCCCCGTTTCAGCAACCTGCACGCCCTTTGTTTTAAATGCTGCCTGCGTGCACAAAGCCCCGCATTGAATTCAGTAGATGTGGCACCTTCTTTGCCTGGGGCATGTGAGTGAAACGAAAAAGCACCTTTCGGTCATTTGGCCATTGGGCGGCGGGGCCATTATGAGGGCTACTTAATAGACTCTTCATGAATGTTTTACATGTTGTCTCTCCCCTGCTTTAGCAATGGGATGATTATATATGTATGAAGAACTATTCAGGTCACATCAGCATTTAATGGGTGATTTATGCTCACAATGTGACTCCTCCACTGCTCTCAGTGCAGAGGGACTGATTTAAAGAACATTAACCTCAGAGTAAATATCCCACAGAAAACAGACATTTACGTTACCAGGACTCACCCATTCTCTCTCTCTCATTTTTCCGTCTCTGCCAATCCATGTTCATGTATCAAAGGATTTCCAATATCAAAATGTAAAATTTAATTACATCTGAATTAATAAGACGCTCAAGCAGACTGAGTGGACTATCCTGTCTAATTAATGTTTCAGACCTTTAAATTATTCATACTCTCTTCTGGGTGGATATTTAACAACATACAAGCAAAATGGGAGAAAACATCCGAAAACGGAGAAATGTATGAACCCCCCACCCCCACCATTCTCATTCACGCAGGGCTAAGCAGCATCCAGTTGTGAAATTGATTATCTGAAAAGCGACTCTCCGTTTGATAAAAGAAAAAAGTCAGATGCAGCCGCGGTAAGAGGGAACATGAGGGAACACGAGGGAACACTGCCGCCCAGCTTGTGCTCTTTCACAGAAAACCCTGTCTGTCTTACAGCCGTGAATCAGGCAGGGATGTCGGAAACTGAACTGGACACAAACTGACCGATCAACGTTGCCCAATGTGTTTGTTGAAGCCAGAGATAAAAAAGAGCATTAAATCTATGTCTCATTCATCCTCCATAAGGAGCATAGTTTACTGATATCTAGAGCGGAGAGCACATGTCACAGGAGAACCCATTCCTAGCTGCCTGATTGGGCCATAAGTCACATGAGGCATTTGAGAACTGGGGCTCATCTATAACTCTGTATCACACATTCCGTATTCGCCTACACTCAGGTGCAGCTAAAGCTTTTAGCGGATCCTGAACTCCTCCCATCTACCTCTATTATCTGGTTACTCTTGGGCATAAAGCTGCAGTGTCCATGCATGGGTGGTTAATCCGTCATCCGACTGGAATCCAACTGCTTATGCTAATCCTTTCAGTTGATTGAACTTTTCTGTTTACTGTATGCAAAATAAAACTAACCACATCAATCTTTGTCCTTTTAATTACAGGCTTTGTTTATGAATTTACAGAATCGAAAAATCCAGACCAAGATTTTGTTTCAATCAACCAGTTGAGTACTCCGTGACTGTGACTCTATACTCAGCTGCTTGGTTGAAATAAAATTTTGGTCTGGATTTCTACTTTCTGACCCCGACATGTCCAGCTCTGCTGCCATCTTTCAGACCTCTATTAGACCTGTAAGACATGCTGTGAAATCCCCACCATCCACACACCACATCCACCCACAGGCAATTTCTTCATTTGAGAGGGGCAAAGCAGAATTATGGAGGATATCCGATTTCCTGTTTATTCCATATAACTATCCTACAGTTTCACCTATCGCTCCCATTCCACTTTATTTTTCTGCTGCCTGTGTTCTGTAATCAATCAGGTGTTCGGTAATGTTTTGCTATGACAAACTTTCTGTAAACCTTGCTTTATTCAGAGTAAAGCTTTTCAAATCTGAACCAATTCCACGAGGACCAAATGATATTACGACCTTTTTTACAGGCTCATCTGGATTAGGAGTACTGCCTGTCTGTATGTCAGTGTAAGGATATTTGTGCATGTCTGCAGCTGATGGAGAGGATGGTATAGTTTATGCGGAGCTCTGGTAGGTCTTGGAGTAACCGGAGCTGTCAAGAGGGGAGCCATACGTTTCATCACTGAAGCCGCAGAAAAAGCCACGCGGTGGCTTTGGATAAAGAGGGCGAGCCCATGGGTTAGTGCTGCTGGGATACAATCTGGGACCTGATCAACCCCAGATAGGTCACCTGCGTGTGAGGGGGTCTGATGTTGAAAGACTTGAAACCCCCAATGACCCCAGGAACATCACTGATGATGCATCCCAGCACATCCTAGAGATGTATTTAAATTCCTATTAAGCCAAGAGGACTGGTTTTCTTCTATTGCTTGGCAAGAAGTATTCAGCAATAGAATTTACTAATATATCTGATTTCTGTAATAGACTGGCATCTCATCCAGGATGTAGTTCAGCCTTGCGCCCAGGCTGCCAAAAATAGGCTCAAGCCCACCTCCAACCCTGACCAGTGAGTGGATGGATGATTCTCGATTCTGATATTTTGCACATTCTTAAAACGCAAATTCAAATTAAATTAGGCCATCATGACAATTGCCCTGCCCTGCAGGTATAGATAATAAAGATAGCACTGTGACAATATGCAATGCAAAGAGACACAGCTAACTCATCTTTCACTGTACGGAGGCAGCCAGAAGCTCAGCGCAGGTGCCACTGACTGTCCCAACTGTCAAATTTGTGGTCTAAAGGTTTCAGCCTACCTCTCCACAGGGTTCCATTCTCACACGGGCTGCCAGGCTGTTCCACTGGAAGTTCCCGCACTGGTGTGCTGGACTTCCCACACCACCTCCAATGGCTAATCCCATCCCATGTAAGCCGCAATATCCCCCTCCCCAAACACCAGCAGCAAACACCGAAAATGCAAGAAAAAGAAAGAGCCGGAAAAGCGAAAGCACTCTTGCGAGAGAAACAGAAAACTACCAAAGCTTAAAAGAAATCAATAAATAACGGAGTGATTCATTTAATATTCCTGTGGTGGTCCCTGGCCAGTATTTACAGGCATTCACTCTTCCAATGTTGCTGCATTTTTTCCCATTCAAAAGCTTCTCCTTTTTAAAATCACTTGAGATAACTCTGGGCAATATCAGCGGAAATGCACCCGGACATGCGAGGTGCATATTTGCGTATCAATGTGCACTGGCTTCCCCTTTCCTGCAGAGAAATTTTTGAAAATGGGTTTAAAAGAAAAAAAAGACAGAGAGAAACAGGTTTTCTTGCATGCAGAGAAAGCTTGCCATTTGAGTTAACAAGCTCTTTGATTCTTAATGAAACGTGGCCAGCACATGCACACCCAACAGGCATTTATCCCCCCCGCAGTCTGCCCTTCAAAGCTATAACTGGGGGGGGGGGGTCCGCATTTCCAGCCTCGGAGACGCACAGTGGAGTGTTTATTGACGATCTGAAGAGTGACGATGGGGCCAATGAGAGACGGAGAGCTCTGAGGAAGACTAGGCTCCCGGGGGTCACATCAAGTCCAGGCAAGCTGATAACAATAGACTGAAATAGCTGGAGACCCCCGGGAGGGGATTATATATTTAAATCCGTCCGTGCTCGTGTCTGCATTCCAATGAAGTCGTCTCACCTCCCAGCACCCCAAACCTCTCTGTTCTCTATGCAGGAGCCAGCATCAGTGTGGCTGCATCATAACTAGACCTATTAGCGACCGCGGGGGCCCCTGGCTTCACTGAAGCTGATAGCTGCTCCTCTGAAGCATTACAGTGATGACACACAAGGGGAGGACAGTAGTCCAACTCACAGGAGGCAAAGATGAGGAGGCAGGGGGGTGGGTGAGGGGGGGTGGGGTGACACGTGGCTGCAGTGAAGGATCACTGTCTATCCTTTGCTTACTGGAAGGGGGCCAATATCAGAAAAGACAAGACTATAAGTGACAGACTCAGCATGGCCGTGTGCGTCACAGCACATCACTGCGGCCCATACAATTTTCCTCTCTGCTGAGTTCTAAAAGGACCACTGAAGGCTGGTTATCTCCAAATAAGAACACCATTATAATAATGCTGCGATTTTTGTTTGGAATACATACACTTACTCGACGAGAGACGCGACACAGAAACATCGCATTAAAGTCAACGGAGGAGAAAATTGCAGTCGGTGATGGTGAGACCTGACCAAAAAGGGTCTCCTGGGGTCTGTGCTGTACAGCCAAACACCCTTTTAACAGAGCAACAATGCGCTTATTCTGTGACAGAACATTGTCCATAAACAGTTTACAATAAAAATGAAAACGATAACACCATGGAGGATCGTTTACATTTTGAAGCCACAAACCCCATTATGAGAGATACAATGGGTGTCCAAAGACCATACGGCCATGAGGTGAATATCAGGAAGCGTGATATTAAAAGGAAATGCCTTGATGGAACACGAAAATAAAAGTGAACAATTTTGAAAATGGAGAGCTTTTACAACACCATTAAAGGTTTGTCCGAAAAATGGATTCTGCTCATCTCTGGCTTTCGAAAAATAAAGCTTCAGATTTTTTTGTAGTTATCACCAGCAAAGAGAAAAAGAATAAAGGGTTCTGGGATTTTATTGTTTTTGTTCTTAATCCTTTCAGGAAGCAGGCTGATATTTTGCAATGGCTTGATGAATCAGGCACTGCGGCACCCCAGCCATGAAGAGGGCTTTTGAAGAGTCGGGCCGGGCGAAGCAGTTCGCAGCCTGGGTGCTTCTGATAAACCCACTTAACCCTGCGGCCTTTAGCCCTGCCCAGGTGACAGGTGTGCTGTGAAACCTGAGGTCCCAGAAGGGGAACAGGGTGACACTGTGCCCGAATCGGCTGTTCAAAAATAGGCAGGAAAGGTAAATGAAAAGGACAAAATAGGCATTCTTGAATCCCTGCAAAATGCAGGTAAATTGGCAAATCTGTGGAGGATGCAAACCTCTCCAGCTGTCAGCTGTTCTTTGGAACAGGAATGAAATGAGCAAAGTAAAGTTTTAAAGTGAAGGACAGTAACAGTACTGTGGGAAGATACCACCTTTCATTTGGTACAATTACTATAATCAGGAACACATGGCAGTTTTGGTCCAAACACATAAGTTTGGACTTATAGTTAGGTGCTCCATTAAAAGCAACCAGAAGTATCTGAATAAAACTTAGAAGCAAATAAGAATTCACACCCCCACACAGGTAGCTGGTGGTATGTCACAGAATTAAAATAGCTACACAAAACAGCCGCAAGCTTGTGATTTCTGACTTCCTGATTAAAGGTTCCTGTGTTACAGTGCATCCTTTAAATGCAAATCATCGATGCATTAAAGGAGCACACCAGGACTCCCCACATCATTAAGATGCCCTCAGTTTTATTATGTTAAATTTGAGCGCTTGAGATTCCCAAATAAAGGCGGCACCTCAGATAGAAAATAAGGGTTTGGTTCAAATCAGCTCCATATTTATCAGGGAAAATAAGGTGGCATTATCATTATGTTATTTTGTTTTGTTTTATAGAAAGTTTCCTGGCAAACAAGGTGATCTGGTGAGAAACGCTCAGATATTTTTACTCAGATTAACGTACAGCTGGGCAGCCTAATAATTATGCGGAAGACACTGTACTGGGAATATGAATCAATCTTCAGCTGCACCAACGGCGAGGTGAAGTGATGAGAGGAATCTCGCGGTGTGCAGGTGGTTCGGCAGCCTGCTGACACCTCACACACAGGCCTTTCGGACACGCAGGCATCTTAACCTCGGGAGTTATTTCCGAACGTTGGACAATGAGAAGTAATGCATTACCTCCAAAGAAAAAAAAAAAACAAAAAGAACAGAGATGGGGTCTCCTGTTTAAGATTCCCTTTTTACTGTATTAGCGAAAGGATTGGGGAGGGAGGTCTTTGTGAATAACACCAGCCAATAGCTCAGTAAAAGAAGGATGCTAGAAATCACTGAATATCGTATTACACATGATTTAGTGCCAGCGGGTTTACAGAAATCTGTCTCGCCTGGCATACAGTCATGGGTGGGGTTTGTAATATTACTGAAGCTCTGACAGAGGGACTTAATAAAAACATAAGACATGGGTTGCAAGAAAATGCTGATTAACCACGTGTGAAATTAGAAAGCAATTCTTTAACCAAAGCATAAATATCAATATGGAAAACAAAACTGCACACCTCTGATGAAACAGAGGCAGCAAAATCATGATGGAGTTATGAATGAATAATGAATGAATGAACAGATATAGTTTGGGGGAAGAATGCCAAGAAAAATATCCTTCAGAATGTACTTCATCGACCTTCGCATAAATGCAAAGAATGGAAAATATGGTACTCAAAACGCAATACTGAGCAAACGCAAATGAGGTATAATTGTGTTAAATTGGTCTATTTAAGAAAATCAAGTTGGGTCCATTGTATGGGGCATAAAGTGGGCGCTACCCATAATTACGAAGCGCTGAGAAAACCCTCCACGCAAACGTCCACCGTATTGCCCGGGCGGCTTATCTCGGCCACAGAAGAGCGATATACATCTGACTCCGACGAGAGCTGCCGGCCCGCGGCGTGTCAGCGGAACCGGCGGCGGGGCGATAAGAAGCCACGGCTGCACGGTGACACCGTGTCCGTGTAAACGACTCGGTCTCGTCGCAGAGACAGGACAGATAAGGCAACGTCCTCCTCGGGAGCCCCACTGAGGTACACCGCGGGGATTAAAAAAGAAAAAAAACAGCGCATGCTCGTTTGAACAAAAGGCGCCGTCAACTAAACGCGAAACGCGGCCGGTGGGGGTTAAAAAAAACAACGTTTTGTGTGATTTCCTCACGGCACCGTCAGTCATGATACCATTCATCACCATAATCTGCTCAAACAAATACGATACATTTAAATAATTGTCTAATTTAAAATCTGATAGCAGCGTCTACAGAAATATTAACAAATGTATTTTAACACATGTTGATATCTCATTTAAATTACTGTAAATTGTACTAAACATCACCCCGTCGTCGTCATTTGTGGTGCCCGGGTATCCGTATACTGCTCTGGGCTTTACCAATCCAATCCTGACAGGCCGTTTTGCAAGTTTCCCGCTTCTTTCTTCCTGCACGTCAACTACGGACCCACCAAAACCTAACGGCGTACCACGCGCCAGGCCATCGCGAGATTATCTGTACCCTCGTGACTCTTACAATTCGTATGAGAAATAAGAAAACGATTTTAAAAATTAATGAAATATGGGTCCATCCATCTTCTATCCAGCTATATGGTTATTGTGGTCTAGGGGGTGGATGAAGCTTATCTCTGGCAAAACAGGGTACAAGGCTATTATAAAATGCATTTACTTACTTACATACATACTTGATTGATTGATTGATTGATTGATTGATTGATTAAAACAACTCATGGTGCTACACTAAGGGTCAGCACTGTTACATCACAATACTGTATACTGTAGATCACTTGTACTGAGTAAGGTTCCAGATTTTAATCAGGATTTTTGTAAATAAAGCTTTGGTAACTACAGTAAACAGATGCCGTAAAAATAAACAGCCTTTCCAAAACCATGAATGCATACTTTATAAGGCTCTGGCAGCAGAAAGCACTAATGTCCAAAGAATGACCTAAATACATAAACAGAATAAGTTATTTTAACTGTGTCACATAAACATATCAAATTTAAAAATAAAACTTGGTCGGCATCACAAACAGGAATGTGTACTGATTTACTATTAACCCATTCTTCAAAAAAAATTCTAAACTCGACACAGTCTAAACACCGAGGAACATCTAGATACAGACAAAAAGCATCATCTACACATCAGATGGCCTTTATGGCAAAATAACTTGTTCGCTGACATCCCCTTAATTCACCCTGAGGAATAAAAGCACAAAGGTACTTTTGTTAAGTTAAATAAAAAACCTTTTCTGAAGGAAGCCGCACATGTCGGCCTTAAAACACCGCCAGAGTGACTCAATTCTGGCAGGGCTGCTAATCATAGCTTAAGTGCGTGCTTTCAAAACGAGCCACGCACTCTGGTGAGACAAGGGCTGAACCCCCAAATAGGGGAGTAGTCATATTATTATCTAAATCTCCCCCGAACCAATTAAGCAGTCCCGGCTGCCAGCATCACGGCACAGCTGCGGCTGACACAAAATCCACCCTTAAATCTGGAACGTAAATACGCTATTCAGTGGCGTTCTCATAACGCTACACCAAACAATTATTATTACAAAAATTACAATTAAAAAAAACAACAACAGAAAGAAATGATCTCATCAGCAAAGCACCAAGCTCATTTCAATTTACTCTGCAGATAGACTGTGGCCTGTTTCTTTGAGCAACTGAATGTGGGAACTGAATAATCATTTTAGCAGAAGCATAAACAGTACAGTAATGAGTATGGCTCTCCTAGCAACAGCTGTTTGTCCGGCACAGGTAGGCCAGCTCCGTGCGGGGAAGACGCATGATTCAGCTGTGCTGGGCCCGGCGGGAATTGACGTGTGCCGCACTTCAGAGACGGCGCCAACAGAACAGGGCATCATTAAAAGCAGGCCGTAAGGTTACAGTGTAACACTAGAGTCTGCATAGCAAACCTACCCCTCTCCTCGGCACGGTAATACTCTGGCTAGCGCTGACACAGCGCCCGGGGGAAGGAGCGCGTGGGCTGTGGACGTGACGTGACCTTGAAACGCAGCTGGGGGGCGCTAGAGCCGTGACTGCCCCCAGCAGCCCCTCGAAATGGAGAGACGCTCCTCCACATGCACAAAATAATTTATAAGGGCTGGTTTTGACGCACACTTTACAGCATCGCTGTTAATGATCAACTCCAGGACCATTTTCTTCATCACGCCCACGGCAACACTACAGGACAGGATGGCTGAGTAACCGTTTGTTGTAGAGCGGCGTCATTGGCTTGTAGGTGAGGGTACTTCAGAGGAAGAGTACTGCCACCTCTCGTCACGCTTTCTGGTGTCATTGGGGCAGAGGTCATACATGTGACTCAACTGGGAAGACCATATCTATTCAATTTAGATTGATGTCTTTAGCTGAGCCTCTCAGACGGATGGGTCTAGAAGGCGGGCCGGGCGGCATGGTGTGCGTCCGGTCAACAGCACGGTCGCGGTGACAGGCTGATTTAATATGCTGCTCTTCGTGCTGCCAGAGGGGTTGTGGTGAAAGACCAATTTAATAAGGCTAATAAGTCCGCCTTCCTGACAATGACCGCACGTTCAGATTGCAGCACGGTCACAGTGGCAGGCTAATTTAATAAGCCGCTCTCCGACGTACGAATCCTCAAGTTGCGGTACGGTCATTGTGGTAGACTAATTTAATAAGCTGTTCCTTAGCTGGGGAGTGACCGCACGCTCAAATCGCAGTACGGTCATAGTGACGGACTAATTTAATAGACTGTTCTTCATCTGACCGAGAAAAAGAGAGTACAGAAATTATATGCTGTGATTTTGACCACTTGGGAAAGGGTGACCCAATAATTAGGCATCGGTAATTACATCATTGTATGGTGAGATAATCAGTGTGCTTATGTGCTGTGTTGTTTATAATTACATAGGACAGTTTAAGAGCTTTAAGAAACCTTCTTCTGTTTAAATAAATGGCTTTTATTATAAGCCATCTCCTTAACGACTAATAAACTGATGCAATTTGACAATATATTACTGAATGAAAGGATTCACTTACAATCAAATTTTGAAATGTATTACAAAGATATTACACCTGTCTCACAAAGAATTTACTAAAGCACTGCTAAATGCTCAATTATAAGTAATTTCTGAGCCAGTTCACCAACCCATTGGTTTACATTTGCAAGTGATTTACAAGTTGTTCTGAAAATTCCAGAAGATGATTGTAATACATTTCTAATTTTGTCTGAGAGTTACTTTTTCTATTTATATTAACAAATGATTAGTTACGGGAACAGACCTTAAAGTGTTACCAATGAATGCTAAACATACTTTTTACATTCCATGAATACTGTCAAATCCATTGTAAAACTATCAAAAATAAGAATATCAAAATGACAGAGCTATATAAACACTATATTACCTGCAGCCTAAAGGAAATAAATTCATTGATTTCATTTATGTCATGTTGGATTTCCAGAATATATACCAAACTCAGGGAGGTATACCCTCTGTGGGCCAAACTCATTGATTAGTCATGTTTCTCATTACCAGTAATGTAAAATGGGCTTCTGTTTTGTCTGTAGGCCCCAGACCAGATGCCCAGACCTTGCCTGTGGCAGATTTTCCCAACATCTATGTTTCCTGTACAATTTCCTTTTCATCGTTCTGTCCCCTCTTCCATCCCTCATTCCAACAGGTGAGTTTCCGAAGCCTTCTTAATGCTACATCATTCGTAAGTTCTTTTAATGTAGAACCTGCAAATGATGTAGCGTTAAGAAGGCTTTGGGAAACTCACTCCGGCGTGACTCTTGGACTTCCCTCCACCTGCTCTCCTGTTGCCCAGGAGGCCTTCCTAAGCCAAAACCAGCAAGCTGTCAGCCTCGGGTTTGACTGACACAAAACGAATCTTGTCAATTCAGCGATTAGCATTCAGGAGACGCAGAGCCCAAATAATTAGTTAATGGAAACAGGTGTCCTGAAGCCATCCACTCCCACATCATAGTGAGTCGCTTCTTCCCAGATTGGCAAAATATCATAACGCAGGATGGATATTATGCTTTTGCTCAACAGCTTTCACGTTCAGGAAAAATAAATCTTTCAACTGACACATTCGTACATCTCTTTGCACCATAAAGACTGAACATAAGGTATGAGTCCATAAAATAGTTTTTTTCCTCTATTCAGTTTTTTTTTTTTCTTCATGTGAAATGAGTTCTAATTAATGCTGTAAAATCTCATTTGACACTGTAACAAAGCCTTTCCTGTGCTTGGTATCTTGACAGCTACAGTGGAGTTGAGTGGGACTGTTTTGATCATGGTAGTGCAATGATGCTTCTGGGTAATGGGTTCCTGCACACTTGTAATTTTAAAATGCAAGTCTAGTGCCAGTAACCTTCACAAATGAAAAAAAACATGTATTTCAGACATAAATGCAGATGGTGGTGTTGATGTATTTGGCAAACAGAACGTCAAGGCTGCAACCACGCTACAGCTCAAGCCACTGCAAGATTTACCTGCCTCTCTGAACCTGAAACACTGGCGCTAAGATCAGTAAGCTGAGCATGAAAGGACCCATCTCCCTCTCCATTTCAAGACCATGAATCTTCTTATGTCTGAGCTGTTATCTGTCGCTTACTATTTGCCTGGGTGAGCTGCATTGTGTCTCCACTCTTCTCTTGTATAGTGAGTGGATCCAACTGGCAAAGTCTCTCAAACTCCTCAGATTTTATACCCTCTAGATCACAAATATAAAGATGCACGCTGGAGTATGGAGAAGACCCCTTCTCAATTCTTCACCTGGAATTTGAAGATTAGCCTGCCGGTCATTGTAACCTCTGTGGTTTACAGTTCGATGATCCACTGCACATGCGACTCGGACAGACTGGGGGATACAACGGCACTACAATCACTGAACTGCACCCAGCAGATCGGAAACCATCCGTTACCTCACCTTGATGCATGACTTCATTCAGCCGCATTGACACAATGCAAGACGCAGACCGCCAAAGACCAAGCGACTGGCACACACCAAGGTGGGCAGCGGCCTGCTGGAGGCTCATTATGGCTCCTGTGGTTTTCCGCTATCTCCCTGCCGGTGAAGCATTCTTGGGAAAGCTAGCGGAGGCTTCCAGAAAACAGCCGACTTGCTTCAGTGGGGGACTACCGCGGTCAGCGGTTGGCTTCCCGTCCCTAAGTGGTCAATTAAGGTTCAAGGTGAGACAGGCTGCTATTGTGCCAGCCTTGGCATCTTCAAAGATGTTGGTATGGCACTGTTGGACCACATTGTCATGGTGTCAAAATGGTTAGACCAACAAGACAGACCTGGCTCTTCTCATCTGACCCTGGACAGAACCTGGAAACACCATAAAAGGAAAGCACTATGCAGACACTGAAGAATAATACGAGCTTCCCTTCGCCTCTTGCCTCGACGCAGCCCTATTGATCAGGGAAATCGATTCTCTCAGAGAAAGAGGCACACAAGGAGATGCTGGGATCAAGCACACAGAGTAAATTGAATAACAGATTTATTTTTTTAAAGAACCACAAAAAAGTGCTCACGTATGACCTTATTTCCCGCTGAAAGAAATCTATTTCGGTGTCACAGAGTAAACCGCCAGTTGATTACGTCAAATACAAAAAATTTAAAATCCATTTGTCTGAAACTAATTAGCAAACATTACTTTAGCTAGCCAGCGTGAATATGTATAGTAAATTGCCCTCACCGCATGTTCTCGGTTTTCATTTAGCCAGATTCAAAATCCATCATAAAATAAAAACCTTTCCGCAAATTATGAAGTCAATATTTTTTTGCAGGTTTTCCCACGACCCGCACAAACTCCTAAACAAATAAATGGCAGCAAATGCATTTCTACACATTATATTGGAGTCTGGCCTATCTCCCCTCACATTCTAGCCACGCAATGGCAGCTGCACAGGTCCCAAGACCTGAAAGAAACCCATTTTCCACCTGGTTGCGCAGACGGCAGGCAGAGCAGCTCTACCAGGAGGTCTTCTGGTAGGTCCACGCGAGCATTTCTTGCAGGAGTCAACGGCCGTGTGGTGATGCCGCTTCTCTGTGAGATCCCGGCTTTGTGAGCTTCACAACGGGCCCAGACTATCGGTGCCGCCTGGCTCATGCCAGAAATGCTGCATTTCCACCACAGTCAGACCCACCCCGCCACTATGTGGGAGTCACACCTGCATGCAGTGTGAGTGGGAAGGGACCACGCCACTGCACAGTAGCCCCTCACAAAATGCCTGATAGCCGGATTCCACAATCCACACCACAAAAAAAGCAGCAAGGACACGGTTGCTTATTTCTTTTTTTTTCCTGCGGTAAATAACAAAATCTCTCGCGCACACAGATTAATGTGAACCTGGTGGCTGTATGCTGCACAACACAGTCTGTGTGTAGCTGGGTTAGATCTCAGGAGGGGACAGCCAATACCCTGGAGATAGGCACTTAACTCAGATTACTCTGGTAAAATATAAATAAAAATAGCACATTTCAACAAATGGCAATTTTTTGTGTTAATAACTTCCCCGCATCGCTGTCATGTGCTTTAAAATCTCATTTGATTATGATCTTGTTTAATTACTTGTTTCCTAATTGACTATGATATGTTTTGTACGAGAAATTATTTTCGGGGGAACACATTAAACATCCGACATTACGTCCATTTTAGGTGAAGTTAAACGTTTGTCAGAACGTATTTGCTGAAACGGAGAGCAGCGACACCATTCCTGACCGCCGGTTAGCGGCCCGATCACACAATGGGCCTTGGCGGTTTAGGAGACACAAATACAAGCTGTCATTTACACTCATTTGTATGCACCTGCAGGTCCACCCCTTCATTAGGGATGCGGGCCCAAACCTGGGATTCATTAGCATACGGGCCATAAATTAACTTTTTAGTGCCCTCGACTCGACCGGCCCACGTCTTTGTTTTAGCTCCTCCCCTTTTCCGCATACTGTGTCCGGGCTGGGCGAAAATGTGAGAGAACGCAGCCGGGCGAAAGCCAGTCCTCCATCAAGACGGTGTCAAGTGGTACAAAGCCACAGGCGATATGTAACACACACCCGTAGGGGGCAGACGGCAAGACAAGCATCCTGAAGCTGGGCCGCTGGGAGGCAGACCCCCACCATTCACAATCGAGAGTCGCTCATTAGTGTCCATCTCCTGAGCAGCAAATGGCAGCCATTTTGAAATCCCTGGAGGTCTCTCTACTCTCACCCAACTTTCAGGCATTTAATACAAAGTCTTGGCTAAATAAAAGTTTCCAAAAAGTTTCACCAGAGCCCTGAAAGTATGTTCTCTTGTCCTCTTCCACACAAGCAACTATTCTTACTTTGAAAGAAAGAGGAAATCATGCAAAACCCCGCATTCCCCGCAGAGTGAAAAAAATATCACGCAGCCACCTTTGCAGTCACTGATGCTGCTCCTCCTGTGTGCAGAGAACCAGGATGCAGAGAGCAGGGAAAACGTTTCACAAATTAAAAACTTGCGTCAGATATGTGGCTGCATAGCGATATGCTGCCATCGCGCCACGCAGTTTATCCAGCATAGCCCTCTGATTAAAACCCACCCGCCGCCCACACATAGCAACAACATAATAAAAAACAAAAAAACTTGTGAAAGCACTTCCTAAATGAAGAGGGGATCAGACTGATATAAGGCCTCAGTGGCAAAGAGTTGACTGCCATTCACACTGTACAGAATATCCACCTTGCCAAGTCATTCTCAGGCAAATGGTAAATCACAGCATGAATGAGACCCAACTTCAAAACTATCGTTACATGTGTTGAACTCTTTAGTAATGCTGAGCATCACTTACACATTTCAATCAGTTACGATGAATCACGTTTCTCTTCTTCTGTCTGACGCTGCGTTATGAAGCAGAGGCATCACTTTCGGCTTGTTTTAATCGATTTTGTATGTTTACATGAATGTCAAAGCTGAGAAGTTTGTGTCTGTTATGGCCAACTCCTGGGCCTACAACAATATACTACAATACACTAGATAGTTTCCTACATTATTTCAGTACTAATTTTTAGTATTTTTTCCACTATGAAGACATAAAAAAATTGGCACACCTCAGTAAATGGCCCAAAACAGGAATTTAATGAAAATCACTCAAATTAGACATGGACATTTAAAAAACAACATAAAATTTAGTGCCGCTTGCAGATGGCCCCAGAATAAAATCCCCATAGACAGTGAAGTTCTCATTGTCACAAGAACGCATTCACGTCTTATCTACGGCTCCCCTTTACTGCGCCAGGTAATGTGAGTATGCAACGTCTTGCCTCATATCCCACCACTTTGGTTTTACAGCGCAATTCAAAGGAATCAAAATCGGTCATTGTGTAAAATAGCGAAACATTTACCTGGGAATAAGGAGAGGGGAAAAAAAGCCAGTGATGAGTCCGTGTGCAAAACTGAAAACGTTAGTTTCCTGTCAAGAACAGAAGGATTGGGAACCTTTCAGGCTATGATTATACAGAATAAAAGGTCATAAAAGCCCATTATACCACTTATTGGAAAAAAAATGCCATCAACTTGTAAAGCATCCCTCCAACACACCGCCTGCCTTCAATGGATTTAGAGCAATGCCTTTATAATAGACAGCAATTACAAGCTGCCAGCGCTTACAAACAGAAGCTTACAAAAAGACGGTACGCTTCACTCTATCGGTATCAAAGTAATCCACAGAGAATGTTCAAAAAGCATCGATTTGTGCCCACAACAATATCATTAAGTGCGGGTGACAGAGGAAAAAAAAAATGCTTTTATTTTATAACTTGGAGCTACAGCTGTCGTGCATATATTTTTTTTTACTGTCTTCTTTGTTTGCAATCATGTTTGAATAAAGAATTACGTAATAAATAATAATGATAATCAACTCCTGGAAAGACGCTAAGCATAGTGGTTCAAGGAGGTGGCTGCGGGTAAAGCACATGGTGTTGGGTCTCATAGAACATGCAGTGGCGGAGAGACTAGCCAGGGTCCACCAGCAATAACCAGGGCAAATCGGAGCTCTGTCACGGCCGGTGAGAGACGGATCCACAGCTTGCAGACAAGCCTAGCTGTAACACTTCCAGACACTGGGTACATTTCCGCCGGTGGCCCATTTACACGCTTTCTTTTCACCCATCGCTTTTCAATGCCAGTGACCGCTGACTCAAGTTGATCTGAATACATAAGTACACCACGCCGGGGCAGGAGTATAGGACACGCCGCTGAATGTGCACGGTCCGCTCTCAACTTTTCAGAGGATGCCTGTGTAGAATGTCTGATCCAGTAATGGACAAATGGAGTCACTCTCTGTGCATGACTGAGGAGTCAAAAGCAACGCAACCAGTGTGCTTATTTTACGAAATTATTCAAAATGACAAAAACAAAAGACTCAGATTTTTACACCAACACAAAGCGACAAACATATATTTCAGATAACAGATCACGTAAAGATGACAATGAAATATAGGCAGGTTTTGCAGTGTATCTAATTAGGCCTACATCCATAAAGAGGAAAATAAAAATAAATGTTCACATTGTAGACGCTTCAGTCAAACGCACCCGTGGTTTTTGACGTTTGATTAGGATATTGAGTTGGGAGTTACGTCTCCAGCCAGCCCTTCATGTTTGAGGAAAATGCTAACAGACCAATAATGCGAAGGGAACATTAGCTATGTTAATGAGCATTAAAAATGCTAGGAAAGTAACTGCTGTCTTGCAATCCTCCAAAACAGATTCAGGAGGGGATAGATTGTCCGATGTGGTGGGGGGCTCTAACTTCTGCCCCGCCCAAGGTGGCCACCGCTCAAGCTTTTATTCAAATTAAAATGCATAAATTACCGGAATAAACATGATGTAATAAACGTGACGCAGACTCAGGTTTGTTTGGACCCCCCTCCGACGTCCCGGATAACACTGGGCCCATTCCTGCCAGCCTGGAAAAGGTGAGTAAACTGCAAAGCTATATAATTAGGAGTACCACTGAGGGATTGCTATATGAGGGGCAGTGGAGTCGTTCGACCAGGAGGGTGGAACCGACTCCTCCCATGTCTGTTCATGAGAACAGATCTTCCTGGACGAAACCACAGTGGCATGTGGAGATCACTGGTCCCCATTTTTACACCAGCAGCAGGATTCATCTAGCTGAATACCTCCAGATGGCTTGAGAATCTTGTGTTATAAACTCTAAAACAATTAATTCTCTCTCTTCTACATTTGCTGTACCATCACTAGTGATCAGAGAAGCATGTGGCTACAAACTCAGACCAACATTTCTGCGACCTTGGCAGCAGTAAGATACCGTCAGGCTCAGATAATTTGCCTCAAGGTTCTTTGTTTCATTTAGAATCGTGATATGATTCATTATTGTGAAAGTCTGTTTACTTATTAAAAATCACATATGAACTTACGTATGCAGTCATCCGTCAACTTATGTCATATCGAGCAACGTCCGACCATACTTAGGTCACATAAGAACCTTAATGAAATTTATCAAGAGACGTCTGAAGCAGACATATTTTACCACGTGTGAAGCACATGTCAAAAATCAAAATTCTGGAGCCACTATAGAGGTTTAGTTAAATGCGAGTGACATTGTATTTCATGTTATATAGTATATTTGACCTCTCCCTATAATTATCGAGATATATCCAGATTGCCTTATGTCCTCACTGCCGGGACAAAACGTAAGCAGTTGAATACCTCATAAATACTCCTTCCTTCTTATGTCCATATGTACATTGAATTGTTAACATATATGACATTGATAAAGATACCATCGATAGAAACCAATAAGAAGATCCAAAACTGTCAAATCTGAGATGTTTTTCAACACAACAACTGTAGAAACCTGTCAAATCTGAGACACTGTTACACACCGTTTGTGGAAACCTGTCAAATCTGAGATGTGTCTCTCGAACCGTCTGTAGAAACCTGTCAAATCTGAGATCTCTCACAAACCATCTGCAGAAACCTGTCAAATCTGAGATGAATCTCACAAACCATCTGTAGAATCCCATCAAAGTCCAGACATCTTTTACACACCATCTATAGAAACGTGTCAAATCCTAGACGTCTCCAACACACCATCTGTAGAATTCCATTCCATGCTGAGAAACTTATTACACGCCCTCTGTAGAAACCTGTCAAATCTAAGATGTCTCTCACAAGCTGTCTGTAGATCCCTGTTAATGCTGAAACATCTTTTACACATTATCTGTTGTCCAGACAGCCCACTTGATTGCCCTTAACATGGCCCTCACACAACCTGCCATGAACTGGTGACCCTAAATGCTCTTTAGAAAGACACTGACTTCTCCTACTTCCTCCTACTCATAAGAGTTACATGCATGCAGGTTTAGCCCCGTTCCCAACACAACTTCCCAATCTGCCCCATCTCTTTCATGAAATTCTACAGCCTCAATGTGCTTCAAGCTGGTTTTCACATATATATTGTGCATAATAACACCTATGAAAGTCTATAATGTGCCATTGAGACTGAAGTCTATTTCATTTTCTGATCTGCTGAGGGCAGTGCTATCTATCTCCCCTGAGTGCTTTACAACATGCCAAGGTGGCTCTGCAAGACTTAATCAGGCCACAAAGTGCCTTATTAAAGTTTGTGCCTGGGTTCCAGCAAGATCTCAGCAGATAATGACTCTCTGCTCCCCCTCCAACGGCACCTCAAGGAAGATCATTCTCAGCCTTGCCAGGATCAGTTCTCTAATAAACTCCTTTGTGATTAAGTAATTGGTAAACGCTCTGATTTTGGGTCAGGTGAGCACTGGAATGCACAATTAATCAGAAGCAGAAGAGGTTGCATTAGGTAATAGCTTCTACAATTTTTTTCTACAATTCAATAAAGAAATCTCCGTAATTAAACAAAGAGCAAGGAGCTCATGTGACCTTATAATAATGAACTTCGCTTTTATACTACAATTTAACTGCATTCACAGCAGCCTCAAAGACCATGATTTAATATCCAACAGAAATTAATGAATAATCTCAGCAATAGTGAAATACTGTGGCAATCGTAGACATGAAGCAAATTAGCAAAGTTTTCTGTATTTGTGAAGGTTTAATAATACATAACCAAGACAGATCAAATCTCCTTATACTGTGACTGAGGTCTGCCTATATTTGACAGATGAATCATATTAATTGCAATTACAAATATGCGATAAACACGCAGGTTCTATTGGTTCTGGTGTTTTGTCGTGTTTGATAACTATTTGTAGTTGGTAATGCATATGGAAATACTCTGGGATGTACGTTTTTGCATCGTTGTGGCTCAGGGATCCTAATAACCTGACCATATCCCCATCATTTGCTGTAAATTTGCATTTCATACAAAGCCCTGATTTCCCCTGTCCCTTGTACCATAAGACACACGTTTCTGGGGTCTCCGTCCAAAAAATGCAGACATTCAAATCTGCAGCATCCATCCACCAGTCTTCCAATCACCAATCCAGAACAGGGGCATGGAGGATTTGAAGCCTATCACAGATAGCATAGGATTCAACGCAGTGGAACACCCAGGATGGAAGCCGGTGCAAAAAACAACATGGGCCACATTCTGGCCATAAGGGATATTATATTTCATCAGGGTAAAGTCAGTGATGGCCTCCAGTAGTTTTTGCTATTTTGTTGCTTGAGTTTCACAGCAACTTTCAAATGCACCCATTTATACAGTTAGAAGGTATAACCAAAGCAATCATGGTGAAGTATCACACCCAATGGTACCTTTGTAACAGTTTGCATCCCATGAGCTTATGAGTACACTACCTACAGATCTTACCAAATATTCCTTATCCTTAAACTGTTACGAAAATGGCTGTGAATGGAATCACACTCAGCGAGCAGGTCAAGATTCCTTCCAGAGGATGCACGCTGAAAATTCCAATTACTACAGACATCTTCCTCTAAGAGGACTCACACGCTTTAAGACCTAACAGTAAAAAGATTATCGCATTTACTGAATCAACTAAATTACGTAACTGCCCAACCCGTTCTTCAGTCTTGGTGTTGCAAGAAATCAAACACAGACAGTCTGGCTTATCATTCCAAAATGTTACCAAGGTAGCGTTTTAGATAAACTGGCTTCTGAAAAAAGCCTTTGCAGAGATAGTGCGAACGTCCAGGAATTATTTATTCCTCTAACTTTTATGACGGCTTTCCCAGACGAGACGTCCAAGCACACCAACCTGCTCCCAGTCTTTGAATGTCGATCACTAAAGATTTCGCGAGACTTTGAAGCAAATGTTATTTATGTTCCAGGTAACCTTGTAAATAACAAGAATTTATAACAGTTTGTCACTTGTGGCAATTCCACAAAACTATACTGCTAAAAGATGCCCCCCCCCCATCTCACATTAAGTATGGGGTCCCTACCTCAAGATTGTTTATCTATGCAGACTGTAAATCCTTCACATGAGAAGGTAAGCATGATTAACGTTAAGAGCGAGCTCAACACTGTGGGCAAAGAAAGAAATTTATTTCTGTGGTATTATATGGTCTAATAGCACAAAAACTAGCAGGTTTTTTAATTTATCACTGAACATGTCAATGAAGTGCATTCCTTAAATGAAAGCACATTTGCTTTGAAAAATCCATTCTGATTTCTTCTGAAATAGCTCTGACTAAAATGGGAGCTAACTGGGGGAAAAACAGTATTGCAAATTTTCATTTAAGGTATTTTTGTTTTTAACGGGAATCATTTCCCCATAGCTTTGAGTACAATGCCCCTTTCAGAAGCAAGAAATTGTGTTTTAAGACCTGTGTTGCCAAAAGGGAAGTCAAAGTATGACAGAATAATGAGAGAAAATAAAACTATTGACTCGTCACATATAAACATGAAACAGATGCAAATCGTCCGGCCTGGCAGTACGAAGACACAGGGTCTCCGTCATGACAGTATACACGGGGAACTTTATAAGCATACTAACGTAAAACTTAAAATACTTGGAGTGCTTCAAGCTTTTGACTCATCTTAATTTTGACAAATGGCGCAGAGGCAAACTGAAAACTTGTTGATGGAAGGTGGCAATTTGGCTGCTTTCAGCATAGCGAGGACCTTCGCTGCACTAATGGATAGTGAAAAACATTAAGTGACAGATTCACAATACATGTTTGTTGTATAGCTTTGACAGTATAACAAGGCGTAGGCAAAGACAGAAAATACCCGCCAGTGGAACGAGCTTCTGTCTTTTCAGCCGAAACGCCAGAAACTCCTATTTGTCCTCTGTGAAGGTCACTCCTCTTAAGAGCAGTGTCACATCTATGCCAGCAGTTCTGTCAACATCAGATACAGGCAGTTAGCAAATTATTACCAAGAGAAACTTGTTGACTGAAACGCAACTTAGGGTGTATCTCATTTTTGGCCAAACAATGATTGATTTTAAGTGGGTCTGCTAATCAAATCAGTGCCATTTGCCCTCCATTAATTACAATCATTGTCGACGATATTGATTCTTCGGTAAAGCTCTAAGATTATTTCATCTTTTGTGGTATTCAGATGCTGATCCACACGTATTAAACATTAGCAATTCAAAACTGCATTCAAAATCACTGAAATACGTCTCTCAAAATACAGTAAAAGCAGAAAATAAATGTTTTACAACCAAGGAATGAAATTAGCATTGCTCTAATAGCATTGTTATAATGTTACAATCATTTATTTTGTATTCAAAAATCAATTACGATGGGAAACTAGTTTTAAAAGAGTTCGAAATTTCATAAATTCCGTATCATGCACTAATGACATGTATCACCTTTTCGTTAATAAAGTGTTCCATAAATAACTCGGAGGCGTTCATACTAAATAATTGCCTCAGAGAACTAATTACCCATATACTACATAGCACTGTCTACTTTAAGAGGGCGCACTAGACAGACAGAGTCTAGACCGTCCACGTCACAGACAAAGCCCTACTACATAACACCATCTTTTTTCCCCATTGCTGCCAGCTAAACAACAGACATCCTCCTTCAAGGTATGAAAGGCTGAATTCGTGACTACAGCATGTCGATTTCCAGAAGCCGGTTCCGATAACGTCCAAGAAATGAACTGAACAGAAGCGCCGTCATGTTAGGCTGCATGCTCGTTCGCTGTCACCTTGCCAGCTTTAAATCAATGATATTCCGGAACATTTCCTATAACGTCAAATGACACGTACCTTTGGGAAACCAAATGAAGAAATCAAGACTACTACTGATGTATTTATAATCCTCCAATCCTTCAAGCAGAACTGTAAACAAAATGAAAAACAAAATTAGTGGCACATCTGGGGAATTTTTTTTTATTATTATTATAAGCACATGAATGTTGCACTCATTTCTGTAGAGAAATTATACACCTGTAACTCTGGTTCATCCGTAAAGGTGATTTTTTTATTCATAAAAAAATAAATGCATCTATTTTTAACTCTCTAAATGATATCACATTTTCAAAAGAACCAAATTATTATTTTTCCTTTTCAGTCGACCCCTGAGGGGGACCGATAAATAGGATAAATTCATCAATAAGCCATGACTTGCCGAGAATATTTCATAAATATATAGTTTAGCACATGGGGTATGTACAAAAAAATACATTTGCTTCATTAACACCTTTGCTGTGATTTGCCATGAAATAAGCAAACGTGCCTTATCACATGCTGTGCTGTTATCTTACACTTTCAGGGTTGTTGGTATGTGTGTGTGGTGACTTGACTTGTATCCTGTTTGGTTACTTATGATTAAAATTCCAGCTAGGTAGGGGTTAAGGTTTTAATTGCTGGGATTAGGGTTTTGCCCATAGAAATGAATGGCCAGTCAACACAAAGATATAAGTACAGGTCTGTGTGTGTGTGTGTGTGTGTGTGTGTGTATATATATACGCCCTATCCATACCCCTAACATCCTATCCAGGGTTCAACCTGCCTTGTACAATAGGCCGCCCATGGTGAGTATTGTATACAACCCAGTACAGGTACATGGAGATTACATGAATAGCAAAAGTTATATATTACTTAAATATATTATAAATAAATACAATATAAGTGTTCGGCACCACAAACCAGGTCCTCTGTGACAAACGACAGTATCACAGAGTGTCAACCTCAGAAGAAAATCCACCCCACACACCATTCCTTGTTATCAAATCGAATCAAATAACTTTATTTGTCCACAAGGGGCAATTTGTTATAGATTCTACAGGTCATCAACACCTCTTAATTGTGAAATCAACAAAGGTAAGCTGCAGGAAAAGCATTTAACTTATGCTGCTAAACATTATATAACTAAAGTTACATGACTTAGATGTAACTATAATAAGGTGAATGAAAACAGTACTGGGACGTAGCGACCGCCTGCCGGACTTTTATTTGAACAAATTAACATCCACAAAATGTTACATCAACGTAAAGCCCATTATGCAAACCTGGGGAGCGAGTTCAGTCCATCAAGGTGAGGGAGAGCACTCTGGTCACTTAAGACCACTGGAGAGCTTATTCTCATTACTCTCCACTACATTCCTCACAGCGAAAGCTTTTTTTGATGTAAGTCATGTTGTGCGCACAGAATGTAGGCTTTAAGCCTCAAAGAGAGCTGTTATTTAATCTCAAACACTGGACTGCATATTCAAAAAAAATGTTTCAGTCAGTCCAATGAATGAATGTGAATTGAATGCAACCACAAGTGAAATTTTAAATAATGCACATTACAGTAATTCTCCTGGACACTGCAGCAATTGCTCAAACAAAACATTTATTTTATGAGACGAGATCCCTAAAGGTGTTTTTTTAATGTTCATTTATCGGATACAATTTACCCCCCAGCCAAGGTAAGCTGGACTCACTTTTACTTTTACTTTTCTTACCAGCGTTATTTTGTTCGCAGCCTGCTTCCATCTATCAAGTATCACAATGAACAAACAGCACATTTCAAAGAGCAACGCCCTAACATTACATGAAATGTGAGGCATATATGTAACACCGGACTCCCCACGGCCCAGGAAAACTCAGCTATGCTCAGAACCATTACCAGCCATTCCAGTCCACAGTACCCAGCATAGTATCAACAAATTCTCTAAAAACACTGAATTAACTTTATCATCATTTTACTTGAGAGTATAATGAACAATGTATATTTTAAAGAAAAAATTCAAGGGCGTTACTCCCTTTTCGATATTCAAAATATTTCAGTGTTCTGTATGTTTTCAGAAATAAATCGGAACGGTTAACGTGTTGCAATGTTGCTAAAAATCTAGCTTTTTGACATGCCGCCATCACTAAGGGCACGCGCAAGATGTACCCGGGCAGTGTGGGCAAGGTGGACGTAATCGGATACATTTTGCTGCTCTGCCTCACGATTGTCAGGAGGCCACAGACATAAATTAATCAGACAGCAAGCGTAGACCTTCGGTCATTACTCAAGAGCAACATACAGAAAAACAGGAATAAAACCGGCAGAGTGGACCTTAAAAATAAATTTTAAAAAAAGACAACCAATTATTCAGCATCACACCGCAGCTCATATCCAGGTGGGCTGGGCTGATCGCCGCCAGAGAGGAACTGACTGTGCTACAATGAATAGAATGATGTACACCCGTACATTTTAGTATGCTTGTTTACAGTACATTGGTCCTCTACTTGAATGTGGGGATGAGATCAAACAAGTCACTTTCAACAACCCTATATTTACCCAACACTAGCCCTATAGCCTATAACCCAAGCCATAGCCTTAACCACACAGAGATCAGACTCAGCATACTTCAGTAATAAAAGCAAAACTATTCTAATTTTGATTAAACATCATCAATAGAGTAATGGGCATACCTGTATCACCTCTAAGTAAAACAACTATAATTTGTGCTATTATTATTATTATTATTAATAATAATAATAATAATAATAATAATAATAATAATAATAATAATAATAATATTGAGCCGTTCTGTTTATTTATTTGTACTTTTTTTTTTTTTACTTCATGGGTGAAGGTAGTAAATGGCAGCCAAGCATTTTTCCAGTTACATGAAGGCTTTTTTGGTTGAACTTATCCAAGCCGGACATCAAAATACGAAGAAAAGGTCTCTTGTTACAACGGTGGTCCCTGAGAAAAAAGAGGCGGTTGTGCTGGGCTGGTGGAGAAAACCAAACATTCACAACCCAGGCGGGCAAAGTGGTATAATGGCAGGCCAAATCGCAAGGACCATGCAGAATCACAAATTGTGCTTCGTACAGCTGTATTGAATTATTTAAAAAAAAGGCAATATCTACCTTTCGGCAAGTCAAATAAGAATCAGATGTGGGGGGTAAAAGTTTGTCATTGCAAAACGGAATAAAAACGTGATAAAGGCGCGATAAAATTGGCGACAAGAGTCGAATATTTCCGAACACCGGTTTTATCTCTCCTTTGGCAAATGTTGAAATATATCACCGGCTACACAATCCTTGAATCGCATGTATGAATATTTGTGGTTTGAGGTTGCATTGAGAAAACACGGCGCATTTGCACGTATACTGTGTCGGGAAGATGATATTGATGAAACTGGAAGTTACTCTGCGATGACCGCAAGTGACAGTAGGAGTCATTTAAAATTGCGACGGAATCTGCATGGCAGTAACGAGGGCGCACGGACACTGATTAAAAACTTCGGACAACATATATTCACAACAGCCCTGACAGCAAATGCCAATGAGAGCAGAAAGGTTTATCACAGTCAAGGGGGGCAGTCGCTGCTGTGTACAAACCGAATATAAATTGAAGAAAAACTGACAGGCTATGGCATTGTCTGATCGCGCTCCTGCACAAAAGACTTTAATTATCCACCACTACTTTTTTTTCGGAAGATGATGATGATGGTGATGATGAGGATGATGGTGTTGATGATGCAAACGTTGTACTGCGTCAGTCCCTCTTTACTTGTCATGGACATTTTTTAAAAATATGAATGGACCGTTTAAATTATTCCCGTTGCAAATACCTAAATCAAGAAATCACACAGGGAAAAGGCAGCTGTCATCATTTTAACCGGGAAAGTATGACCACGCACCTACAACAGCGGAATTTTGTCTAAGGGAAATAATTCTCCGTTAAGCAGATAGAGACGCAGCTACACTGTATACATCAGTCCAGTACTGAATACCACAATTATGTAAATCGCCGTTCATCGATACTGCTATTCCAGAATACATACTTTAAAATGCGCAGAAATAAATTCCAATTCATTGCACGAGTAATCCCATTTTAATAACGCCGTAGTTTCTATTAATATTACTGTTACTGCTATTATTCTGGCTATCATAATAATGCGAATAATTACAATGGCAAATTAGTTCGGTATATTTGCAGACTGTGATAAACCATTAGGCTGATTTATACAGACTACTAGCGAAGTAATGGTTACTTGTATCGGTCACATCCACGCTTTTCTGGAACTGCAATGCACTCCAGCCTGCTAAGCTTGGGTAAAAAAAAATACTCACGGTGGCTGAAAAATAGCAGCATGGTCGTATATTTTATAAACATTTATTATAAATACGATGAGCCTTTTTTGTCAACCGACTATAAGAAATTGTTCCGGAATATTATACACAATAACATATCAAATCGGGGCTGTAAACCAAACCGTTTCCAGAATCCTGAACTCTTAAATAATTTCTCATGAAGTGGCACTGGTGCATGGTGATCCTTGAAACACTGGGGAATGTCTATATCCCTCGTCCACGTTATTCAATGGGAATGGCGTTAATTCACCTACGTGCAGCCAGTCGAGACGGACCCGTACATCTGCGAAGCACCGCTTTACGCGAAATAAGATCGAGCTCTTTTCGTTATTACGAAATTGCAGGTAAAGTCTCAGAGATACGGTGGGAATCGCAAAGTATACAGCTAATTCGCATTTAGGATACTGCATGCGCTTACCGCGTCTCAGAAGATGCTGATCGGCTTGTAGAAATTATCTCCTTCTCGTCCTGCCATTGAGAAACGCCAAGGGTGGATTTACTCAAATAATTGTCTGTATTTTCTCTCCGATTATTGTCCTTCAGGAGCAGATACCTTCTGGCACGGAAACGTGAACCTTCGGTCCCAGATAGCTCGATGAACTCCACATGGATCGCACAGGCTTTACGGATGTACAGTCAATAACTAATATCCATTCAGGAGAAAGAAAATATTGAACGAAATGAGAAGCTCCTTATTTTGTATCCAGATCACTCTCCGCCTCCAGCTGAAAGCAGCCTTCACCGGCACATCAGGTCTTTTGCGTAGAAATGTGGAAAGGGGGGGAAACTCTTGACCCGGGAAGGTGTCCAGAGTTTTCGCCCGTATTTTAAAGCCCCGCAGTAAAGGACTCTAAAATTGTTTGCTCGGAAAATTGAGCTCTCTGTAAAAATGACAAGCCAATTCCGAAGCAGTGCACGGCGAAATACGGTCGGAGGCAAAGCAGGGAGAGCCGGTCCGCGGTAAAGCCCGGACCTGGAATGCACGTCACTTCATGGACTCGGGCTCCATCTAGCAGCAAAGGCAAGGCGCGCAACTGCCCTTACAGTCATATAAACTGCGAGACAAATAAAGAAAATTATAAAACGTTATAATCGCTGCAATAAAAGAACAATAGAAACCGAAATACATTGCTAACGACACAAAAATGATAAAATATTTATTATTCTCATAATTATATCATACAAATCTCATGCCTTTATCGCCTGTAGGCTATATGGTCAAATAATGTAGCTTTTCTTTTATGCGATCGACAAATAAAGGATAGGTATTACAGAAGTCTTTGTGAGGTCTCTTAGCAACGCCATACGTAGGGGGTTGGGGTCATATAAAAAGGCGTTTGACCGCTGAGACCCGATGCTCAGCCTGTGGCCCCCACCGTTGGCCTCCTCCTACCCATTGATTGCGATGAAGCCGTTGCCATCAAAGAGCAAACAAGGGAGGGGGCGGGCGGCGCATTCCTGCAAAGCACGCCCATCATCATCTGACCGAAATACCTGTTTCACTGACTAATCGATCCTTTAATGGAGATAAATGAACGCGATAAGGTATTCAAACCTGACCTAGGCGTGTGAATGAAAGGTGGCCGGATTTCCGACCATTTTGTGTTAGAGACGTTTCGCCTGAAACTCATCCACGATTTCTTTGAAAATAGGCGTAACTGTTAGGGTACCGCAGCAGCTGCCATTCAATGATCATTTCGGCCGGTCTAAGTAATTGTCTTTAGACGATTACCGCTACAAACGAGCACGTTGAAAATGTCTGGAAACATTGTCCAGAAACATTGTACTTAAAGCATAATATCCTACTTTCATATGGATACCTGCTTTTATAAGTTAAAGTGACAGACTTTTGTCACCAGAAAGAAATTATACTTGATTATTTGGTTTAAAATTGTTTCTCGTTTATTTCTAAGGATTGCAAGCATTGGATATTGTCCAGTTTCAAGTGAAACCTTAAATCTTACTGGGAAAGAAGACAGTGACTGTGACAGGCTGTTTTTGTTCATACTAAAATAGGCATCTCACAAGCACGCCTAATCCAAGTGGAAGGCATTGTATCATTTTAATAATATCACCTTCTTTTATTAACTGTAATAAACTGTCTTGCACATAAAGCTACCTCGTTATAAATTTTTGTGGAACAATGGAAAGGCCTTTTAAATTGGACATATTGTCAAATTAATTGTAAGATATAAGCTTTTGAAGCCATAACACAGCACAGCGCCCTGTCTCTGTAGCGCTCAGCGAGGCGCGGCTGCCGTCTATCTGCACGCAGACACACGGGCATGCGCCTCTCGACACCCTGTTGTCTCACACCATGGCTTGCACGCAGCCCCTTGGATGTCGATCTGATGAATCAAGCCCCACCCCCCGTCCCTTTCAGTCTGGCAGTTCGCTCCACATTGCCTCTATCAGCAAGGGGTAAAAGAGATTGAAATGACAAAGAGGTCTTCCCAGAACAGGGGCTGGATGCATCACCCACATTCTTGATCCTTTTATGTAAAATAACAGTTTAGGGAGGATGGCGACGTCAGCATTACGCAAATGCTGGCTCATTATGTGGGAGATTCATCTGGAACAACGCAAGGTGCTGCTCCGTGTAGTTTTCACACTACAGCATTGCTTTTTTAAATGGCTCACTTTTCACAGGAGAGACTCTGGGTTGAAGCTCCAGACATGCCCTCACACCTACCTCAGGCCATACTGGTACACTGGTTTGAGATTCAATTGAGAGATCGTGACCCAGTGGGATTGGGCAGCAGGTTGATTTCTGCGCTTTGCACAAAAGCCAAGGGGATTATGGGTAGATCCCCATGCCCCATATGTAACTTTCTGTCTCTGTAATGCCATTTAAACATTCTGCTAGCGTTAGAAGTTCAACCATCATGTGTAAAGTGCTGGTGGACCGCTTTGTGCCTTTTAAATAATATACCAGGTACAAACCCTAACAAAAACGTTTATGATTTTTTTATGAGGTAAAAAGCAATTCCTTCCATTAAATGTATTTGCTGATGAGTGAACATATATGCATGGGTTACAGGGACAGACTTAGACTGATTTCTTCCCGCAGTGGCAGATGTTGAAGTTTTAATGAGGAAGTTTTGATTTCCTTAAGCCCATCTAACAGTTCACTGCAAAGACTGGAGGAAATGTGGGTTCATGTGCAGTTTACATTGTTGTAAATGAATATCTATTTATCAGCACCTGTTAGATGCGATTCGTTTACATTTTATTCATTGATCAGACGAGGCAAACTATTGAAAAAGCAGGGTTAGCAAGTCCCTGGAGAGATTGGGGTTAAGGGTCCAACAGTGAAATCATTTTACAGTTGGCTGAACTGTTTATTTCAAGCTGACAATACTGTGTCTCCTCCAGTGGACTGGCAACCTGTCCAGAGTGTTAAATGATAAATCCTTTATTTGCACAAGTACACTGGAATCCTTCTCTTTGCCTAGCCCACCTCGCTCTCCGTAACTTCGGGGTCACAGAGCAGGGTAAGCTAACGTGTGGTGCCCCTGGAGCTGGGGGGTTAAGGGCCGGGCTCAAGGGCCCAAGGACATGAAACTCATGAAGCTCAAACCGGGGATCATCTGATCACAGGCACAGAGGCTTAGCCCACTGAACCACTCTCTGTCCTTCCTCATGCCTTCTGTTTCCTGGTATTACCTACTGGCTCACTGTGACCCTCTATATAGATAAGTGGTTAGAATGTATGGATGGATCTTTAACATGACTGAGAGTTTACACTTTAGTATGTAGTATCTTAAAGCAGTGTTTCCCAACCCAGTCCTTGGGGAACCCTGCACAGTCCACGTTTTTGCTCTCTCCCAGCTCCCAGCCAATCAGCAACACAGAATACCTGGTACAGGAGCTGAGAGGAAGCAAAAATGTGGACCATCAGGGGTTCTCCAAGCACTGGGTTGGGAAGCACTGTCTTAATTAAAGGATGCTTTTATCCAAAGTAGTTCAGTGTTCACACTTTCATGCAGTTCAGTCTAGGAATTTTAAGCTAAGTTCCCAGTATAGTTCCTGCAGTGATTTTACTCTTCAACCCACAGGTCTAGTGCTTCTAACGATGGACATGAGGCTGTCCCTTGAAAATGGCCACTGGGCCAGTTCCTACAGTTTGGTTTTCCAGCTGGAGTTACAACTGTCTTTCCTATACAGGCCACACTGGCGGATTGGAAGGAAAAAAAACACTTTAGTGTGTTTATCTTTTTTATCTGCTGCCTAATTAACATGGGAAATTGAAAATGATATTTTTAAATGCCTGGATGTTTAAGAGGTGCAAACAGGTTAATTATCCATTTGCTATTCTTTGGAATAAAAATCCTTGAGGGACTTCAGAGGAAAGGCTGGTCATGCATTGTATTGATGGTCCACACAAGAAAAATGTGGCTGACGGAGACTGGCAATCTGTTCAGATGCTTAACTCCTACTCCAGCGGGTTGGGATCATAAGGGTTGGCAGTCTTATTGGGTGATTAACTTGTTCTGCGACCGACTCTGATGACGTGCAATAATGGGCAGCATTACAGAGGTGTTTTGTTGCAACCCATTAGGATTTGCAGATCAGTGGAAAGTGAAATTCCCCTCAATATCCAATTTATTCTTGTGATTTAGTTGCTTGTGAGACTCATTACATCATGTGGTTTGCACACCGTAGACAATCCCTTGCTTCCGGATCCTTCCGCCGACAGCCTTCAGAGGTTGTGCTTTAACAGGAAAATCCTTCTTACTGTTTTGCATCTGACTGACAGACCGGCATTGTACTCTTAGTCATTATACCATCCGCTGTCAGCTCCCTACCTTCCCACACGCTGGCTTACACCTTGGGTTCCCAGTCCATGACCCCCCCCAAAACAGCAGGCCCAGAGACTTGTGATCCACATTTCCCTGGCTGGGGGGGGGGGGGGGTCGATCGCTCACGGTAAATTTTACCGAACAGGGAGGGAGATTTCCTCCACAGTAAATTTTTGAAAATTTTTTTATTAATATAAAAATATTATTGAATCATCTCACAACCCCCCGAAGGTCACGACCCCCACTTTGGGGAGCCCTGCATTAAATGAACCGCAAGAAAAAAAGACACCACCCCGATTCGCGTTTCTGTGCCATCCTGACCCAGCGTATCCTAGCGGTTTAGGCCTCATCGAGGACATTTACTGTCATTGTTCCACCCCCCCCCCCCCCATACACTCAAACAGGCCCTACTGTCACACACCCTTACTTTCGCTCCTAGATTGTACCACTTCTACTTCAAAGCAGATCAGTCTTTAATAACTAGCTCCCAATGAGTGTCCCCGCACCACTATTGCCCTTTCCGTGACCGTTATTTTATTGTCTATCAGCGTACTTACTTTATTTTCACTGTGGCTGAGTTTTATCTTGTCTGATACATTCTCCGCACATTGTGTTCCCCAGTACAAATCATTCTGCCACGATGCTATAAAGGTCTCATTAGAATGGCTGGTACATTTTAGCTCGATGGTACATACATTGTGCTTCTTTTGTAAGCTTATTTTGGATTCATGTCGTGGTGCAGATATTGTGCCATTCTTACTACAATCAAAGTATCCTCTGACCTACACTATACACCTACAATGCATTATAGCACATCCATAATGATTAAGAATTGGCATAAGTAGTCATTATTGCCCCTAATTGCTGGTAAAGATAATTTGTTTTCCTTAATAAGACAGCAAAAAAGGCTCTGCATGTAGCATCCAGAATTCCAAACTCTGCTTTATATATGTGGAGCTTGGATGTTCTCTCTGGATACTAGAATGTTCTCTCTGGATACCACAATGTTCTCTCCGTATACTATGTACCCTATGTCACCATGATAGGACCGATTGTTGAATGCTTGTTGTAGCTGTTTGAAGAAACACTTCCTGCATAACTTTAATTCCCCCAAATACCACTGAAGTTTAACAAATGAATGCAACTTTACTTCAAAGGGGAAACCTTCTGTTGTGTCATTTATATACATTTTATAAAAATGAAAAAAAAAATCTAACGATTGTACCCAGTTACCTCTATTGAATATATGTAGAAGATGGATAGAATAAACATTTGTAAACATTTTCCTCAAAATACATATTTGTTTTTTGTTCTGATTTTTTTAGATGTGACATGCAGGTACTGAAGTATCCAGTGATTATAAATAAATTTATTATAATAAACAAAAGCATAGTTTTGCGCACATATATAACATTTTATACAGACATCCAATATGAAGCATTGCTGAAAAGTATGACTGTCTTTCCTACATAGATAAATATTAAATGTGGCAGGACAGTAGGACCACTGAAAATGAATGTGTGCAGCCTCTAAATCACACGACTGGCCAGTTACGCAGCCTTGACCATCATGCGCTGCGTTGCCTTTGGTCCATAAGTTCTTGCCCCTCGCCAAGACCATCCTCTACCTCTGGCTCATCACCTTAGCCCCTATTGGCTTGTATTCCCTGCAGCTCCCCTGCAGTGACAGAGCAGCGATGCAGTAGTAGTCGTTACCACTGCCTGTTATTTCACGCAGCCTGGCCACCCGCATTTGCTCACTCTGTCATGATTTTTTTTTCCCTTTGCCTGTGTTTGACTCACTCCTATTGTTCTATTGACTGGTATGTCTTTCTCCTGGAAGTAGGCCATGGTTGAGCTCTGTCTGGAGAACTCTGCATAGCAATGGCACTTCACAATAATTAATCAGCTCCAGCGTTTGTCCTTTTGTTTTATTCATTGGGTGTTTCCCCATTGTTATGCTTCATGGTGATTCCCATATTTGGGCAATAAAAAGGCTTCCTACATGCGACTGACCAGTGCCCTAAGCTGGCATGAAGAGGCGCTATAATTGTACATTTCGATGACCTACTGAATGTTTGTGTCCTGCTGTCAACAAGTGTATCTGATTCTCTGCACTGCTGTATCACATCCCATGTATTATATCAGGGCATAACAAAGGAGGGAAAAGAGGAATGATCCATGGAGCAGATCCAACAAATCAGAATACAAAGGGGAGAAACCAGGAAATAAAGGAACCATGAGAAGTCAATAAAAAACAAGAAAAAAGAACTAACTAAAAGTTCCTCTACCAGGGAACAGAGAAAACCAGTAATCAAGAGTGTAAAATCACCACAGCTACAAACATACAGTACCAACGATAATGACTGACTGAGGAAATTAACAAAGGCAGGCACATACACAGGTAACAAGGTCAACAAGGAGCAGATGAGGTCAATTAACAATACAATAGCTAAAAACACCAAGGGAAACTAAAACAAGTACAAACAGGAACAAACACAAGGGACTGCAACAGAAATACATGAAGCACATGTTAAACCAAGACAACACAAAATACCAAACATTAAATGATAATGGTCAGCCTCAAACCCACAATCAAAAGGGGAGTCTGGATGAGGGCTGATCACTCAGCCTGCTAAACCACTCAGTGGCCAGAGAAGTAGTGAAACACACTAGAGACTGAGAGGCTAAAAGACAGGGGGGAACAGGATGGCGAGTGACACCTGCTGGCCAAATGGGGACAAGACACATGGGACAGGGTCAGTCAAGCACGAATCCTGACACCTATGGGTATTTTCAATAACCTTCTATGTGGGAACATGCTGCATTTTTAAGCCTTATAAAATCTAAAAAATTATACTTGTCAGCGTGTAAGTTCTTATCTTATCTTCAGCTTCATTAAGTTCTGACTTTTAATACTGGTCTGTCCTTTCATTGCACAAGGCACCATCCTCATGGCAGATGGGTTGTTGCAGGTGAGTGCAGCCAATAGTCCACAGCCCCAGAGTCCTTTAAAGCCGCTTCACCTGTCTCCCGAAACGAGCTTCGCAGTGATAAATCCGTTTGCCTGTTGGCTTCTTTAGATCAGCGTGGGAATCATGATTTAATCAGCGCAAAGGCAGTTTGCTCCCACAGGAGAACGATATGCCTAACTTTAAGTAACAGCTCTGCATTCCATACGCCTGGTAAATCTGCGTCTGGAGCAAATTACATAATCTCATTTTGAAAATGCACGGGAATAATACCTAAATTATTTTAGTTGAGCGGTCGTTTGGAGCTTCGCATACGTGGGCTGTGCAAACGCAGACGCGCGCACATGGGGACGTCAATGGACGCCGTTGCAACATCTAAGCGCTTATGCTACGTTCCAGAGGATATCCTAAAAATAAAACAATTATGTATATGTATAAATGTCAGTGAGACCGTGTCGGCAAGTGTGAATGAGATGAGCAAAAGGGCGAAGAAGGGAGGCACACTGAGAAATAGAGTGGGTGGGGAGAGAAGTCATTCATCTTGGAAGCGCGTCGGAACTGCCACAATGCCATCAAGTGGCGTAAAACGGAACTTCTACCTTGAGGGAACGCGCTTCCAGTACGCTCATGTAAATGGTGACTATGGCACAGCTAGTCCGTGTTCGAAATTGGCAGGTTGGCCTTTGATGCTATCTCGAAAGAAACAAAAAGAAACAACAACAACAACATGTTACACCCGAGGTATTAGGTGAAAAAGAGTTCATGTCATCCCCTATCACGCTGAATTGTATGTTAACCTTTACCAGAGGGGAAAGCTTGTTCCCTTATTAAAAATGGCTTTCCCCCATGCTTTCGGTAAACGCTGGGACAGAGTTCGTTGGGGAAAGGAGCGGTACAAGATCAAATGTACAAAAAATAGCAAAGTAACATTCAGTCAAAGGGAACCAATAAAAACGATTAAGTTGTTAGAACTGCTTAAACATTTCAAGTGACATCCATTAGGCTTATTTGACATAGTATACTATATCTGTGTGTATACAGTATGTGTTTTATTTGTATGTTTATTGGTGTGTGTATGTGTGTAGGCCTACGCACACACAATGCATTAAAATTATGTATTGCAAAATGGTATTGGCTTTGGGCTTCGTAATTTCATTCTATGTCACATGCATATTTGTAGGTGTGGTAGCCTAATTTATTACAATCTGGTGATTTCTGCCATGACGAGTTCGATCCTTCTGATAATATATCCTATATTATACAGTTGCCTATTAATAATAAGAACATTAAATTTACAGCATGAGTTTTGTATTGCTGTCTGCAGACCTAAGATATTGCTCTGTCCGACGACACCCCAGCGGTAACAACTCGCTGCTTTTTCTAAATCGGATTAACCTTTGCGTACACATTCCGTAAAAGCGCGGCGTTTCCCGGCCAGCAGCTGCGGTCACGGTGTCCGCCGAGTGGCGGTGTTTGTGACCCCACCCCCGCCCCCCGTTAGTAGGCAGCGGGCGGCCGCCCTTGGAAACGCGTCCGGGTTGATCGTGTTACACTGAGTCCCGTCTTGAAGCCCTTCGGCGAGCGCCGTTAGCCGGACTGCCGGGAAACGAAAAGGACGGGGTATGTCCAGCACCCGGAGGCGCAGAGAGCGACATCGCCGCCTTGTAAGTCTCCCGATTTCACACTTTATTTTAGCTCGATCGGAAATGTATCCTCATCTCCAGTGACATCTATCGCTCCTTAAGAACCAAAATGCAATGGCTACAACGTAGTCGGGAGCTGTTCATGTCTGTTAGCTGTACTGAGACTTTATACGCTGCAGTGTTTCGTCGCACTTAAAAATACCGTTTGGTTGGCTTGTAGATTTTAATGAGATCTTCTAAAATGGCAAATTAGGAACGCAACAAAGAACGCTGTGACCGGATTAAGGGGGGAGTAGCTGGGATGCATTCTTTGTCCCGGCCAGCGAGTTGGGTCGGAAGCCTGTTGATTCAGCTTCCCGCACAGGGATGGGAGGGGGGTGAAAAGCGGATTGCATTGCACTTTTAACGCAGTGAGCCTAGTTTCATACTGGCATCCTATTCGTATATCTGTAGAACAGCTTGGACGGACAAACAGATGGATGAAGAATGCAGTTTTATTGCCCAATCTTGTTCACTCCGGATAGATGCGGTTACTGTTCAAGTGGGCGGATAGTTTGATGAAGTATGCGCCTTAAATGTCAGAATTAGGCTGCTGCGATAAGCGGAGCCGATCGGCGCGACTTATCAGCTTCAGGATGGGAAACGTTAGCCTTATCTATGGGCTGTGCTTGTTTACTCGGTCGATAACGGTGACATCCGAAAGCATACCTCACATGCCGCGGACAGTGAGTGATTTCACAGGCAGGGGCGCTGCTAAGGATTTTGGGCCCCATGAAAAGAATCTTGACAGGGCCCCCAACACAGTTTTATTGGGGGCTTCTCTGGGCCCCCTCTCAATCATGGGCCCCGAGAATCGTCATCGTTTACCCCCCCTTTACAGCGCCCCTGTTCACAGGGACCGACGAAAGATGCGGTGTGCGTGGCTCTCCGAGTAAGGGGATGGACCGCCTTGTATTGTGTCTGCTGAATGTTACACTTTGGAGGGATGAGTGATCGGTTTAAGTAAAGCATATTTCATTCCACTCGAAAATGAACTTAGTAGTTAGGTGTGACGTATTTTTTTGCGTCATATGTCTTTGCGTCATATGGAAGAAGCTGCCCCCTTACCGCTGACTATGGCATCATATATTACGTTTATTCCCATTTTAGTTATCATCGCCACTAATTATCCCTTCCCAGTTCTACAGCAACTTAAAAAGCAACGTTCAGCAGATATCATGTTACTTTAGTAAGTTTTTTCTTATTATAATTGAAACTTCTCATTAAAAATTTAATCCTTTACCAGCACATTAAAACGTGCATGTTTCCTGGAATTACTGGAGGATACAGAAGGTAGGAGATAACCATCAATTATATAAGTATATAAGTGATAGTATTAGTATTAGTGTAAGTATTATCTTACAAACTTAATTCATCCATCCATCTTCCAGCTGCTTATCGTGGTAAGGGTGATTGTGGGGGTGGCAGGGGAGGGAACTGGGGCTTATCTGAGGTAGCAGGGGGCATTAGGCTGGGGTAAATCCTAGACAAGACTCTTTGTTTCTTTGTTTATTGCCACAATGCCATAGTGATGCTGTAAATAAATTAGACCTCTTGAGCTCTGAACTATTGCAGTACACAGAGCTGACATAACGACAGATGTCTGAAACAACTTATCTTGTGTCTTAAGGCAATTTGCAGATGTTAATCCTTCAATAAGAGTATTAGTTGCTAACAAACGTCTGGACAACCTTGAGTTGCAGCATTTAACAGGAATGTTAGCTGCTGCAATATTTTTAATGGCACTGACATGGCATGTGATTAATAATTCACAGCAAATAGCTCCATTTCTAACTTTGATATTATTATTATTATTATTGCTGTTGTTGTCATGGGTTGACACGGTGCTTAGCGCTGTTCCCTCGCACCTCTGGGACAGGGGTTCGAGTCTCTGTCCTGGCTCCATCTGCGTGGAGTTTGCACGTTCTCCCCATGGGGTTTCCTCCAGGTACTCCGGTTTCCACAGTATAAAAATATGCTGAGGTTAATTGGAGTTACCATATTGCCCATAGATGTGAATGATGTGTGAGCCCTACAGTCGGTTGGTGCTCCATTCTGTGTTATTCCCTGTCTTGTCCCCTTAGCTTCAGGCATAGGCTCTGGATCCCAGCGACCCTGCATAGGACAAGCGGTTATGGAAAATGGTTGGTTGTGTGGTGGTGCAGTGATTAGCACTGTTGCCTCACACCTCTGTGGTTCAGGGTTCATCGTGAGGCTTCCTCTTGTTGCTCCAGTTTCCCCCCCATGGTCAAAAAAACATGCTGAGGTTAATTGGAGTTGCTAAATTGCCCATGGGTGTGTGAGTGTGCCCTGTGACGGGTTGGCACCCCATCTTGGGTTGTTCCCTGCCTTGTGCCCGTAGGCTCTGGACCCCCTGTGACCCTGAATAGGACATGTGGCTTCTGAAAATGGATGGATGCTTGTTGTTATTGTTAAGAGATTAGACTTGGCTGTCCAGGGAATGTAATGTACTTTTATTTTGGAAGTGTGTCCTTTTATTCCCAGGTGTCTTTGTTTGCAGTGCATTGTTTATATTTATATACTTATGCCCTTTTATACTGTGTATTCTCTGATCCTGCCTATAACTGCAGCACTGAACTTTCCCTTTGTGGGATCAATAAAGTTTCTTATCACGGTCTCGAGGGTTTCTGCCACGGGGGCAAGGCACAGTGCAGGTGGCAGAGGAAGGTGGAGGATCCACTGGCGGCTTGCAGGAAAACAGGGGGTTATGAACAGAAACTGGAAACACACACAAAAAACAAAGGACCATGAGGGAACTGGTTACACCAAGGAACTGGCATTGAATCAAAAATCAAGCACACAGTCAACAAGAACATCAGCAACTACAGCAATGACTCCACCATGGAATAGAGCAGGATAAGGACTTATATACAGAGGGCAACAACAATAATGCAAGACAGGTGGTAACAATTAACAAGGGCTGGGGAAAACAGGCAACAAGTGAAACAACTAATTAAATCAAGGAACTCAGAAAGTAACAGAGAAAGGGATGCCTTGTCCACGGGTATATTTTAAAATGTGCCTTTTTCTATATATCTTGGGCTTTTGTCCACATGTAAACAGGGTCACAGGTCACTGAAAATGGAGCTTTTGCGAAACTCCATCCAGGGTGAAGATCTAAAGCGGTTTTAGCGTCAACGTGTAGACAGGGAAAACAAAGTTTTTGGCTCGATACGTCAGATTGTGTGCCGTTGTCCACTTAACGTCAGAGCGTGTGCTGTTTGCTGTATACATAAGGCGAGATTGACCAATGGCGGATTTAGCTATAGAAATAGTGCTTGTGTTAACCTTGCTGACAGGAGTTCTTTCATGTGTACAGATAAATGTTGAGTCACTCGCATTATATTGACCAACACAGGCGTCGGAATGTGCGCCATGTTTTTCAACTTAACAGGACTGGCAATTAGGCGTCTGATTGGCTAACATGGCAATATGGTTAGAGTTATAATGCCTTCTATTGTTTTGGCACGCTTTTGACAGTGCATTTTAGTGGTTTCATGTGGACGGAAATTTTTTTGAAGAAAATGCTCGTGTGGACGGGGATTTTTTTTTTTAAACGGAGGAGGAAAAACACCGTTTTAAAATATACCTGTGTATGTGTGGACAAGGCATAAGAAACAGAATCTAACACTACGGGAATAACAAAGGCAGGTAAAATACAACCATGGGCACAAAGCAGAAAACCATGCAAACTCTACCCACATGTAACCCAGGCAGAGACCAGAACCCAGATCCCAGAGGTGTGAGGCAACAGTGCTAACCACTGCACCACCCCGCATAGGAACTAGAAAAACTGATACAAATGAAACAAAAGGGAACAAAAATCTACAAAATACAAAAACAGAGGACGTGGGATTTGAACACACAACAGAGGAGTTTATAGGTAGCTGCATGCTCAGCTCATTGAGCCATGTGGCCATCAAGGGAACCAGTGAAACACACTAAAGACTCTAACAACAGGGAGGACAGGATGGCCAGCGATACCTGCTGGCCAAATGGGGAGGAGCCACGAAAAAGATGGGTGCCGACCCTGACAATCTTATCTTTTCTCATTCCATCTTATCCATTCCTTTTTTTCTATGGTCATTGTATGGCTTAGAGTTTCAAAGGTCATGGGATTGAGTCCTGAGGCTGGCAGGGTAACCAAATTAGAGCTGGGCAACAAGGCCCTTAAGCCCAGCTGCTGCAGGAGTGCTGGATGCTGGCTGACCCTGACCTCTGACCTCTGACATCCGAGCCCAAGCTTTCCTCACTTGGCCGTCATGTCGTGCAAAAGTTTCTGTTGAATTAATGTAAAGGTTGTTACTGTGTCCTGCAGGTCTGAAGAAATAAAAAGAAAAGAGCAGCAGAAGTTAACTGAAGATGATCGAAACAATGGGTAAGTTCCATTATCATTTAAAACGCGACCTGACAGATAGAAAATAATGCGTAAAATAATTTGTTGATTGGTCAAATTGTACTGTAATGGCATGAATACGATATGGTTAGATGGTATTTTGCAGTCTTTACATGTATTATTCTGACTACTTGCGATGCATGACTGCAATACTTTGCATAATATTCTGCTTTTTGTTATTTTATTAGTTGTCATGGTTGCTTGCTTGGACCTCTAGCAGAAGTGTCCCGTGTCTTTGTTTCTACACGCTCAGTAACCACTTGATAAGGTCCTGCTTGCTAATGCAAGCAGCCTGATGCTCCAAACAACCAATAGTACAACTGTAACTGAACACATTCAGCACAATGAGACGTGTGATCTAAGCAGTTTTGAATGAGGCATGATTGTTGGTGCCGGACCTGCTGGTTCCAGCACCTCCGAAACAGACGTCCTCCTGGGAGTTTCACGTACTACAGTGTCTGGAGTTTACAGAGAATGATGCAATGAACCAAAAAACAAAACAAAACAAAAAACACACCAGGAGCAGTTCAATGGGAAAAACAACACCTTCTTAATGAGAGAGGTCAGAGGAGAATAGGTAGATTCCTTGAAGCTATCAGGACGGCCACAAGTGTGAAATAGCAGATGAAAACAATGGAACTGAGAAATGCTTCTCCGAATACATAGCTCATCTACCATTACAGTCATTCTGGAGGAGTTCTAGCTAAGTGACTGACGTATACGATATTTGTGTTCCTCTACAGAAAAGCTGTATTTATGCTATTATGTTGGAGTGGCGAGAAGACCTCTTTCAGGGCACACACATGTGTTGTGCTACATGTCCCAGAAGTAACTGGCCAGCAGGTCAACGGGTCAGCAGATCTGTTCAGCTAGAAATCTTCCTCGGGGATACCAATCAGAGGCTACGGAAGTTTTGCAGACCGGTTGGATTATTTTTTTATGTAGCCTGCAGTCCGAGGAGATGCCCTGCAAAGTAGAAACAAGACAGGTCTTTGGGCACGCTCCATTAGGTTCCAGACAAACTCTCGCGGAGACCGAGATTGCCTATGTCGGGTCCAGAGGAAACGTGACCGTTTGCAGCTAACAAGCACTCAGAAGTCCTGCAGAACCGCAGCTTGGTCAACATGGGCCTTGAATACATTCCGGATGTTATCTTTCAGACGTTGTGCCAGCTTTTTTCGGTGGCCTCCTCTATATCTATAGAGCGGAAGCTACTAAATCATTGTTATTTTCGAGAAATTTAACACTAGGTTTTTCTCTGAGCAAAGTGCAGAGCTACATAATTCTGCGGTCCTGCATTTGTTGCAGAAATGACTGGACCTTGGCCAAGCCTTAGGGCGGTCATTGTGTTATGGTTCTTACACCATGAATCATTTACATTCAGTTTAACACTTAACACTTATTTGAAGAAGGGAAATACAAGGAAACTGTACTTCGAGACATGCCTTGCCTACATTTTAACCCTGCTTTTCGGCAGTTAAGGTGTATCATATGGTATTTTTTTACGACGGGTTCTCTTTTGATTAGTAAAACTAGTGGTCGTTCATGCAAAAAGACCATGGTATGTTTCAGATTCCTGTTAGGTGGGTGTGGCTGGTCTCAAACTTCTGAGGTCTTTCAGCAAAGCTCCCGTGTGCCCCTGAAAGGTCTTCCCACTGCCTGCCAGTCAGTTATGTAACCCCTAACAGATACCCAGCGTGCCTTGCGGGCTGTGGAGAGGCTCCAGGCCAGGCTGAAAGAGAGAGGGGACCTGCCTACGGAAGAGAAGCTCAGCTTGTTGAAGTCTGTCCTCCAGAGCCCCCTGTTCCACCAAATCCTGACTCTGCAGAAGTCTCTCCAGCATCTCAAGGACCAGGTGGGGAAGCAAGGTTTATCCCATTTTGGCTTTATTACACAACTCGAACCCCATTACTTACTCAAAAGTGGATTACTGCTTTTTCTGTCATGCACTCAGCTGAAACGTGGAGCTTAGGTGGAATGCAGCACCAGTACCCGTTTCTGTGCTAACCGTCTATAGTTTCTCAAGTAGCCAACACTTGTCCATCAACACACATTACAAGTAGAGGTTCACACGTGGGTTGTGGAAACATGCATGATGTCAGAGTGGAACAGGCTGTAGCCTCTGGTCGCCCGTGCCCTCAGTGCAAGATGAGCCTGGTTTTCCGGCAGGAGGCACTGGTTGGGGCCCGCTGCGGATGTTGTCCTAGGAATGGGAAAGTATGCGAGAAATGCAGTGGGAGGCAGATCTGGAACACGTCACTGCTCCGAATCCCTGCGGACGCTTTTGGAAAGCCCTGCTTCAGCTCTCTGTCGGGTTAATGATTTTCCCAAAACATTTGCTCCGCCTTCTAAACTGAATCTTCACACCCCTACAGATCCGATGGAAAAACGACACAATGGAGGAAAATAGACTATAAAAACTAGCTATAAAGTCTTAATTAAAAATCAAGCGGTGGGATTCCAGTGCAGTTCCTGGTGTTAATGTTGTGAAAAGGCAAGCTGTCTGTTTTCAGCACGAGGCTGTCCCTGAGTAGGCTACCTCTGCTGGGATTGGGTTTCTGCTTGAAAGCCTAGTAGCAGGGCAGCGCAATCGTGCCACACGCACGCACAGACAGGGCCCGATTCGCCGCGGGTGTCGCTATGGCAACGAGCTTGCGCGCGACAGCATTGAAGCACTGCGCTGAGTGCAGTGGAGCAGAAACAATTTCTTAAATGCGCAAGAACCAAGAGGGAACATTAATCGGCTTATGCCAGGCTCGCTCTCTCTCTCTTTCTCACACACACACACACGCGCACACACTCATTGCTCTCTTGGCTCTGTATGGGCCGCAGTGCCATCTTTGGGGGGGTACCAGATCACATCATGTAATTACACAATACGCTGAGTATCACTAATCAAACGTATTACGTGAGAGAAGGTTAAGTATATGTTAAATACCCTTTTATGGTGAAATGCTGCATGACAAGAATCAGAAGCATTTGAATTTAACTGTATTGAATATAATACGAGTATCTGGTGTCTGTTTTTCAGCTTGTTGCAAGTTAGTAAGTTTCAGGAATCCACTGAACAGCTCAGTCGCTCACTGGTAGATAACGTCTGTGATGCTATAGATCAGGGTTCTCCGATACTGTTCATGGAGATCCAGGATAGTTTGCGGATTTTTCTGCTCAAACACACCTACTAAACTGATTAAGATGTGCATGAGCAGCAGGGAAATCTGCAGACTGGCGGATCATATTTCATAGTTCAATAATTTGGGAGAAGGTTATCCGTATTTTTGTGACATTTGACTCTAATGATCCCATTATTTCTGATAAATTATGGACAGCATCCGTTCTTTATATGTGATTTTCACAAAACATCTGTTTCTGTGTTTTTTTCTTTCCAATGAATATAATACAATTTTATTGGCACATTGCCCTACCAAGGTGACAGTAGATAATCACAATACGGTTTCAATTTCCCTTGTTGTTGGAATGTGTGCAGGGAGTCTCCATTCCAGTGCCTGGCGACCTGGGTGACCCCCACCCACCTACTCGGCCCAGTGTCAGTCACATACCACCCCTGGATCCCCAGTTGGCTAATGGCACGCCTTCTGCTGAGGAACTGGAGCATGTGCTCTGCGCTATGGCTCAGGTACGACAATTCAAGCACAACACACCCGTCCGTGTCTGAAAAAACCAAGGCTACACTATCTTCCACTTATTTGTCTTTCTGTTATAATGGAAATTCACACTGAATTCATATACAGTACAGGCCAAAAGTTTGGACACACCTCATTCAATGTGTCTTCTTTATTTTCATGACTATTGGTAGAACATTGGTAGATTCTCACTGACGGCATCAAAACTATGAATGAACACATGTGGAGTTTTGTACTTAACA
>JABFEA020000017.1:11433258-11453098 GCA_019775915.2 Cyphomyrus plagiostoma | reverse complement strand
TCTACCAATGGTCATGAAAATAAAGAAAACACATTGAATGAGAAGGTGTGTCCAAACTTTTGGCCTGTACTGTACATATACAGTAATCCGCTTGTATCGATGCTTTCAGTTATCGGCAGTTTCAGTTATCGGCAGTTTCAGTTATCAGCAGTTTCAGTTATCTGCGGTTTACCACAGTCCGAAAAAAAATTATACAATGTGTAACACTGTCTTTTCATTGTTCATCCGTCCTTTGAGGGGTATAAAAAGCATTATTTTCATTGCTCTGTCATCCCTTGATCTATGATAGTTTTTTCACTGTTCTATGGTCTCTAGGCTAAAATGTCAGAATCCCTTTCATTCCCGATAGTATTGTACTATATACTTCAGTATAATAATGTACAATTTACTTAATTATTATTGTATTTAATATTGGTAATGTCTTACTGTGCATAACTTATCAGTTACCATACATAAGTACGTGAAAATCACACTATATATGGGGTCCATAGACGGTTCGCTATTATCCACGGATTCGGCTGTCCTCAGAAGGGCTTGGAGCATATTACCTGTGGATACAGGGATTACTGTAGTGTTTGTTGTTATGTAGTTTAGTCATTATTGTTTACAGATGTGATAACACAATAATTTGTAAACTGCCAAACATTTGCACTTCCTTAGCTATTTATTTGCTTGTGCATTGGAGCCAGTTAGTATAATTGCTCAGTATCTATTGTAATTATCAATACTTGTTATAGTGTGAGTGCTTTGTTATTCATTTCACTTTAATTACCATTGTTAGAGCCAGAATATACTGACAGCACTACTTACTTTGTCATTCTGATGAAAGTGGTACGTCATTCCCATCTTCATGTGGAGAGACAAACCTACATCTTTCTTTTAATGTTGAAAACCTGCTTAAGTATCACACTTCCATACTTAATCTTCTGGGTTCATTAATAGAAAAGGGGGCTGATTGTTCGTTATGCTCTGAGTAATACGTGTATGCCACTTTTATTTATGTATTCATACTATTGTAAATGTGGTGAGTTTGTTGCGCTGACTTTTAACGCCATGCTAGCAACCACAGCTTTATTCATGGTGAGCAAATGGACATTAAAATATATTGAACAATTAAAAAGGATAGAACGTCACAAATAATTAAATTGTTACAAACAGTCAAAGCAATCTCACCAAGATGTTTAAGATTAGTTTTCAGTAAATAAATCTAAAAGTCTCTAAATTGATTTTACGAAAAACCTCAGTTAAAGAGCCAGGAGAATGATAAGGATGTCAAGGAGAGCTAATGAATGGACAATGCAACAATACAACGTGCTAAATAGTCAAAGAAGTTTTACATGCAGGACAGACAGCTGTGAGGTGAAAATTTCAGTGTGACAGTTGTTATGGATACTTGGGTGAGGTGATTAACGTGTGACTATAGTGCTGTAGCTGAGTTTACGGACCTGTGGGTAGGTGTGAACGGACATGTACGTCAAGACTTAGCTTACGAGGTCCGCGGTTATTGTTTATATGCATTTCGGCTTTGTTGATATTGCAGTTATTGTTTTTCGGTATAGAACATGAGTTTTCGAACAATTTATTCAAAGGTCCACATCACATTTTTGCTCAAAGTCAGAGGTCCGGAACAACTTTCAATAACAAAATGGCATTTCCTGAACTTTCATGAATAAACAATAACTTTCCGTATAGGCATCGGAATACAGACGCTCCCCGGGTTACGATAGTATGTGTTACTATTTTTCAACGATTATTCAATAAATTACATGAGATATTCAACACTTTACTACAAAATAGGCTTTGTGTTGATGATTTTGCCCAACTGTAGGCTAATGTAAGTGTTCTAAGCATGTTTAAGGTCGGCTAATCTAGGCTAGGCTAGGCTATGGTGTTTGTTAGCTTAGGTCGACTGTGTTTCTGTGTATCATATCTTATATTGCCTTACAATAGCTTTATGGGAATGTAACCCGACTGTATAACAATAATGGAATCCTTTAACACCAGCTGGTTGTTTTTGGACTTCAAACCACATTAAACACTGATTCATAAAGTACATTATTGGTTGTTCCCAGATTAACTTGCAGTTCTATAAGCATCTGACCTGGTATAGAGTTTTCTATGACCATAATACCCAATGAATTAAAACAAAAAGGAAATGATTTTTTCTAGAACAGTGTAGGTGGGGCACAGAGAAAAAGCTGGGCGCTCGTTGTTCCCTTAGGCCCAGCTATGGCTCATGCAAAGTTCGAATCCCGTTCATCTGAGCTGAAGTTTTGCCTTCACTTCCTCCCTCTATAGTCTTCAGCAGACCCAAGACCTAAAAAGTCCGGGGTGCCGTGGAGTGAGGGGAAAGTTAGGACAATTCGATGGGCCCCGGAGTGACAGGGGCCTCAAAAATTTGGAACATAACTGGATTGGTTTGGGTTCGGGGCCCAGTATGATACGCTTTCATGGGGCCCAAAATCTCCAGCGACACTGCTGAGAAAAGTTCCACTTTAAAGCTAGTTTGGGCCTCTCTAGACGAGGGACTCTCCTCAGCCTCCGGTGAGCATTGGCCCTTGTGGCCTGCCCTGATTGCCAGAAAGGCTTCTCATAAGATGATGCCTCAAGCACAGTCTCATATTCAGAGATCAGCTGGCCAGGCCTCACTGGAAATGCCACCCTTTGTGTGTCTCTAGGGACAGGGATCACTCTAACACACACCAAATATAGCAGCTCTTCAGGAAAAGCAAGGTGTACTTTTCAAGTAGGGTTCATAGGATTGAAGATTGAAGTGTATATACAATGTTCATTCAAAGTTGAATCTTAACCATTCTGACAATTCAGACATCATATCCGAAGATGAGTAATATGGCCTACTATTATTTGTAATATTTTACAAGCGGTTGGAAATTTAGCAATTTCCTCCCACCTCCATCCTGTATGGGGGGGGGGCAGCTGGAACCTATCCCAATGGTGAGGAAATGGTTCTACTTGCTGAGCCACCATGCCATGCATCATACAGACAGATTCTGAGAAGAGTGGGTCTCACATCATCACACTGGCGCTGAGCTAATCGTCCTGAGTGTCTCCTGGCTTACAGGGTCGCTCGGTGGCACATATCGAGCTGCAGAAGCCAACCTCGGGGGGCCTGGGATTCAGCGTGGTGGGTCTACGCAGTGAGCACCATGGGGAGCTGGGCATCTTTGTACAGGAGATCCAGCCTGGCAGCGTGGCACACTGGTACGTGACCATCTGGTGCTGTACTGCATTGCATTGAGGGTAACACCTGGAATACTCCCGTCAGCGTGATCTACATGCATTGCCACAAAAGTGAAAGGAAGGACCCCATTTCATTGTGGACCTCAAGCAGGGTCATTTAGTACCTCCTCACATTTCTGTTTCGTAGCGATGGGAGGCTGAGGGAGGGAGACCAGATCCTGTCCATCGATGGTCAGCTCCTGGACCAGACGGTGACCCATCAGCAGGCTGTGAGCTTTCTGCAGAAGGCCACAGAGAAAGTCCATCTAGCGGTGGCCCGGGGACCCCCCCTGCAGCCGGACAGCCCTGTGGTGTCCCGCACGCCCTCATCCGCCAGCACCCTGTCGGCCCACTCCAGCATGGTGAGAGTCTGCCTCCCACGAAAAGCTCCTCAATCCGTGATCTGGAAAATCACTTAATTAGGTTAATTAGGAGAGATGACGTCAGGTGACTCACACAGGGTGTCAGGTGATTGAGCTTCCTCAGCAATAGAGCAGCGCTTCGCCTCTGTTACAAAATGGATAAACGGGGTGTGTGCTGGCTTGAATTCCCTCCCGGAAGGTGCAGCGGCGGCATGTGGAGATGGTGGAGCTAGTGAACGACGGTACGGGCCTTGGATTCGGCATTGTGGGGGGCAGGAGCACCGGCGTTATTGTCAAGACAATCCTGCCTGGGGGAGTAGCAGACCAGGTACCTCTCATGTGTGGGGGCAGATTGGCTCTGTCTCTCTGTCCGTCTGTCTATCTATCTTTGTAATCTTATCTATATAAGCTTTATCCTGTATATTCATGTAATCTTTATGTAATCTCTATCTATCTATCTATCTGTCTATCTATCTATCTATCTATCTATCTATCTATCTATCTATCTTTCTATCTATCTAATGGAATCTATCTAGGTACATTTCAGTTTAATTAGCAAAAAAATAAATTGACTTTAGCCTCGATGTTCACTGAAATGGATCGATAACCTTGCAAGTGTTTCGCAGTAAATTTTTAAATTGGATTCTGATACACAAGCACTACTGGATGAACAATAGTGATTAAAAGCACTAAGAGGCGTAATTAAATAAACCGCAGATTATTGAATTTTTTGGGTGTGATGCTAATTATGGGAATTACTGTCCACCTCGTGCAAAAGCAGATGGACACTGATAGGTCCCACCTAACAATAGCCAGTGACCTTTTTCAGATTCAGTTACTACTTTAGAGCTTGGCTCTGGATTTCTTCTCCTTGCTCTCTCTCTCTCCCTCTTTCCACATAATGGCCATATACATGCCTGCCCTTCCCCCAGCATGCAAATGCCGGGGGTCATAGTGCAGAGCATTGCGGTAGTTATTGTTTGTTTACTTGATTGTTGTCATTGGAGTTGACATGTCACTTCTGGATAGGAAAGGAGGCAAAAATACCAAATCTGGAGCAAAGTGAAATGCACCATCTGTACGAAGCAAATTTGTGTGACTTATGAGTCATTTAGCACTGGCTAAGTCCTACGCTGATGACTACAGACTGGAGTTAACTCATAGAATTATGTTGGACCTGGTGTTTCTGGTATTAAAAGAGTATAGAAGAGCCTATTTATGGTATTTGGTACTAAAACAAGGGTGTATATTGGGGCGGAGTCACAGGGCACTGGCTGTAGCTGCTTGGTCCCTGGAGTACCCCCTCCATTATTATTCACTGATTCAAAACATATTATTGGCTAATGATAAGCTTGGCCCCTCGCTAGGAATTGTTGCCTCTCTTGTGTCCCCCGCCTTAATAAAATCCTAGTATTGCCTCAGGCTCAGATGCTTTTATAAATCAGGTGCTACAGCACAGAGTTTTTGATTTAGCCTCAGGTTATATAACTAATTCTAATTAACATAAGAACAGTGAAAATGAGACTGGGAAAGTGTGATGAAGTGGGGGGCTTCCCAGGGTTTAATGGCACTTTTTCCATCCAGGATGGACGTCTGCGGAGTGGGGATCAGATCCTGCAGATCGGGCACACAGACCTGTACGGCATGAGCAGCGGGCAGGTGGCGCGTGTGCTGCGGCAGTGTGGTAACCACGTGCGGCTCCTCATCGCCCGTGCCACCCCCGACGATCCCACCCCTGCGTCTGGCCCCGCTCTGCCCACGGTTGCCGAGCAACAGGTATCCGCCGTGTTCTCTGATGGACCCGGCCACGTACATTCCACGTGGGCCAGGAGGCAGGTCTCAGCCGCAGATAAAACTTTATTATTATGCTTTTCTTTTTTTTGTCCAAAATACATTTGTAGCCATCCATCAGGAGTCAAAGGCATTCCTGTGTAGAATGTTCTCCCCCTGTTCCACTTCAGTGGTGATGGGGAGGGGGGCTTTTAGAGAGGTGGGGGTCGGACGTGGACATGGGCTGTGTCACGCAGGTGTGTGCAGAGGGGGGGATGATGGATTTGAGAGTAAGAACCCAAAGAACTTAGACTGACGACCGGTCAGAAGCCTGTGTTGGCTCCCGGTCTGACATAGGGTGCCGAGGATGAAGATGCGGACGTCTTTGATGTGGAGCTCACCAAGAACATCCAGGGACTGGGGATCACCATCGCTGGTTACGTTGGCGACAAAAACCTAGGTATCCGGCCTTGATCTCCCAAACACCGTTAACCATTGGCTAATGTGGCAGCCCCTCTTGTTAAGTTACAGCTTATACTCATTTCCTGTTATAGAGTCCTCTGGTATTTTCGTAAAAAGCATCGCGAAGGACAGTGCCGTCAAACGGGACGGGCGGATTCACGTCGGCCACCAAATTATAGCGGTACGTTCCTGTGCATTTGCATAATTATTCTGCTGCCGTTGAATAAATCTCTTTATTTTCGGTGCCACTGAACCAGCTGGGTTTCCTGTCGTTCTGCGTGGTGCCAGATAAGCAGACATATCACTCCATCGGCATATGGCACGGCAAGAGCACTCAGCGCCGGATGGATGGAGACTAACTGAGAGACCCAATTTAGCTGGTTTTTATTCGGTGAAGTGTTTTGTTTGTGTGAAAGAGACGTAGTTAAATGCGATTCACGGTTCATAAAAGTTGAACAATGAATTAGATCCCTTTTAGGTAAATATAATTTCCGTTGCGTGCTTAATTAAAATTGGAGTGTAATTACTGTTTGTAAATGCTTAACAGCTTGGCTGGATAACTGGATGCCGAAATTACTTCCATCCAGAATTCTGACTATGGAGCAAAGTACTGGTGCCCAAAATGTATAAAATAATTTAAGTTTTGTCTTTTATTAGTTAGTTTAACAGATACTTTATCGTAAAATTTGCATGTACAAGGGACTTACACCCTGCTGGAGTAGGTTCTTCCTCTATGGTCCAACCATTGTGTTCCTTTAGGCCAGTGTTTCCCAATCTGGTCCTCAGGGTCCTCCAGACAGTCCACATTTTTTCCCCTCCCAGCTCCTAGCCAATCATGAACACCATCCAGGTGTTTTGGGAACTGGGAGGGAGCAAAAATGTGGACTGTCTGCGAGTTTCCAAAGACTGGGTTGGAAAACATTGCCCTAGGGTCCAAATGTTGTTTCTGGTTCAGTTCCGCCTGAGATGTTAGTGATTCTGATATGCAGCAGGAATTTCGTGTTTGTATGTGTCAGTGAGTTTTGCGTGCTTTGACCATGTGGCCGTGTGTGATTGTGCATGTGGCGGTGGACATGTATGTATGCATATTTACATGCACAGGTGTCCCTGCATGATATTTGCACCCCCAGGTGGATGGGATAGACATCCAGGGATACACCAACCAGCAGGCTGTTGAGGTCCTTCGTCAAACGGGCCAGATCGTGCATCTCCGCCTTGCAAGGCGCGGCTTCCATCTGGGGGAGGGGGCCCAAGACATCCCGGAGCCACAACCCCCACCTGCCGTGGTCAGGGACCTCTCTGCGGAGAGGGCGGGCCTGGACAGTACTCCCGGTAGTGCATCCCAACCACTGTGCTTAATCACAGCTTTGGAAAGCCAGGAATGCTCCCTTTAGGCTACTGCAGACTGCTCAGTGAGGATCAGGCCACGACTCATGTTTTTGTACTCCTCATAACAATTATGGGGCCTTTTTTAGGACGTCCCATAATCCTCCACCCAGTCCCTGGAGCTGGCATGGAGGAGGGCTATAATTTGGAAACCAGAATGAGGGTCTTGGGCTGGTTGCGGGTTACATGCACTGGGAGCGCAGGCATGCGCACGGAAACACAGGAGCAGCCACGTGTTTTCAGAGCGCCTCTTCCCATCTGCCATACGTGGGCGCCGGTGTTTACATGCACGTTCTCCGTATTCCGCAGAAGAGAGGTGGCTAGACTCTGTCCGTCGAAGCAGCTTTCCTGTCACCGTTCCGGACGACATCCCGGATCCGAATGACGGTAAAAACCGATCGTTAAAATCCCACCTTTGATGGTTTTCTGTGTTTGGGGGAGGGCTGCCATCAGGTGTCTCCCAGTTTCCTTCCTTGTGTTGCAGAATTTTATTTAGTTACTCTTTTTTTAGAACTTTAAGATTTGCTCGTTGAATTATTTAGCTGGTAGTTTATTTCACATAAATTATTCATGCGGATTTTATTTCTTTAAGTTAAAGATTGAGATCTCGACTCACATTTTTTTTTAAGGAATCGTGTTAACCGAAGCTGAAGAAGAGGATCTGATGAAGAAATGGCAGCTCGCGCTTGGACCTAGCAATGAAGTAGTGGTGTGTAGTTTTAAGGACAGCTTCACTTTTTAGTGAACCTAGCTGTGTTTGCTGTACTCTACTTGGCAAGTTGTGCTCTGCGGTGAAATGACACACTAATCTCCGTCCATAAAACTAATGGTGATATCCAACTGGAAACGGTGCAAAAATTCTCAATGTTATCACCTTGGTAACCAGTGAGGCTTTTGCCTGTTGGATTTCTGGCCTGAATGTTCTTCCAGTCACAGGTGAGCCGTTCATGCTTATTCTGAATGAGCATTGCGTCTCCCGCCAGGTCGCCCAGGTGGAGAAGTTCAGCGAGAACAGCGGATTGGGCATCAGCCTGGATGCAGATGACGGCCATCACTACATCTGCTCTGTTTTGCCTGACGGACCCGTTGGCCGGAGTGGCAAGCTGTTCAGCGGAGACGAGCTCCTGGAGGTGAGGGCCAGCCCACACACTCACCACGCATGGACCAAATCAGCCAAACACCAGCCAAAGATCTAAAGAGTGCTGAGGAAACACAATATCTTCCTTCCAACTGACTACTTTCAAAGAGATACTGTAGACTTCGTCAATTACCCACTAAGCGTTTCTGAAGTCCACATTGAAAATGCACTAAAGATCAGCAAAACATATCAGAAACCCGCTAAAAACCTCCTGCATGTAGCGGTACCCGCCAAATACCCTCAAATGCTGAACATACTCTTAAGACCTTGTTACAACGCATTGTGTAATGATGCCACATTATGTAATAACTTGACAGAATGTAACAAATTTTCATCACATAACACAGTGTAATTACATAATGTGTTGTCAGACAATTTGTAACAGTAAAACAGTACAATATGTAATAACTCTAAATAAATTGACAAAGTGTTTTATAGACTAGATTATAATTTTATATTGCAGCATAGCCTATTATTATCATCATCATCATTATTATTATCATCATTCAGTGTGTTACATTCTGTTGAATTATTACATAACTTAGCATTATTACATTATTACATTATAATGTGTTGTTACAGATCCATTCAGCCAAGTCATGCCCCTAAAATGCTACATCAGATAAACTCTGGGCAACCAATGTCCTACCAGATGCTTGCTCAGGATCCATAAAGTAGCTTGTCTCCAACAGGAATCTCAGAAACAAGCACCACCAGACAAGTACTGGATCGATAATCATTTAACACGTCTACAGTACCTCTCATCCTGCCTTGAATCAGTGTTGCTATTAAGGAAGGAAACCTGATTTGCCCTGCAGGTCAATGGGGCACCCCTGATTGGCAAGACACACATAGAGGTGGTGAGCATCCTTAAGGAACTGCCTGTCCGAGTGTACATGGCCTGCTGTCGCCCCGCCCCACTTTTGCTGAGTGACAACGATGCTGACCAATCAAGCACTGAGAAGACTACTGGCGAGTCAGCTGCTCAGGTATGGCCAGTAGCTGGTTTGGTTTTCCTGTTCAGACAGAAGCATGTTATATTCTCCTGCGCAGGTGTAACATTACAGGTAATATAATTAATAAATCACACGTCTGTCCCATTCATCCGTTTGTCCTTTATGTCCGTCCAGCTGATTGGCTGCCTACCAGGTGATGAGGATCAGGATTACAATATGACAGTTTACACTTTTCAATCCACATAAAGCGGTTCAGGTTGTCTAGAGCATAAGGACTGGCGATCAGCAACACTGAGGAACCCCAGTACAACGCAGGGCTTGTGTCGCTTTGGCCTCTTTCTAAAAGGGAGAAGATCCTGGGAACGAAGGTGCTGATGTCCTTCTCAAGATCCAGAGAGACCTGGAGGATTTTGCCTTTCCCTTGGAGTTTGAAGACCCTGTGAAGGAGAGCACTCTGGGGTCCGCGTTGGCCATGTGGGAGACAGCGATCCTGGACATCGAGCTGGAGAAGGGCGAGGCGGGTCTGGGCTTCAGCATTTTAGACTATCAGGTGACTATCAGCTGTGGGGTGGCTGGCCTTGTCTTAAAGAACGAAAGTGCGTATAAAAACATATTTCACATTTATTAAAGAATTATCTTGTTTAACAACTGGAGAGAGACCCATCTTTCCAGTGCCATATTCGCATTGAATTTTCCAGTAACAGGATTGCATAACAAAGTTTATAAATTCAAATATATGTATATTTACTATTTCAAGTGCAGTTTGTGGTTCATTATTCCGATACAAACCTGAAAACTGTCTTCATATTAGTGAATATTCTGTTGCTAGTGACAGTTTCTCTGACGTAGGACCCAGTGGACCCAGCAAAGACAGTGATTGTGATCCGATCCCTGGTACCAGAAGGTGTGGCAGATCTTGATGGGCGACTGTTGCCTGGTGATCGGCTCATGTATGTCAATGACATGGATCTGGAAAATGCGACCCTGGAGGACGCGGTGCAGGCACTGAAGGGGGCAGCCCCGGGTTGGGTCCACATCGGGGCTGCCAAACCGCTGCCCGTAAGCGAACCGTGTTTCTGGAAAAAACCAGCTGTGGTGACATCCTGGTATTCATCTGCCTTGAATTAGCTGCGCTTTTGTCTGCCTGACCGTCTGCGTGACTGTATGTGTGCGTACAGCCACGCTATTGGCCAGTAGACACCGTAAATGACAGCCTTGGAGGTAGACTGGCAGCTGTTTGATGTGAAATGAGTGCACCTGCGTGTGACTTTACCTGGTAGCGGTGGCTCCTGAATCTTTAATTTGGAGGGAATCATGCAGCGCGATGTCCGCTTCAAAGCCGACATCTCAGGAAGCGGTAGGTTGCGGCCCCCCATCGCCGCCACGCTCTGTTGTGTTTCGATGCTCTTTGTTCAGTGGCTTCAAAGGCGAAACTGCAGTTCAAAGGCGGACCAAAGGCTGCTGTGTTATTATGCTACTGGCCAGGAGCTCCCAGAGATGCTCCCTGCCCCCTCACATTTACAGAGACGAGGCAGAATGTTCCTGCTCAAACAGCCATCCGGACAACTTCTGAGGCCAAGTGCGTGGGGGATGTACTTTTTTCTTCCGAAGGAGATTTCTTGCCGGCGTTTTTTTAATGCCTTTCTTTGTGTCGTTAAGTGAAACGCAGTAAAGGAAAAAAAAATCCTCCGATCCAGCACTGCTAATCGGAAATAGTCGACAAAAGTCTTAAAGTATTTGCGACCGAATGTATGGAATTTATAATGCTCTGTAGAGGCTTGCTTGCAATAAGAAATACTGCATAATTATTAGTCACCTCTGCACTGGATCTGTTTAGCAGAACATTGAACTTGCTAATGAGCCCCCTGCTACTAACATGCTAATTATGCTAATGATCGCAAACCAAAAACATGAACTGCAAGAGAATGGAGGACCATGTGCATGAGTGAGCCCCAGTAACCTGGGCCTTATCCACTGGGATCCCTCTCACCGCCCACCTGCTATTTACCTGCAGTTGGACCTTGAGGAAGGCTGCTCTTCTGCAAGGGATCGCTTCACTTTGCAGTTTCAACCAGAGGAGCTCACAGAGCCGAGCGTATTTCACGCAGAGCTGGCAATGGTCAGTCATACCTCGAGGTCACAGGTCCAGGGTTCGAGGGGGTGCTCTCCAAATGATGCTTTAGACAGATTTAGTGAGTTCTGCCTTTTGCAATTTGAGACCCAAGCACATCCAGGTCATTCAGCCTGAGTTGTCTTGAGTTTTAAATACAGAGGCTCAGAGTTCACTGAGATCAGAATTACTGTTGAGTAAGCACTTGTGGGAGTTTTACTTACACAAAAATGTTCTGAAGGCAGGTGGAAAATTGATTCGTTCAGAGAGATAACCGATCAGATTGTAGAGGAGGAGAGACTAAGACATCTGAATGATTCATCCTGCCTCCTCTAGTTGCTTGGACCCACCTCCTCTACAATCTGATTGGTTATTTCTCTGAACCAATAATTTTTCCCTCTGCCCTCAGACCATTTGTGTAAGTAAAACTCCCATGAGCTAAATAAACTGACTTAGCATGGAGATTAATACTGTTGTGCCCCATGCTCACAAATATTATTTACATTTATTAACATTTTTTCTTGAGATCTGACTGTTTCTTGTCTCCCGCAGATCGATTCAAATGATGCAGACCTGATGGACGAGAAGTTGTTTGAGGCTCATAGCTCCGAGGATGATACGTTCCAGGCGTCTATGATCGCTCTCCATGGCAGCACCTGTAGTGCTGACCTAGACTACCAGATGTCCCTGGACTCATCAAAACCCAGTGTAAGCCTACTCTACAAAAGGTCTGTCACTTATTATCTAGGGTAGGTCTAGTTTACCAGATTTGTCTACACATTACCATTTGAGGTAGGCATAGTCTACCAAATGAGTCTGTCCTGTCCACTCATTATCATATGAGATACGTCTAGTCTACCAAATGCCTGTCCCCTCATTAACATAATATGCCCAGACTCTATTCTATATTCAAGATTCAAGAGTCTTCTTTGGCCATGTGCACCAGGTACACTGGAATACTTGTTTGGCCTTAGACTAAACAAGACAAAACAATACACTACTGAATAGTAAGGATGTTGCATAAGAATGCAGGAGTACAAAACAATACAGGTACTGCAAAAAACTATGTAAAACTGCAAAACCAGCTCGTATGTTGTCAGATGCTCATAAAGGGTGGTAACAGATCAGATCATCTACGAAGTGCATATGCCATGGATGTACCTCATTCAAGTATGATTTCACACATCTCAGTTAGGATCTAGCTATGCAAGGCATTTCTCAGGCTACCCAAATTGTACTTTTTTTCCCATCCAGGCAGCAGTGGTGTATTTAAATTAGTGTACGTGATAATCTGCGTAAATAGATGCAGATTGTCTGGTCTTCCCCACATGTTCAGATGTTTTAACTTAAAGGACCAGATGATTGGCATTTTTTTCTGCATATCTTTCCCAAACCTCAGGCCATTCTGCTCTCAACCCAGAATGTAAATCCTCTCATTTCTGCGCTTGAGTAGATAATATATGCGCGCTTGTAGACTGGCTTAGATAATACTGCTTAGTTCCTCGGCTCTTCCTGTAGAGAGACATCCTGCAGCTGTAAAGTAGTTTGTTTGGCGGATGGTGCTTTTGAGAGTGTTGATGCCGGAAAATAATTGTCTGTGTAAGCAGGACATGTCCCCTGTGTAAGGAATACGCTGAGATGAGCAGGAGACAGCTGTAAGCCTAGATCTGTTTCTGGATCTGTCCAGGCTGTGATCTGTCTAGACTGGAATTATAAATCCCAGCATGCTCTTGGTCTTGGAGTTCTTACCTTCAAGATGCAGGAAGGTGTGAACGCAGCACGTTCATGGAGATAGCGAGTCGTATCGCGCTCCAGACCCCTAAAACAAGATCAGTTATGATTATGGATGCTCCTTGGCAACTGCCCTTTCCTGCTGGGAGCTCGGAAGAGCTAATGCCATGAGGTAATCCTTGACTTTCTGGGTAGCTGTAATCGCAATTGGCCATGACTCTCCAATGCAATGTGGCTTGTTTTTTTTTTTTGTTCATTCAGCGGAGTGCTCTTGAACACGCACTCGCTAAGCCCCCGCACGCTGCGCTGCCCGATTTTGGCAGTGAGGCTCGACTCCTTGCTGATGAAATGAAAATGGTCGCCTTCTCCGACTACCGGAGGTCCACAGGGTCCCCACTACCCCTAGCGTGGCCCCCTGAAGCCACCCTCGTCAGTGACGAGGGACTGGCTGAACAAGACATGGAGGCCTTTGTCGAGTACAAGTCCCTCCACAGGAGCAGCACTGGGGAGGGTGGTCCCGGATCCATTCTCTATGATGACTTTGGAAAGGTAATCTGCTGAATGCGCCAATGCTAATATCAGCGTCTGCAGGCATTATGACCAAACCAGACCTTAACTCCAAAATCGTTGCGCAATATGCACATATTGGTGCAATATGTCTTTGAAAAGGTTGTTAAGTAGGCAAAGGAGGATATAGAGGTTGTTTGTTCAAAAAAATCTGTTCAGAGCCTGTTGAGGTTACAATACCTGTCAGAACAAAATTGATGTGGTTTGGTAATGGGAGATATTAGAGTTCGACGCCTGCTGTGGGTGGACTTGTTAGAAGCTATCATTCACTAGCTTTAATTTGGCGGGAAACCAAAAATTGAGCAGTGGGAAATGGGTAGAAACCCACCAATGATTGACAGCACCTACTAATTCCAACTAACTTGGGTTTCGAAGGCTCATTTCTCCACAGATAAGCATTTACCAAGATTCTTGGAGATGTCAGGCGAGTGGTTCATGGCAGATAAGTGACATGATGGGCCCCGGGCTCCAGAGAAAGAGAAAGTTTTCACCCTTGCACGAGTCCCCGAGCCAGTGTCCTCCCCTGGCTAGCTGACTCCCACGGCGCTAACAGCAAATAAATGCATAGCTTGCGCACAGTAGCCTGTAGGGCACAGATGCATAATTACGCTTCCCTCCAAAACCCTGCGGCGATGATAGCCTTCTCCGGCAGCCGGCGTTTTTGATGTCGGTGTCACTCTACAGGAAAGAGACTTCTGCATGGACACCGGCACCTTTGAAGGCGCAGACAGGCAGCTCCTGTGCACCGGAAACAGCTTTGAGAGAAACATCACCATCATCAAGGGCAACTCCAGCCTTGGTACGTCCAAAGTCCTTATTATATTTCGCCCTTGTTTAGCAGTGGATTTAAAATTAAAATGGGATATGATGAATTCAGATATTAAACTTGACCTGAGTTGATTGCCTATTATAATAAGAAATATGCTAATTTTTGCATGGCATCAGATCTTTGTGCTTATCTATATATTACGGGCAGACTGCTCTGGCTGAATTGGGGGGGGGAGGGGGCATATGGAGTACACTATGAACCACAAACATACATTTATCATTTTAGGTCCCAGCTGGAATCCACATACTGGGGGAGCTGGAAGATCATATTTCTGTAGAAAGGAGTTTGCAGCCTGTCAGAAGATGATTCATTGACATATTGACACATTGCAGGCAGTTTAGGATGACAGTTTAGTGTGTGCCCTTTGATGAACTCCACCTTATCCCAGGTCTTCCTTGTGATAGGCTCCAGGCTCTATACAGCCCTGTCCTGCATGTGGAAGGGCGGGACCACAGGGGCACTGGCTCCAAATGAAAGCTGATTGGCTCCCCACCTTAAATAAAATCCTAGACTCGCCCCTGGCAAGATGGATTGAGGGTTAGTGCATAACTGGTAATTAGCCCTAGATAAGCGTAGCAGTATTGCTGAACAGGTATGTGGGGGGCAGATTGTTTGGTGGTCAAGGATAAAAATCCGATACTTCCAGTCCCCAGAGATGCCTGCTGTAGCACAATTGAACACATGCACCTTTAAATATGCAGCTGTACAAAACAGCTTAACCCCTGAGTAATAATATGCAAATGTTATTCCAGTAATCACTAAGTATTACAGCCCAGGCTGCGGCTAAGGCTGAGAGGCTCATGAGAATGAGCGAACTGCCCCACCTCGGCGCCCTTAAGTTTTCTGTCTTTATAATGGACTTCACCGTTTTTGTATAGCCGTGGCCAAAAGTTATGAGAATGACACAAGACCTACAAACACAAGTTTTAATTGTCTGAATATGTTTGCAAGGGTTTCAGAGCCAAAAACCAAACCAGAATGAAATTCATATAATGAAAGTTAGCAGTTAGTGGTTAGCAGTTATCAGTAGCTTTCACTAAACATTTTAGTGGTTTACTGGTTTAGTATCATCAAATTAAAGTTAGCAGATTATTGAAGCTAACTTTTTGGTTAACTGTACCCTCTACTGCTGTCAGATTGGGTATCACCTTTTTTCCATCCATCCATCTTCCAACTGCTTATTCAGTGCAGGGTTACAGAAAGTCTGAGGCCTACCCCAGGAAGGAGGGAATATGCATGGAGTGTCATTCTGTTACAGGGCACACAGGCATCCATGGAAACAGTCACATAATAGTCACAAACTTATATACTCATATAACCGCATGTCTTTGGAAATAAGAGGAACCCTGCATATGCATTTTCCACTGTGTGTGTCTTCCTTAAATCACAGGATGAAATTACAGCTCATGGGAGTTTTACTTGCACAGAAATAAAAATGACTAGAGGAGGCGGGACCAAGACATCTGATTGGGTGGTCCCACTTTCTTTAGTTGCTTGGACCCACCTCCTCTATAATCAGATTGGTTATCTCTCCAAACCAATCATTTTTCATTCTGCCCACAGAAAAATTTTGTGCAAGTAAAACTCCTATGAACGAAACCACACTATTTTTGTCTTCATAATTAGTTTTAAGTTTTTTTTTTATGTTAGGCCGATAAGCTTTTTATTTTTCTGTCTCATTCCACAGTTAACTCCATTATTTTTTAAATTTCCTCATTTATGATTTATTTTATTTCTTGTACAGAGGGAGGGCAAGAGGGAGTGTAGTGTGCTTAAACGAGACAAGATTGTCAAGTATTTAATTTGCCTAACACAATTCCCAAGAAACTGCTTTTAATTTTTTAAATGGAAGAGAGGAAAATAAACAAAAAGGGGAATCATTCTGAGCTCCCAGGTTGGGCTGTACTGAATAGTTATTAATTTATTTATACCTTCTTATGTTTAAAAAAAATATATATATTGTTATTGTCTTGGTACGGTTCATGAATATGATGCTGTGTTGTGTGCTCTCTGGTATCGTTTAAGTACACTGTCTATCGATCACAGAGCACACTGATTGGTGAGAGTCCATTGAATTTGTCTTTGATTTGAGTTTTCCTACGTCTGTGTCTGCAGGTATGACTGTCAGCTCGACGAAGGACAGTTTGGGGATGATCATTCGCAGCATCATCCACGGCGGCTCTGTCAGCCGGGATGGACGGATGGCGGTGGGAGACTGTATCGTAGCCATCAATGGGGAGCCCACCAACGGGCTGACCAACGCCCAGGCGCGGGCCACTCTGCGAAGGCACTCGCTCATCGGGACCGACATCAGGTCCGATTCTACTGACAAGCGATACACCACACACTGTGTACTACACTGCACACTGAGCAAACACTACATGCTGTGTACTACACTGCACACTGAGCAAACACTACACGCTGTGTACTACACTGCACATAGAATACGCTACACATTGCGTACTGCACTGCACACTGAGCAAACACCAAACACTGTGTACTGCACTGCACACTGAGCAAACACTACACGCTGTGTACTACACTGCACACCGAGCAAACACTATACACCATGTACTACACTGCACAATGAGAACACACTACACACTGTGTAATACACTGTAGCAAGTCTGGGCACAATATTGATGTGTATCACACTGTATACTGAGAACACACCACACACTGTGTACTACACCATGTACTTTGTGTACACTAAGAACACGCTACATGCTGTGTATTATACTGCACACTTAGAACGTGCTACATGCTATGTGAGACACTGTAAAGAGCCTGGACACAGTGCAAAACACTGTAAAGATCCAAGAGACAGTATCTCCGTGTACTATTATGCACACTGAGTATACATTACATAATATGTACTTCACTGTAAAGTGGCAGGACACAGTACTGCTGTGCACCACATTTTTCAGTCTACTAAATGCCTAGCATATTATCATCTGTTTACAGATAGATGGAAACACCATCTTCTTGTTCTGGCTGCTTATGCAGGAATTTCTGTCAGCTTCTTTCTGTAAGATTAAGGTAGAGCAGAATGTGCTGCTTTCATCAAAACAGGTCCAAACAACATCTGCTTCTAACAGAGGACAGACATCTGCTAAGATGTAGCCGCTACATGTATTCAGGTCTTATTTATGGTGCAGAATTTTATGCTTACTTGCCACTGGGAGGCGAGGGCTGTCAGTTTGACCTGCTCCGGGCCAGCCTCCCCTATCAGCGTTTGTACCTACAGATGGTCAGTGTTTTCTAGCAGAGACCCTGTTTTGTCCTTGTCATTTGGGGCACCGTCCACTCAGAATGCTGTTCAGTAGTGCCGTCGACTGCAGTGCATAAGATGCTTCTCGTGTTGTAGATCCACTCTGCCAGCAGATGGCGATGCGTGCCCCTTTCACCTGTGAGTATCGCCAACTCCCCAGCGGAAAGAGTGTTGCACGGTTCTGTCTGCGTTGATCTCATCTGTCTGTGTGGCAGCCGTGTTGCTCGGGGTGAGGATTTATCCAGATGGTGGGAGACGCAGGGATTGCGGGGACCGGGACGTTTCCATGTGGGAATTCAGAGCAGCTCCTGGCTTAGTCAGATCGTCACTAGTTACCCATAATGAATGAGGAGATGAGTATTAACTAAACTGAAACATTGGCACTTATATTTACTGAAAACTGGAAGCAGGTCAAGCATTTAATAGTGTTCATTATAAGTAATGAAACAAAATACCATGTATTTAGGGCAGTGTGTGATTCAGTGGATTAGGATGCTGTACCTATAATCAGAAGGCCATTGGTTCAAGTCCCTGGGCTGGCAGAGTATGTTTACCACTGGGCTCTTCGGCCGGCTTTAAGCCCCCAATCACTGCAGGGGCTGACTGACCTTGCTTTCTCAATTGTACACCACTTTGGATAAAAGCATCTGCTTAATGAATAAATGTAAATATACCCGGAAAGTAGGAGTTTTATGTACAGTCGTATAAACGATACTCTCAATGATCTTTGTTGCATTTTGTCTAGAAACAATGCATTAGATACTTGATGTCTGAGTCAGACCCAGCACATCTGGATAAACCTCACAGTGGACACCCCCAGAACACCATCCACACACCCCCACGTGTGCCATTTCCCCTCCCCTCATAGTCTCCCAGGGGATGGGGCTTACTTTCCTATGTGATATCCCTGCCAGTCACGCCAGTAGCCTACCAGCAGAGGTCACTGTCCACCTGAGGGCAGCAGTTTCTGCAGTGAGGGTGGGGGGGGGCATCCCCAATGAAATTTGCACGCATCTCCGGAATGTTCCAGCCATCAGCGGTTGTGCCTGCGGCTGGGAACACACCCACTGTGCTGTGGTGTTAAATATTTCACGGCATCTCTTGATTCCAACACGCTTATTTTGACATGCAGGCATGTGTCACGGCACTGTTTACCCAGTATTGTTACCGGCGTACAGCAGTCACAGTGCCACACTTTTCCATTTGCAATTAAAATGCTAACAAATGCATACACATGTTGAAATGGCGTGCCCTTTAATAACTGCCCTAGCCAGATATGCACATCGTAATTAAGACACTGCTAGATGCGGACAGAGAGTCTCATATATACTCTGAAACCATCTGTTTTTATTACATTATGGAAATATGTCTGAATAATTCATTCGCTGCTCACCTTGTCTTGCGAGTGGCTGAGTGTTTTGAATAACGGGAATTCAGTTTCCGCATCCACTCCTGATTTCCGCATCTGAAAGCGAAGGGCACAAAAAAAGGAGGGAATCAGGGGAGAAAGATGAATGTAAATAAGATACCCGTCAATACACGGAGCCTGTGGAAAGGTGTCCTCGGGATTGCATCAGGAGGAACTCTGCAGTTCCCATTTCTTACATCTGTCATCACTCAGTACAACTTTACCTTCATGCACTTTGTTTTGCATGAAGACCGACAGAGGTGGAGGGCATCGCCTATGTCCATATATCCCTCTCTGTACTGCTTATGCATTATGGGGCTCAAATGTCCCAACAATGTAATAAAAACCTGTAATTTTCACCTTGTAGGGAAGGTTTTTTTCGGCCCCTCCAAGGAGGAACTCAATATTTAAATAAATCTGTGACTGCAATCAAAAAAAAAAAAAATCCAAAAGTCCTGTACCTTGTTTCGTATGGTTCAGGTTAGGGCTGGGTAGGGTTAAGGTTGTCACTTTTGGGGTTAGGATTATGCCCATAGAAATGAATAGGCGGGGGGGGGGGGGGGGGGGGCGGGCGGGGGGGGGGGGCGGGGGGGGGGGGGGGGGGGGGGGG
>JABFEA020000017.1:11411802-11426444 GCA_019775915.2 Cyphomyrus plagiostoma | reverse complement strand
AAAAATAAATAAAGGTATAGGTGCTCTTCTACTAAGTTGTCCATTGGGGGTATGAATCTTTGAGGTTCTTGTTAGAAACATGCACCCCTGTCTTCAAAACTTCGCCCCCCCTCATGTAGCAAATATATTTTTGTACAGATAAATGCTCCTAAATGTAACGCCGTGTGGCTGCCACTCTTATTCAGCAGCCAAAGTAAAAACAGCTAGCAGATGTTCTTCACAAAAAGCAAACTTATTAGAGTCTAAACAGCTGCTGTCAGACATGTGGCTGTTTACTGCGTCTTTGACAACCATTTAAGGCACGAAAAAATTACCTGAAACATGAGGGAAATGCACCGCAGTCCTATCAAAATCAGTTAATTGTGTACTGCTTTAATTATGTTAGTGCCTCTATGCATTCCCAGTACAGTGTGACCGAATGTTTGTATTTTTTAATTTTGTGTGTATTTTTTTTACCTTCGTACTATTATCCCTGTCATTTAACACGCTATTCCTTGCTGTACCAGTTAGATGCTCCAGTTACCAGTGACGAGAAGGCCCCAACAAGCATGCTCCCTAGTACTGACAAGGTCGGTACACCTCAGACGACTAGACTACAGATGCTTGCCGGGGGTCGTGGCGCAGCTGTTATGTTTTCACTGGGAGGGGGGCGTCTTACTTAACGTCGTGTTTTTCTCTGTTCCACTAGGGGGCTGAGGGTCACTGTAGCCTTTTCCTCCGCTTGCACCCAGCTAACCCTTTTGCCCCGACTCCGTTTAAGGTTCGTGGGCCTGTGCATGTGCCTGCACTGCCCCCCACACACATGCAGCCCCTGTGGGCTCCTTCCCACTTCCCACCTGCCTCTGCGCGTTACTATTGGCTGTATGCCTCTCTGCGCTCCTACTGGCCACGTGCCCGCTTGCTCATTGCAGCACATCCAATTAAAACCCACAAACAATTTTTTGGAGAATTAACATCAGGCAGTCATCCACAGACACACTGTCAGTAAAAAAGGGCCAATTTGTACCTTAGACGGTACAGTTACTTGTCATTGGGGCTGTACCCTCAAGGGTCTGGCAGTTGCACCCTTAGCTGTAGGTTTATTATACAGGTGCAGAAATAGACTCTGAGGAGCATTATCGTTCCATTGGGGCTACATTAATGTTGTTTGTACCATTGGGGGTACATTAATGTTGCTTGTACCATTGGGGTTGCATTAGTGTTGTTTGTACCACTGGGGTTACATTAGTGTTGTTTGTACCATTGGGGGTACATAAATGTTGTTTGTATCATTGGGGGTACATTAATGTTGTTTGTACCTTGAGGAACAATCCTGTACCAGGGTTGTACTTTATTCTGACAGTGGATGTAACGTCTTTCACTCAAAAATTAAAAAAAAAACCCATTATACTACAATTTGATGGTATCTGACAAGGAATATTAAGGAAGGAATATTAAAATAATTCCACATTGAAATAATGATCAGTATTCCTTAAGGTTGGATTAGAAATACATATTTTAAATTCATGTACTTCCTGGTGTAATGAACATAAAACACAAGCTGTTCAATATTTGCTTACTGCATTTACTATTATATCTATTAGAGTATTTTTAATTAGTGTGTTATTTACTCTGGCTAAAGTGAAGTGAAATAGAAATGCTAATTTTAAAGGGATGTGCAGCCTTAAAACCACATGCTTCTGTGTTTTGCTGTGTTGGCAGAGCATGATTGCATTAGTATATTTCTTTTACACTGCTTACTTGTTTTGTATAAGTGCTGTCACTCTGATGTCTATGAAACTGTCATAGACACCAGCCAATCGGGATATCAGGAGACCAAATGTCACTCCGCCCCTCGCCCTGCCTGTGATGCCTCACATTGGTGAGACGGACACTGATGGGACCCCCGACCAGCCCAGGGAAGAGGGGGAGATGGAAGAGGGGGCGGAGGAAGAGGAGGCGGAGGAAGAGGATGAGTTTGGATACAGCTGGAGTATGTCATGCCACTAAACCACCACTAGGGGCCTCTGTAACTTCCTCCGGTTTGTTGTCATATTGGAGACAGTCGATGTACTATGATATGTCAAGTGTCATCCAGAGAAGTTGGGATTATGACTTTAAGCAGAGTGGCACAGGCCCCTGTCAGACTATGCAGACAGGAACACGCCCCCCACCCTACCCCATGTCTGGTGTACACTATGGAACAGACTTAACCTGTTTATTATGTGCTGTGCGTTTTCCTAGTTAGTATAATGTTGAAATGTGAGTGGTTGGTTTCCTTGGAGATCTCTAGTTTTATCATACTTGTGGTAGTTATAGTTAGTATGGTATAGTTGGTATTGTTTAATATTCAATTATATGGTAGAGATGATGGATGGATGGATGGATGGGTGGGTGGATGAATGGGTGGATGACTAGAAACTGGGGCTTAAATCACTCTACTTTCTCTTGATACCTCACTTTTCGCAGCTTATCTGAAAGATGTGTGTGTTAGTCACATTGTGTCATCTTTGTATTTGTGATATGCTTCTAATGGCATGTAATGCGGGCCAGGTGAATCGCAGCAGTGAATCACGATGACAATCTTTCATTCTAATTGATGCTACTTAATTGAAACCATAAAAGCAGATCACAGCAGTGCTTCGAGCTGAAGGCCAGGGCCTGTGCTCGGAGATTAATTACGGTATTTGTGAATTTAACTGTGTCTCTGACAGTAAATAATAAGTAAATGTGCTGTACATCCCCCCCACAGAGAAGGTGGTGCAGCGCTATGGCCGCCTCCAGGGGGAGCTGCGCCTGATTGAGCTGGAAAAGGGCAAGGCAGGGTTAGGCCTCAGCCTGGCGGGTAACAGGGACCGCTCTCGGATGAGCGTGTTCGTAGTGGGCATCGACCCAGATGGTGCCGCGGGCAAGGACGGCCGTGTTGTGGTCGGGGACGAGCTCCTGGAGGTGAGCCGGCCAGATCTGCCCCCGATCTACTGCTGCTAAAATGTAAAGATCAAACTGTGGTCTACTTTCTGGATTGTTCACTTTTGTAGATAAATGGACAGATCCTGTACGGACGCAGCCACCAGAATGCCTCGTCCATCATTAAAAGCGCCCCGTCAAAAGTCAAAATCATTTTTATCAGGTAAACAAAACGACGTCCTTAGACATGGCATACCTGTTGTTCTCCCATTATGCTCCAGGAGAGGGCAGTATTTCCTAGCAAAACGACGCTGAACATCGGTTCTGTAACTGAATGTTCAAAGTGCCCTCAGTCACAGCCCTGGGTGCCCATACCCTTTTTACCTTGCACTACTTCCCTTGGTCATGTATTTTTCACAAGGAATATAAATCAAAAAGCTAATGCAATACCGCAGTCTTCTAAGCTTTGTATTTTTATTTTTAATCGTTTAATGCCGTAGAACATATTTATTGTTCAGAGGGGGAAAACGCGCACGTGAACAAGTGTAAAAGTCACAGTGGTGGAGATGCTGATAAATGGGTCCCTCGAGCCCAGTAGAGGTCGTGTGAGTCTCTGAATCTCCGCCAGGAACATGGAGGCGCTGGGGCAGATGGCTGTGGGACCAGTGAAGGATCCTGGCGACATGCAGGGGCCACAGACAGAGGTACCCGACGCCGCAGCCGCCCCCCCGCACAGATGTAGCGTCCACTCGGTTCATTCACTGATGCGTATCTGAATACGGTCATGTGATTGTACGCGCACCTGAATTTGAATCCGCAGATGTATTTTGAATATGTCTTCATGTTTACATTTGTCGATGGATCTGTATGTACTTTTACGTTTTATTTTACTTTTTAGCTGGATGTATATGATTCGCCCTCAGCGATCGACGTTGACATGTTCAAATCCGTGCAGCACGTAACTCTGTCTAAGGTAAATCTGCCTCCGAAGCGCTCGCTGACGACGGTTCCTGAGAGACGTAACTGCGTGTGAGAGTCGGCTTATTGCTTTTCCGGAAATGTAGCATTTATTGTAGTAGGAAAGTGCCCGGGGACGACGTAAAACGTGTCTTACCGCTGAAACACGAAGCGCTGTCATGAAATTCAGGTAGTTGTCTGTTGTTATGCATAAAGGTCAGCCAGAGTTCACTCTGTCTCGCATCGTGGAAACAGGATCGGGGAGGACTGGGTATCGCCATCAGCGAGGAGGACACCAAATCTGGGGTGGTGGTCAAAAGCCTGAGCGAGGACGGGGCGGCCGGAAAGGTAGAGTCCGTCAAGGGAATGAAGATGACGAGGCTGATTGCATGACAAAGAGGATGAGAGCAGTTGGAAGGAGCCATCTGCCATTACTACCCATATTTGCAGGACGGCAGGGTCAGGGTAGGAGATAAGATTCTGGCTGTGGATGACGAGCCCATCGTTGGGTATCCCGTGGAGAAGGTGAGCCGACTTTCTTCTTCAGTAAGAGTAAGATAAGAATGTGTTGGTACATTTTCAAGGTTTCCCTTGTGGGGTTAGTTATCTGGAGTCACAGCAGAACACCTGAGCTTGGTTCTTCGGTTGCCATCAAAAGCTAGAAGCCATCAAGTCATGCGTTTTTTTGTCTTTTATGTGAATTATTTATATTTACTGCTTATCCACTGTAACTCACAGTCTTACCTGTTTGCACAGGGGGGTATTTTACTGGAGTGAGGGTACAACAGAAGGTCCCCCAGGGCCTTGAAGTGATAACGTCAGGTTACTGGTCCGTGATCTTCCCACTAAGCCTTCAGCCGCACACTTTACCGTGGTGCATGTTGGTGTATAATTTAACACACTGGGGCTGGATTAGTAGATCAGTGACAATCAGAATTCTACCTGATTTTAAGTTCCTCGGTAAATATCCTTGATTTAATGTGGGATCATATTCGATTGGGTGGCATCATCATCCATGTTGGTTTTAAACCCCCCCCCCAGAGACCATACCCGTGTTCCTCCTCCTCAGGTGATCACTCTGCTGAAGAAGACCAGAAATACGGTGAAACTCACTGTCTGCTCGGACCCCCCCACTGTCCCGCAGGCCGAGGGTCTCCCCAGCGTCCCAGGAGCCCTGCTCACGTCTCAGTCGGACGTAGAGCCAGTCAGGAGTAAGCATGATGGGAAATATTCGATATGAAGTGAAGTGAAAGCGATTGGCTGCCATTGTTGACGCAGCACAGCAGACAGTGCACAACAAGGCAATGTTGGAATACAAGTGAAGGAGTCAAATACAGAGACGGGGGCGGTGGGGGGGGGAGAATAGGCGATATTAAAATATAAGTAGTATAGTGTGTTTTATTTACTGAGTAAAGCTTTTTTTTTAACAGTCTGCTTTTTGTGAATTGGCCAGACATACCCTGAAATTAAGAAATAAAGATATTCTGTAATGGGCTTCTGTTAAAATAGAATGAACTCCAGAAGTTACATTCTGCAGCTATGATAAATATTACGTTGACCTCTCACTTTATGGACTGATGTAAAAGGCTTTGCATTAACCAGAGAGTGAGTCAGATGCGCTCTTTAATGGGGCTGTGTCTGGACAGCACACTGTGGACTTTGTGGGCTCGCCTGGGGTGTCACCGTCTGCCCAGTCTGCCCAGTCTGCCCAGTCCTTCAGCTCTCCCCCGTCTCGCAGGCTGCAGTCGCTCGTCTACCCCGGCCACCACCGCATCTGACCCTGTGACCTGTCCCATCATCCCCGGCTGCGAGAGCACCATAGAAATTTCCAAGGGCCGCACGGGCCTGGGCCTCAGCATAGTAGGCGGCTGCGACACGCTTTTGGTGAGCACCCCCTGGTGGCCTGGCTCTGAACTGCCACGCTCACCGTGAAGCAAACGGGCACCAGACAGACGGACTCGGGATACGAGCAGTTAGCTGTCAGTTCCTCATGCTGGACATAGATGATATCCAGTCCTGGAATTTGATGCCCCTAACCCCTGCCCCCTTTCCCATTGATGTGGACCTGTTCCTGTTAAATCCCCCCCCCCCCCCACTTCTCTGTGTCCAGGGAGCCATCATTATTCATGAGGTGTATGGGGACGGCGCTGCCTCAAAGGACGGCCGGCTCTGGGCAGGAGACCAGATCCTGGAGGTGAGCTTACATGCCGTTCACAGGCCAGTCACTCGTGCCAGTTGTACCAATCACAGGTACCAGTCACATCAATCACATTTACTAGTCATTCCTACCAGTCTCGGGTAACTGTCACTGACTTCATGTCAAATGTACCAGTCACTGCCTCTCAATCTCCTGTACCAGTCCCTGGTACCAGTCAAAGCAGTCTCAAGTACCAATCATTGATACCAGTTAACCCAGTCACTTGCAGCAGTCACATGTACATGTCAGAGACTCCCAGTCACATGAACCAGTCACTGGAACCAGTGAAACCACTCGCATGTACCAGTCACAGGCACCAGTCAAACCAGTCACATGTACCAATCTCAGGCACCAGTGAAACCGGTCACGTGTACCAGTCACTGACACCAGTGAAACCACTGACATGTACCAGTCACTAGCACCAGTCAAACCAGTCACTTATACCCATCACTGACTCTAACAGAAGGATGATTGTGTGGCCCTTATCAGTGCTCTCCGTAAGGAAGTCTGAAGTGTGTGCAAACACAGAGGGTGATGAAATCCGTGGGTGACGAAAACCGATACCACAGAACTCACCCCCCCCGCCCCGTCTCCCAGGTCAACGGCATAGACCTGCGTGTGGCTTCGCACGACGAGGCCATCAACGTGCTACGGCAGACGCCCCAGCGCGTGCGCCTGACCGTCTTCCGCGAGGAGGCGCCGCACCGTGAGCAGGAGCTGTGGGACCTGTTCTTCGTGGAGCTCCAGAAGCTTCCAGGCCAGGGTCTGGGCTTTAGCATCGTGGGAAGAAGGTGCTTGCCTCTCCGGTCCACACTCAGCGGCCTGGTGTACTCTGGATTCCCAGCAGCCTCTGAGTAATCGCCTAAGCCGGACCTAACCGGTTTAATAGTCAAAAAAGCCCTGAGTTGTTTCCATCTTGCATCACCTGCTTAGTGTCCCATCCAGGATGTACCCCAGCCTTGTGCCCCGCGCTGCCTGGGGTAGACTCCAGGATTGACGACATCCTGACCAGGATAAGCGATTAGAACAAGAATGGGTGGATCACCTGCTTATATTTACTTTAACTTAGTAACTGTGACCCCTCTCTGCTCCTGAGGGATTAATAACCTTAACCAAACACTACTGTGACAAATTCAGGTCACCGACATACCTGCATTCCTGTTATACGAGTCCAGTCCGCCACCCAGTACAGCGTTTTGGAAAGAAACCAGCATTGCCTGGAAGCTACGGCATTCTGTTTGGAATGTTCCGTCATATGTTCTCAGGAATCGCAGATAAACTGATAAAATGTGAATGTAGCATAGTGTCAATGTATGAAGAAGATGGCTTTGTTTTTTTTTTTTGCCGGGGGGTGGAGCTATCGGTGTAGCCATGGTTAGCAGGATAACAGTGTGTGTTTACTTGGTGTCCCAGTAGTAAATGCGGGGCTCAGTCAGGTTGTCAGGGAGCTAAATTACGGTGAAAAGTGATGTAAAGTGAGTAAAATAAAGCTCAGTTTCGGACCGCCACTCTTCATCAGGACGGGCCCAGTGTTATGCACAGACATTTCGTAAGGGGGCTGGGCTCGGTTGATGCTGAGGTGTAGCTCGCACCCTGCGTGACGTCTGACTGACAGCGTAAGCTGTGTGCAGCCTCTGGCAGGCGGAGCACGGACGACTTGATTTCACCCGTCTCCCCATAGGAACGATTCCGGTGTCTTCATTTCCGACATCGTCCGGGGCGGCGTTGTGGAGACGGACGGCCGACTGATGCAGGGCGACCAGATCCTGGTGGTGAACGGCGAGGATGTACGCTATGCCACGCAGGAGTCCGTGGCCTGCCTTCTCAAGGTGCACCTCGGCAGGCCCCGAAACTCACCCGGAAATGAGGGCCCGCATGGCACTAACTACCCCTATGTTGCAGCACTGCACCGGACCCATTCACCTGGAGGTGGGCAGGTATAAGGCGGGGCCTTTCCACTCGGAGCGCAGACTCTCCCTCAGCAGCCAGGTAGCTGCTCAGTTTACTCCCCTCTGACCCTCTACTCCAGGTGCCGTGACCCCCCTTGGCCTCTTACACACCCCTGGTTTCTCTGCTCTGTTCTGACAGGGTGATCAGATTTGACTGATAGATCACTTGTACCTTTGGCCAGCCCTGTGTGTGTGTCGCTAACCATTTGTTTAGTATCTGGCTGTTGTATATGTGTTGCTGTTTTTGCTCCTCTTGAGTTATGCACACTGTCCTGGGTTTGGTTTCTGCATCCTGTGTGCTGTCAAACCGCTGTTGTCTTTTTCTACAGGCCAGTGAATCGGACAGCTGCGGTCTGCCCTCTCACAGCCTGCCTGGGTCAGGCGACCTGCCCTCTCATAGCCTGCCTGGGTCAGGCGGCCTGCAGGCAGACTTGGATAAACACAGGAGCCACGAGCGTGAGTCTTTCCGCCCCTAGTCACTGCAGAACAAGTGAAATACAAGCCGAATAAGAGAAGCGTTTGCATTTTTTCTTTCCGTTCGTAAGTTTTTGTTTTGTAAGTCTTTATGTAAGCAGATAAAGGCCGTCCTGTGCTGTAGAGACCCTGCAGATGTGATGAAATCTGGCTGGAAGAGATAAAATCTGCAGTCATAACTAAATAAACAAAAAACGTGCCCTAATCTGGTAGCGCTGAATCAATGACTGCACCCGTATTGTGTGGCAAACATTTTGTTTTGTGTCTTTCCTCAGCGTCGGACTGTCAGGAAGTCAGGACTGTGGAGTTTGCCAAGGTGGGCATGCTTACACAGCCTCCTGTGAGGGCTCCGTGACATGCAGATAAGCGGCTCCTCTGAGTCCCTCACGCCGTGTGCTGTGTCTTTACAGGGACCCAGCGACTCGCTGGGGATCAGTATCGCCGGCGGCGTAGGGAGCCCCCTAGGGGATGTGCCCATCTTCATTGCCATGATGCACCCCACGGGGCTGGCCGCCCAGACACAGCAGCTGCGGGTACGAAGCCGAGGCCGGGGCCTGTGAGGGTCAGGGAGGGGGCAGTTACACATAACGACTGGGGCAATTATACTGACACTGGGGTGGGTCACATAAATTCTGGAACAGGTAAACAGAGATTGGGGCAATTACATAGAGATTAGGGTGGTTATATGGAACCTGGGGTAGTTAGGCTGGTATGATAGGGGCAGAGACACAGACCCTGGGGGCATTGGGTGGTCACACGGACCCTGGGGCAGATACACAGACCCTGGGGACATTGGGTGGTCACACAGACCCTGGGGCAGATACACAGACCCTGGGGACATTGGGTGGTCACACAGACCCTGGGGCAGATACACAGACAATGAGGTTAATTGCGCACACTGACGGTCTGTCTGCAGATGGGTGACCGGATCGTGTCCATCTGCGGCACATCAACAGAGGGCATGAGCCATACCCAGGCCGTGTCTCTGCTGAAGAACGCCTCGGACAGCGTGCAGATACAGGTACCTCTGCCCGCGCCGCCTGAACCCCAACGTGAACCCAGGACCGCAATTAGGTCCAAATGGCAGAGTGAATACGCACACAAACAACAATCCAAAGGCTGCCTTCTAAAGTGAAGATAAAACACATCAGGCTCCTGAAATGGATCTTAGCTTCTCGCCGGACTCTTCCTGAAGGCCTGGTTTACTCTTTACCAGCAGTGCTGCACATCACTAGTCATCTGACTCCTCGCGACCTGTCAGCCACCTCCCGCGCCCCAGGAGTTTACCTACCAGGCTAAAATGGCATGTTTACCAACCAAGTGTGTGGGAACTGCTAATCTCATGTGTACCATCACACCAGCACGACCAACCGCGTGTGAATCCATAGGACTCCAGCCACCACCTGCATGGACACCTGAGACTCATTTATCCACTGAACTGCTAACTGTAGATTAGACGTATCGCTATAAATAGTTTTGTCGATCTGTTTTTCAGAGATATTTGTATATTTGTACTAAAAGACGGTTACAGATGTGAGGAGGTTTAAGGGCGCCATTGTTGACTTGTGACCGCAGGTGGTGGCTGGCGGAGGTGACATCAGCGTGACTGGAACTCCTCTGGATCAGCCGACGGGGTTTCCCCTGTCAGGCCTGACGGCCGGCAGCATCTTCCAGGACGAGCTTGGGTACGAGCCATGGCGTCTGCCTCTTCTCAGTGTCTTGCACGAGGACGAGCAGTAGAATCCCAGCATTAGCCACTCGGCTCCTTAGTTGATATCCATTCATTTAGTCAAAGCATTTAGTTGTAATTTTAGCCTGTAGCTAAACTGTTGCTTTTATTGAGTTACTCATATACCTTTTTAATCTATAGCTACACCTATATCTTTTATACATCTGTATACATAGTGATATATCATCTCTGTCCAATGAAAAACACATCATTATTTCAGCAGTGTGAAAAGTTGTATTTTCTAATAAACTACTTGACAAAGTAAACGTAAAATAGCGTAATGAGACACCATCAGCACTAGAGAAACCTGTCTGTACACAGCCGTAAGTGAATGGATTTCTGTTATAAATGGATTTGCCTGGACTGTTGTCCGTGAGACAAGCATGTCAATGACAAGATACAAACTAATCTCACTTTATTAGTATTAATTAACAATGATGTTGGACAGCTAGCTATCTAGCTATCAAAGTTAAATTAATATTAACAATATAAAATAATCCAGTCAAATGACCGTCACGAATACAAATGTTAACTAGTACAAACATAAATACTAGGTAAATAGATGACTTCATACCTTTCATTGGTCAATAACATGTCACAAATTATCAGCAGACAGAAGAATCGATGTGTTCCATCTATAGTAAAAAAATTCCGAAAAAGCTGACTTACTCGGATTTAACCGCACAGTGATGATATAGTATATAGAATAATTCAGGGTAAATTCTTAGCTGTAATGTACAGCTGCAGGAGGCCTTCGGAGATTTACAGCTCACTTCTCTAAGGTCCTTTGGGTAAAGGCACCGCTAGCTAGGCTGAGACCTGATCTGATTGGACAGTGGGGTCACATGGGAGTGTGTTTCCAGGCCGCCCCAGTACAAGACGATAACGCTGGACAGGGGCCCTGACGGCTTGGGCTTCAGCATCGTCGGCGGATTCGGCAGCCCGCACGGGGACCTGCCTATTTACGTCAAGACCGTCTTTAGCAAGGTGGGATGCTCTGCCTGTCTCCTGGGGGCGGGGCCACAGGGGCACTGGCCACAGCTGAAAGCTGATTGGCCACTGGAACGGCCCCTCCCTATCACTCACCATTCTAAAACCTACAGTATAAATAGCTTAAGATTGTTGACCTCTATTATGCCCCCTCCACTTTAAAATGTCCTTGAATCTCCCATTTTTACTTGTAGAATTTTCCAAAATGCTTTTGTAAGACACTTCTAAGTGAAACATTTATGTCCTTAAGGACATTACAAACAGACCAAGCCCATCTTGTCTGCGGTGCTCATTTGGACAGCTAATGACTAAGTGTTGATAGGAGGATTATTCTAACCCTCCATTATCCTTCGTGTCAAGAAATGTTTTCTTAGCACTGATCTAACCTATCAGAACCAGTCCCTGAGGTTTTTTTGTATGTGTTTTCATCGCTTGTTTTTATGTAGTTTCTTGATTTTACTTAATATTCTCCCGGGGGCTATTTGAGATGCCTGTCCTGGCAATGGCAGCAGCCTGTCAGGTCACCTGACCTGCCTCTTGTGTTCTTGCCATCAGGGCGCGGCATCTGAAGATGGCAGGCTGAAGCGGGGAGACCAGATCATGGCCGTCAATGGGCAAAGCCTGGAAGGCGTGACTCACGAGGAGGCCGTCGGCATTCTGAAGAGGACCAAAGGAACTGTGACCCTGACTGTGCTCTCGTAGAAGCCTGCTCACCGGAGATGTCCTACACAAATAAGCACGCAGACACACACACTGAGTCACACAGGTACACTCCGTTACGTAAGTGTACATAAAGCACACTCGGACATTCGCTGTCCCAAATGCATGCTCACCATCACTCTTGCGCACATGTAATTATTTTTAGAAGACTGTGAATCCTTTTTATCTTCGTGCCCGTAAATTTTATTAACTAGAGAGAGGATTTAACGCAGCCGCAACACTCGAAAGAACCTCTGAGGCGAAAGCCGAGTTTTAACGAGAGGTGAACTTTGGGACGGTGTCCAGTTGGAGATGGGACCTTTTGCCTCGTTAGGGTGCTGATTCCCTCAGCCGGGATGGTATAAAATGGCACATAAAAGCTCAACTGCTGTTAAGTCAGTACGGTTTTATTGCGTGTTTTTTCTTTGTCAGTATATTATTACTGCTCTCTGTAGGATAGATGATGGAAGTAGCAGGTAGATTCTGGAAGGGGGTATTTGGAAGCTTGGGACCCATCCACGGCCTGGCAGGGATTACCGAAGGCGCACTTTGTACTGGCTCGCCCTTTCTGTCACACCATGCCTGGCCTCATTCCACAACTGAGCCCAAGGCAAGGACGGTGCCATCACTAGTGAGTTATCCTGCGTAGAACGAGTCTCACTATGGATTGGATAGGCAGTAACAAAGACACCACTCTCTGACTTTTTAGCCCAGGAACTAAAGGATGACACAGTGGGTTATACCAGTGGTCACCAGTTGCAGATTCCGGTCTAAATCCGGAGACAAGAGTTGGTTGGTGGATTTTATTGACACCTCCTTGGGTGTGGTGGACCTTGTCTTTGTGTTGCTGATGAAATTTGACCCTCGGGATAAAATAGTTGGGGCCCCCTGGGCTATACCCAGCCCCAGTGTAATGGTGACCTGGGGGTGCTTTTTGTAGGGAGGAACCAAACTTTGTAAGGGGGTGGGGCAGGGCATGTTCTTGTTTCTTTGACCTGTTCTTATGGATCAGATGTGTCCTGAAACCCCGAGGCGTTCACATTCACGCAGTGAAGTGGTCCCTTCCGTGTTCTGTTTGCAAGTGTACGCTTAGGATACTGTGCTCACACGCTACACAGGGGACATATAATCGAATGAGTCAGCCTAGTTTGTAAAAATCTTTAAGTGGTCCTCCAGCTGAATAAATGAAAGTGACCTTCCACCTCTGCTGTTGTAATTCATTTGGCTCTCATTTATATTTTATGCTGGGTCATACAGTGTAGATGTAATAGAATACACCATTTCTGCATGTGAATTTTTGTTCTAATTAACAGATTACCATTATTCAGATTGAGGTTGTTTACGAAAAGTTTACAGTAGATATTAAATAAATGCTTACTATAAAACTGGGCGGTTCGTAAAAGGAGGGATAAACTAAGAAGGTTCCAAGAGCCCTTGAGGGATGGGAGCAGTAAAACATTTGGGGATTTGTTTGGGTTGGGGGCCCAAGATGATATGCTTTCTTGGGATCCAAAATGTCTAGTGGCCCCTGCAATTAAGTAGTTTGTCTTTGATGAGTATATGGTGATGCAGTTCGTGTTGATAAAATACAGCATGTATAACGTATTAATAGATATGTAGATGATAGTGTATTCATTGAAACTCATGAGCTTTTTTTGTGAGACCGGATGAGAGGAAGCGTGTCCAAACAGACGCTTGGAAGCCATCCTGGCAGGCCACACGGCACCACGCCATGTGCTGGACCCACTGGGACCTCAGGCCAGCGTCAGCCCACGAGTGCAGCCTGGCCCTAGTCACAGCTGTCCCAGGACAGGAAGGGATTTTACCAGAGCGAGACGCCAGCTGTCCGCGGGCCGCAGCTGTCCCCACAAGCGCCAGCGGCTAAAGCACATCTCCATCATGTCTCGCACAAATCAGACCTCAAAACACGATTATCGCTGCCTGACAAATCAGACCTAAAAAGACGATTACTGCTGGCTGATGATTCAGAGCTCAAAACACAATTACCGCTGCCTGACAAATCAGACCTCAAAGCACGATTACTGCTGCATGACGAAACAAACCTAAAAACACGATTACTGCTGCCTGACGAATTGCATCTTTGCAAATGCTGTTGTAATTGGACCACGGAAGTAAAAAAAAAAAAAAAAACAGCAAGAGTCTGGTACTAATTGCAGTTTAGTTTGACATTGTTTTTATGAGGCTATCACATAATGTATGGCTACACGCTACAGCTGTCTGCATCACTCCGCGACACACAGACACACACAGCTGAAACTCTTCAGCCACCTGTCGCTTCAAACGGTCGCGGTATCGTCAGCTACTTAGCCGTCTGTGGACCATCTAAGGGTTATATGCGAGTGACTTGTATGTACCATAGTTCATTGTGGTTTAGCTTCTGTTGGACCTGTCTGGATTTTTCAGGAACTTGGGCTGAAAAGAGACACACACTTCTCTGTAACTGGGGAAGCATGAAACAAAGATGGATCATAAGACCATCTGGATGCTGGGACTGGGGGTCCTCTGCTTTGGCCCTTAACTGATTTAATCAGTTCAATCAGCTCCCTTTAAACATTTACCAGCCAGATGGCAGAATGCTATAGGATCTGATGAGCATCATCCGTAGTATATCCCATGTTGCATTTACGCCCGGCCGCCGCGTGGGGCATGGGGCGCCCCCAGGGGACGGCCCGAGAGGCTGGGCCGGGGGGGGGGGGGGGGGGGGGGGGGGGGGGGGGGGGGGGGGGGGGGGGGGGGGGGG
>JABFEA020000017.1:11361914-11407579 GCA_019775915.2 Cyphomyrus plagiostoma | reverse complement strand
TACAAACAATATTAATGTACCCCCAATGGTATAAACAACATTAATGTACCCCCAATGGTATAAACAACATTAATGTATTCCCAGTAGTACAAACAATATTAATGTACCCCCAATGGTATAAACAACATTAATGTACCCCCAATGGTATAAACAACATTAATGTACCCCCAATGGTACAAACATTAATGTACCCCCATTGGTACAAACAATATTAATGTATCCCCAATGGTACAAACAACATTAATTTACCCTCAATGGTACAAACAACATTAACGTACCCCCAATGGTATGATAATGTTCCTCAGAGTCCATTTCTTGAACTTAAAAGGTATATTTACATAGAGCTACAGTACAACTGGCAGACACTTCCGGGTACAGCCCCATCAACAAGTAATTGTACCCTCAACGGTACAAAATGCTACTTTTTTTCGGACAGTGCAGTGTACTGGTTCCAGAAGAGTTTACAAATTTTTCTTTCCAGAAATCAGCTGTTAGAAGTCCATCCACCTTCCCTGCACTCACTGGGCCACTCGATCAGTGTGGTGCTGTTGAATGAAAAGGAAACAATTTCGCTGATGATTACCAAGACCTAGAGTTGCCGCATCCTGGGAACAGTGTTCGCAATCCAACGATAGATTTGATGAGGATTTGATCATCACCTGCATGTCTTCTGCTTGAATGAAACAATAACGATTCTAATTAGTTTGAATCTAAAACGCAAGCATAAAATAAAACAACGATGAACACATTCCTACACTTGAGTGGAAAAAAAGGCAAAGATGACATTCTATGGAGTCATATTCTCCATGAAATGCACTGCATTGTCATCTATTACCTTACAAAGGGATGATACCTTTGACGGAAACTAATTAAGGTGCGATTATGTCATGCCGGATAAAGTTCACCAGTGCCTGTGTTTACACAGCACGGCGCTGACTAAGAAAGTCTAAAAAGTTTTGGATTACAAGAGCACCGGTGCAGCACGCATGGAAGGTACGACAAGCCAGGGAAAGCATCACTGCAGGCTACACAGTGCAGCCCAGATGGCCAGCATGCATGGAAAGTACGAAAAGGCAGGGAAAGCATCACTGCAGGCCATACAGTGCAGCCCAGATGGCCAGCATGCATGGAAGGTACGAAAAGGCAGGGAAAGCATCACTGCAGGCCACACAGTGCAGCCCAGACTGCTAGCACGCATGGAACACTTCTTAATTTATGCCAAAAAAGCAGTGTTAATTTATGCCAAAAAAACAAAAATTCCCAAAATGCCATTAGCACAAAGTGACAGCAGGGGTGACCCGAGCATGGGCGAACAGAAGCGTAATGAACTCCCACTACAAAGAAGAAGGCCTGTAAATTCCTATTCCCTTTGGAGATGACAAATGTAACGGTCGCTGCTACCTGGAATGAATCCTTTATGTGATATTTGCACCAGGACAAGAACCAGAATCTTTACTGCAACACAATCAAGGCCGGAGGAAATGTGTGAAGATACAGCTTGTTACTGGTAGAGGTGCCATGGCAATAGGGAATTTACAACTAGGGCCTAGACAGACACTAGATACACAGGTGTAAGCACAAAGTAGGTGATAAATACAGTGCTTTGTGCAAATTTAGATTTGTGCAATGCTGAAAATACAGACATCAAGTATTGCAAGGTGAGGCCCTTGACCCAGCGCTCCTGAAGCACTTCTGGGAGTTAAGTGGAAAAGTAACTATACTGCAAAGGCTGGGGCTCAAACCAGTGAGCTTCTAATCACAGGCGCAGGGGTGAAAGCCACAGCGCCACACGCACCCACCCAAATAGTGTCTCCCCAGTGTGACAGGTGGGGATATTAAGCATTTTTCTAGAAGTCGCTCGAGAGGAATAGCTTAATAACACTAGTGATAATCATGGAGTGACATGACTGGTACTCAAGTATGCATTCATAGTATGAAATATAGAGTATGGTGTGAAAGTCTTAGGCAGTTAAAAGAAATGTTTAAAGCTATTTATCTGTGCAGTAAGCGCACATGTGCTCAGAACAAAAACACAATTTGACATGAATACATATGCAGATTAACGATGACAATAAAATCGAGTGAAATTTCTTCTTTTCTCCAATAACTTACTGATATCTTGTTGGACGGTTGGATGAACACTCCCAAACCTCTCCTCAGAGGCACCTCAGCCATTCCATGTGTTTGTTAAATTTCACCACCCACTCATATAAGTAATTAACTTACAAAAAGTCAATGAGATATTGATTAGTTATATCAGGAGTGCTAGTGGTTGAGACAAAAAAATCATGGGTCTACTAAGACGGCCGGAAATAATGGGGTGATTTTAGCTGAGCTTTTGAAATGACTAAGCTGACACACTTTGACAGGCATAACAGCTCAGCTTTGCACCGACATGAAGATCATTTGCACATGATTTTCTTTGGCTGTCTAAGTCTTTTGCGCCGTACTGTATATGCATTTCCACTGTTATGAAAGGAAAATTCCATGCATTAATCCTTTATGCAGTAAATGTGTATTTAAGTACAAGTTATGTAAATTCCTGGTTATAATGAATAAGAGCTACTCATGTAATGTGTCAAGGCTACAGGTTTAAGGTATAAAGACTGACTGGATGTAAGGCACAAGGATATAGACACATAAAGAATATAAAAGATTACAAAGAATACAGGTACGCTGCAGGTAGAAGGGAACACTGACAGGTTATTGCTTCCTGGGGGCTTTCAATAATTCAGGATATTTGTGCACCTCTAAGGCAGCTGTGGTACCAGTTCAGCTTAACCGTAAGAGGTTGCGCTTCTCGCGTGAAGATCCAAGCAAACAGGCCGGCTGCTGCACATGAGTATGTGTCGTTGAGAACACAAGACAGGTCAGGTTGAGTCACTTGAGTGCCACATTGTCCCCAAGCATCTCCCTCTGGCATTTTCTGAGTCCCTTAAGCCCCAAATCGCCCGTGAATCAGTGTCTGGTGTCCGTGACCTTTTCCTGTGATGCTACTTGATGGATTTCTCCTGCCTTGTGTCTCTCGCCCTTTTGCCGAACGCTCCCTGAAGCAAGACGAGTTACGCCCTGTCAGGTCAGGAGAGGCTCCGCTGAGCTCCTTCCGTCGTTCCTGAACAAAAATCAAAGCCAACGGAGACAGAAGAGATTGAAACGTGTCTGTCCCCAGAGTTCAACTCCCGCAAACGCATGTACGGGCACAGCAAGATGTCAAATATTTCATTAGCTGTCATCTCTGCGGAGAAATAAAAATACTCCTACTTAATAGTTTCAGCTCTATTCGGTTGTCTCAGCATGTTTTATAGGTGTTTTTTTTTTTATTTGATAAACTGTTAATCAGACTGACGCTGTCAACAGCCTGGCATGAACCCATCACTTTTTATGACAGTAGAGAGTAATGTTTTCATTAGTTCAGGCTCAAGAATCCTTCATCCTCTAATGAAATGCATGAGCCTTCACAGGATGTTTATGAAGAAGCAGAGACACTGCCAAAAAGTATGTTGATAGTAATGAGCTGGTTTGGGCCTACATCATAAATTACATCTAATCTAAAAAGAGAGGTCAGAGTAATTGAAAAAAAAATATTGTTCCTTTATAATTATGACAGTAATAAATATTCAAGTACGGTGGTCTGGTAACTCCAGTCTGATTTCTGGGTGTGCCGACCTTGCATGTTCTCCCCGTGTTCGTGTGGGTTTCCAGTTTTACTCCAGTTTTATGTTATAGATGGCTTAGTTGGTGTCTCCAAATTGCCCCTGGTGTGTGACTCTGCACCATGTGTAAGTAGCAGAGATAACAGTCTGCCTTATTCCCTGTGCTTTCTGCATTTGGCCACAGGCTTGGTGCGACCTTCCATTAAGTAAATAGACTGGAAAATGAATGAATGAATGGCTAACTGTAATCAATCCTGGCCTCAATTTACATCTATTACCCAATAGCTGCACGGTTTTTCAAAACATTCTTACTGAATAATACAAATGGCTGGTTTCTGCTTTTGCGACAAAACTAAGCCTCTGTCAGAGCTCGAAATAATTATATGGTAAGGATTATCATTATGTATGGAACTATCACTTTTGCGTGTCTGGTTATCTGCTTGTGTACAAAATGATGCATGTACTCTCCTTCTGCCCTAACAGACATCTTAAATTATTAATGCGTTTTCTGGGTAGCGATTCTTAAAATAAACGCATCCCCCTCGTGGATGTGACGCAGCTCACCGTGGAAAAACAGATACGCAGGTGATGTCTGTTTTCTCTTCGCTCCAGCCGCTGCTGTTTTGGGTCACTGTGGGGAAATTTCCAGAGCTCTCTCACCGCGTGGCTGTTCACCGTGCTGTGTCACTGCCACTGTTTGGCCACCAAAAAGTGACTTGTGCCGAGTACGTCATTTTCCTCATGCTTGAATCGCTCACCCCTATATTAAGTTTTTTACAACGTAACGTGTTTTAAAGACGCGGTGTCATTACTCTCTGATTATGCCAGTAACTCCAGGTGGTTGTGGGTTCGTTGCAATATATCAGTGTTACTGTCAAGGGGTCAGAGGAAACCATGGTTTTTCAGACAGCAAACAGACTCTCAGGATGTGGGAATTGCAGGGTGGAGCAGGGCGATTTTCATCAGCCCCCATGGGATACTTCAGGCATCCAAATAACATACAAAACAAACCTTTTTAATGGCCCTGCAGAGTCACAAGAGCTGGGCCTCGGCACCCAATCTCTCCTTCATTCTCTCTCTCATTCCCCTCATCCCCAAGACCTCCCCCATCCCAAGACACATCAGCTTATTTCCTGAATCGCTCAGGGTCATTTTCCATTAGAACTCGCACATATGCTTGTTGTACAATTAACATTGATTGTGTCATGCAGATTCTCACTGACCACTTACTCATTTATACTATAACAAATCACATGGTTCGGCTGAACCGAAGATGCGTGCATAGGGATGATTACAGTCTTAAATCTATCTATACATTTTAAACTACTGATTGAACACCTTTTATTATCTTATCACAGTCATGTCTTCAATAGGCAGAAATTCCCACTGTGGTAGATCATTGGAATTCAAAGACATTCCCCACCACTGACGACTGACACGAAGAAAGAAAAAGATCACTTGCACCAAATTACATAATCACTCAGGAAAAACCTTTCTGTAGAAAGCCCAGTGACAAATTAGCTACTAGAAAGCCTGTTTGTCATATGCAGACACTAAAAAAGGTTGATAAATCCAGTGTGTTTCTTTGTGGCTTTTTACATGAAACTCTCATTTGATATATTGTGGGAATCAATTAAAAAAATATATATTTCTGACTGTATAATGGTTCCATTAACTTAGACTTCACTTTTTCAGCAGTGTAACTTCATGTGGGCGCAATCTCAAGCATTGAATTCCCTAGGTTAATCTGACCATGTACAACAAAATGACCACTCAGACCACTAGGACACTAGGATCTTGCAAAATGGCTCTCTACCAGGGAAAGTGTTGTTTCTGTAGTGACGATTTAGTGAGGCTGCTTATCCATTCCTGTCACTGGAAATGTCGCAAGTTAAATGTCACGCCCTGCATCCCTTTGTTCTCGATATTTCCATTCTGTGGCTCTAATGAGCCACACCTGTTACTTGTTTAATCTTACCTCTCATTACAGCCCTTCTGTGGGTCACCCCAGCTGCCTCTCGTCTGCTCCTTCATCCGTGATGTATATAGTGCCTCCCAGTCTTGAGCTCCCCAGTCCAGTCATTGACGTTTCTGCCTGCGTGTGCTCCCCAGTGTGCCCTGTGCCCTCACTTAATCCTCCATACTCTGTTTTGACCCTTTGTGGTCCATTTCCTTTTGCCCTACCTGTAGTTGCATTTCATAAAGTCCCATTTGTTTTTCCCCATGCCTGCCTTGGTCTCCGTCTTTGCCTGTGAAATGACACATAACACAATAAGACCATCTGGAAAGCTAAAAGTGGACAAAAACCTGAAATAGAGCATAGAGCCGGTGTGTGTAGATGGTCACCGTGTCAAAGACTTCTGTCAGTTTTCAGAGCTAGAGAGGAAATTATCTACCTTCAGTTAGCATTTAAAGACACTCAAACCAGAATCATCATATTTTAAAAAAAATAAACAAACAAAAATTGTAGGGCCTACTTCAAGATAAATAGTGCAATTGTTCAGTTGCACCTTTTTTTGGCTTTCTATTTTATGAAATGCATATTCATTATTGACCTAAGGGGGTGATGTGCAGCTCAGCAGGTTAGGTCACCAGTGAGAACCCTGTCCTTGGCTGAAAAGTCACATCTCCGCTGGGGGCACTGGGGCTTGGACCCCAGGCTTTGCTCTCAACTATATATATGCATGTGTGTGCGTGTGTGTGTGTGTGTGCGCGCGTGTGTGTGTGTGCGCGTGTGTGTGTGTGCGTGTGTGTGTGTGTGCGTGTGTGTGTGTGTGTGTGTGTGTGCGTGTGTGTATATGCCTTAAAGGATAGAAGCTGTGATTTAGGAAAGGAAGCATTCCAACAATCCTCTACTCGTACTTGTACAAATAGCACTTGTACCTGTACCCGTACTTGTACTTTTGTTTACACAATACTGTATCTTTTTTAACATACTTTGTGTTATAGCAACAATCCTACAGCACTAGCTAGTATGGAAAACATATCAGTGTAGACCTCAGAATTTGCCTGTATGCCCGTGCAGCCAGTTCCAGGGTAAAACAATTTCCATCTGTACACATCCAATGAAGAAAAGCAGAAATGTACTGATGCTTGTTGGAAAATGAGTTCAAAATATTCCACTTTGCCTCATGATCCTGGCAAAAGTATCATTTTGAAAGAACGTACGAGTTGGTTAGAATGCCCTTCGGTTAACTTGCAGCCCCTGCTCATTTGCAGCATGGCCCTAGGTGCTAAACCACATGCAGAAAACATTAGTGGAAAACTACTGGAGGAATTTCACGAGCTGAAGTAATTAGAGATCACACAAACACAAACGGCACATTTTCCAAACACGGTTCAGATAAATTAGACTGTGGTTACATTACGCTCAAGGCATTGGCTCCACCTTTTAGACAACTGCCTTTCAAACAAATACCAATAATTTAATCCCAGTAATAGTCTAACAGGTGTAGAAGCCTAATAGTACAACAAACCAAACTGTCCCAAAGTCTTTATGCACTGTGCACTTTTTATGGGATTTATGGGAATTGTTCTTACAGGAACAGGGATTCTTGAAAATTAGTGCCAGTTATCCACACATTTCTTCATCTCTTGTCTGTATAACTCAGTAAAACATAGCTGCTGGGGCAGAATATTACAATTCGCTCCCCAAGTTAACTGTCTCACTTGCTGTGATATGACTGAGCATAAAACGTTTCTGACAGTAAAAATCGTCAACTGAATTTCATAATGGCCTCAACGAGAGATCCCCTCCCAGTTGCACAAGCTTGCTCAGCTTACTGTACGTTCCTCAGAATTGCATTGTTCCATGTCACACTTGCTGATGCTAGTGGAATGCTACTTGGCCCCAATGATGTTTAGTCTGAAAAGAAAAAAAAACAATGGTTGTCCAGTATCATTTAACACTGACACACCAAAAGGAATTTGCAAGATTCACGCCTTGTGCATTATGGTTTCATTCAAGGGTGTAGATAGAGGTAGAATGCTATTTAAGCTCACAGACTCGTAACCTGAAAATTATACATTTATATATGTGGGTGGGCCATGCTCAAGTACCGCTAAGGGAAATACCTAACATTATAACTAGGTGGAAAGTGTAGATCACTTTGTGATAGAGCCCTGTCCAAGTAATTATTAATTTTTAAGCAGAAAGTTAAAACTGTAGATGTCATTCAGAGGCACGACTTTTGCCATAGGACAAATATTGTACTAAATTGTAAATTGTATATCTTACAATGTCTTCAAATAATATCACCCTGATGGAAACCAAAACATTCCCTATCAGGTGACAGGTAATGACGCTAACCCCAACAAAGGCTGCCACACCATATGTTCTTATCCTCTCCCCTATGCTGTAAATGCCATAACGCTACATGTGTCACAGTTGTGAAAGCATCTCCCCAACAAAATTGAGGTTTTGGTTTCACAAAGAAAAATGAAACAATATGAAAACCGAAGGCAAATTTCACCGTGAAAATGGAGTGAGCGTGTCATTGTCTACCCACCAAGGCAGGATGTGTCATATGTGGTCTGGATTCTGGCTCAAGACTTAAACCTTTAATGGGTTAGTGGGATACATCTTTAGCTATGGAGCTTGGAATTTTCCAACTAAATGTTTGAAATTTAGCTTTTTCATTTAAAAGGAATTTTACAGAATTATAGGAAGAGCAAAGTAAAACAAAGCTTTCTACATGGAGAAATCACAAGGCCCCATGATGCTCTCTGCTAGTGACTTGTGCAGTGCTGCCGTGTCCTGGATGGGTCTGAAGTACACCTATCGTCTCCATACTTTACTAATTGGCTCCTCCTGCTGTGGGCTTCAAAGGCAAGCCGGTGTGCGCTGGTCCTCTTTGAAGATAAGGTCAGCGCCTCAGAAGCACTGAGCCATAGTCTTCTGCCTGGCAGGAGTTATTTTACACACAAGCATGCACACAAACATTGGCCTCCATCTGATCACGATTCTCTGTCGGCAGAAGGAACAAGAGACTTCCTTCATAAGTTACTTTGGAGATTTTTATTGCCGTGCATACTTTTTATTGTCATTTATTCTGAAGTTCCTTTTTGGAATCCTGCGTAATGCTGTGGAACTCCCATAAGTCAACGGGGAGTGGTGGACCACCTGATTTGTCTACAGAGCCACCCACCATCATGCCCAGAAAACAAACAAACCTAAATGAAATCCGGATTTGTCTTGGCACAGTTGCATAGCAATGGGCATGATGCGGCCAGAAGAGGGATTAGTCATGAGTGGGTGAGGTAGCCACCTATTTGGGCGTAGGACCTGTTTGACATCCACCCATTCCCTCATCAAGTACAGTCTGGATGATCCGTCACTAGGACAGCTCTCCGTTACGCCTGCAGTCCCAGGTCCAGGTTGTCAAAGTCTTCCCTGTTGGTTGTATTTATGTGGGATCAGATGAAAATTGTGGCATTAATAAAGAATTGTGGGCGAAAAATATGTCCTCTCCCATTAAAGATCAATATATTCAGTCCGGCTGTCACATGGCAAACACATATTTATGAGCATTTTTAGAGCACTGCCATGAATAATATCCTGAGCTGAAGTTCCTCTGCAGAAACCTTCAGGCCCTCCTGTCATCCAAGTTCAGAGACGCGATTCCTTAGTGACATTTCCTGTTCCGTAAATAGAGCAGGCAAATCAAACAGTTCACTTTAATTACCATGCGTCGGGCTGACATTATTCACACGGTGAAAGCATACGATTTCCTACACCCCGTCAGCGGCGGCAGCCAGACACATCTAGGTCTATGAACGCAGGGGGTTTGGAGAGGAATTCCCACAAAGCTGCATCTGCCAAGTTCCGGAGCATTCCCACGAGCGTGCATTACCAGCTCATTTTCATAACCCGATATGACTGAGCCCACAGTGGCTGCCTCATTGCAGACTTCTGTGAGCTGACATCTACTTTGACACAATGGCGTGGTGTGATACGCTGTTGTTTTTTTTTAAAAATGGATTTGACAGCACGATGATTATGATTGAGCATTTAAAGGAAACAAACCAGACTTTCTTTGTCTTCTGGGGCCGTCAAGTCCGTCTTTGTTTTTGCGAGAAGAGCCGTGGGATGGAATTCTTTCACGTGATGTCTTTCCATCGGCCAGAGATAAAACAATGGTTGCCCTTTATGCTGAAGTATAGCCCTCTGTCTTGTTTAATGGCAAAGAGGCTGGTGGATGAGCTCTGTGATTTGTGCGATTCTGCTCTCTGTGGATACATTTGCCCCAAGATTACTCTTCCTCCCGTCGAGTTACAGGTGCAGTTGAGTTACAGGGATAAATCATACTTACAGATGTTTAACTGCACGCACAAGGCAGGGAAACAACACACAGTTACTACTCCAGTCAAAGCTAAAGCTGAATATTTTCTCTGAAACCATTCCAGATTAACCAATGAAATCACAGCAACATCTTGTTTACCTTTCAAGTCACCTATAATAGGAAAAAACTACTTCACACAACAATAAACAAAACAAAGGATGAAGTACTTTTTTAATACATATAGGTGTTACACTTAAGAGATTTGTATTATGGTATAGTTTAATCACATAGTTTTCCATCAACTAGAAAAAGCAGATTTGATGAGATTTAACCAGCTGGGGCTTATGAGACTGGAATTGGTGGAAACAGTCGTCAGATCCAGTTATCATCATCGCTCTGGCAGTGAAGCGATGTGTCACAGCTTGGCTCATCAGCAGGATGCAGGATGGATGGTGGAGAACTCTGAGACAGCTGCAACTACCTGGGTAGCCGGCCTTGACGCATCCTGATGAATCTGCAGGCAGGGGTGTGTGTGTGTGCGTGTATGTGCGCATGCGTGTGTATATATACACAAAGGGCACTGAATTAGCTGCCCCCTCCTATGTGACATATGGGTTAAATGCAGAGGACACATTTTGTTGTTGCCCACTGTGCGCCGTGGTGTGTCAATAATGACAATTGATCACTAAAAAAAAATCCAAATATATATCCATACGCACAAAAATCAGCACTTAGTCAGTCATCTGTCAGGAGTGCCTCACTCTTGGCACCCTCCCGACACTCTTTGCTTCTTTCCCCGGTTCCTGCTCTCCTGCTGTCATGGTGATTTAAATGGATATTCCTAGGGAAACTAATCCTGCCCTGGGGTTAACAGAAGCTTCAGGGGAGAGACAGAGACCGTTGGAGTTTAAGAGGTGGTTTCCTCATCCCGACCACGAGCGTTTCACTTACCCTCCAATGTCTGAACATGACTAATTGACCTTCATACTATTTTTAGCTGGGTTTTTGCCGTCGCTGCTGTTTTGATGGGATATCCCCCTGGTGAATTGGACCTAAATTATGCAGACATTCCTCCACACAACGAGATGCTAAGTTTAGGCTTAATTACTGTAATACACATAGAGTTAGAACTTTAACTCCGTGTTCCTTGCTAAGTGCCTGTGCTTCAGGAGTGATTATGCTGCATACACTGATCTGCCAGGCCTTGTGGTGACCATAGAGATAAATTACAAAAAAATGAACTCAGGAAAACAGACAGATTTTACTACTGTGGATTTCTTTTTGAGAGGTAAATTTTTGAAAGGTAATTTACATAAAGCTCTGTTGAAGATTGGAGAACCTCTTGTCTGCTCATGGAGTCTCAATGAGACACAGATGGTGTCACACGGAGCTACTGTGGGTGACACTGGCCCAGTCATCTTGGGCCCAAACAGTGCAGCGGGGAGGAAATAAGCCTGTCAATGGGAACCGAGCTATCAAACAAGGAGCCTGATCTTATGCCCAATGCAGTGTCTCCAAGGAACAGACCACAGACCACGATGCGGCTACTGTCTGCTGGGCAATGCAGGTCTCACCGTGTCGTGGGTGTGTAGGGGGTGTTCACTGTGGCAGGTGGCTCTGGAGACACATGGCAGAGCAATTAGCCCCCCTAACACACACACACATTCATACACCAGTAATAGTCTGTCACTTTTTGTGTTTAACAGCCTAGACATTAAGGTCAGATCAGGGGTCACAACGGGTCGAAGTGGAGGTTGGGCGGAGGGGGGCAGGGGGGTGGGCACTTAGGCTCTTAGCGCCGTATACAACATCATCTGACGTACAGAGCATTTCCTGTCATTTCATCTGTTCTCCAAAAAGTTTCTCCTTAGGGAGGCCTCAGCCATTCCATGTATTTATTAAATTCTTCATCAGCTTTATTAATTAATGAACTTGATTTGTTAAATAACTCAATGAGGTATTGGTTAGCCAAACAAGTCAGAATAGTGGTCAAGTCAAGAAATACAGGATGTGTATTGGACGGTCGCTGCAAATTGTGTGATTTTAGGTTAAGTGTTGACAAGGCTAAACTGACACACGTGGACAGGCATAATATCATAGTCTTACACCAGCATGAAGATCATTTAAATATCAGTTTCTGTGCTCATTACTGTACAAAAAGTATTGCATGAAGTGAGGAATCCATAAGTGCTCCAAAAACAGTCACTGCATGGAACTACCTCACCGTCCCATGAAGAAGGTTCCACTCCAGGAGAGATTCAAACCAGATGAGATCCGTCGGCTTTAAAATACCATTTTTGCAGTTTCTGTGTAGGACAGAGGTGGCCAGTCTTATCCGCAAAGGGCCGGTGTGTATGCGGGTTTTCACTGCAACAACGTAATTAGATTACTAATTAGAGGACTGATTGGCTGAAGATTCCTCACACCTGGGTTTGAACAGCTGACCTACAGATTATCCCAAACACCTGCATACACACCGGCCCTTTGCGGGTAAGATTGGTCACCTCTGGTGTAGGAACATTAGGCATAAGAGTGGAAGGGGAAAGAAGCCGGGGTGAATGATATCTTACACACCAGATCCCGCAGGATCCCTTCACCTCCCTCAAACCCAGCGGACTCCTTCTTGCTTGCTAAGACTGACACTGAGTGTACAGTAAGATTGCACGGTAGTCTGCAAGATTACCCTGCGGTGGGACGATCGCACCACATCTGATGGGAATCCCAGCCACTAGCAGCAAACTGAGGAATACAAACTGAAAATCTGGGCAAGTTTGAAAGTTTGGCTTTAAATTGTCAGCTAGAAAATGTTAATTATGCTAGCTAAAACTGTTAAGGACAACAAAGAAAAACAGTAAAAATTTACAAACCGGAGGGGGCCATTCGGCCCGTCAAGCTCGTTTGAGGAGAACTTAACTAATAGCTCAGAGTTGTTAAAATCTTATCTAGCTCTGAATTAAAGGAACCCAGGGTTTTAGCTTACGCTACAATAGCAGGAAGACTATTCCATACTGTAACTACACACTGTGTAAATGCTTCCTCAAATTCATTTTAAAATGTTCTCCTTCTTCTGCTAATTCACATAGCATCCATAGAAGCTTTTTAGACAAACTTAATGATAACAGTAATATTTATTATCTTTTTTACTATGCATATAAGATTATTACTGAAAAAACAGCATCTATATGGTGGTCAGTTATCTTGCCAGTGCCTAAAAATAACAGCTGTTCTTCAGAGACCACAAACATAATGACTGTAATAATGTAGCTGAATAATTTACGTGCAAGAGAGATAAACTTTGACTATGGGTTCTGACACACCTCCCAGGGTTAGGGTTCGAAAAATCAAAAATTGTGAGGGCATCTCCACGTACATCATCACCACCGAGCTTTGCATGGTTTATGGACAGCATCGTAATTTTATGAGCAGGTGCTGAAATACCGTTTCGAGGAAAGCCGACCCCCCCAAAAAAAATTCCAAAGGGGGGGAGGGGTGGGGATAAGCTTTCAGCAGCAAATAGGGATGGTAGCCTGGAAAGTTCAAACCAGCTGAAAGAAAATTAGATGACAGACAAATCGAGAGATTTAAAACCCAGGATTGATGTCTCTGCTGTGATGAGTCAGCATTGCATGAAAATCACAGAATTCCAGAGGGAAAATTGTCTGGAGTCTGAATTTTACTGGGGATTTATAGAGGAAGTCCATAAACTCTCCACAGATATTTACTAAATACCCCTATATTGTTCCTATGCACACATACACTAGTATAGCCACTGAGTAGAGGAATGTTTTGCCAGACAAGAACCTTGTTTAAATTGATGAGGCCAGCATGGGATATAAAAATGATATATGCTGACCCATAATATCAAGGTTTGGGTAGCTATACTCAGCTGGGGCTGAAGATACACACTTCTGTATCCCATGACCTGAAATATTAAATCAACATGTATTTCATACATACCTTTCTGTATGCTTATTTTAGGTGTGTCCTTTTAAATCTCATTATTCCCATTGAATTAGGAAGCAATTAACATTGGGACGGATTACCGAGCGTGTTATATGCTAATGATCCATCTCGCACTTCCGACGTAAACGAGTCGCTAAAAATGTTGATTGTTAGCATGCTGCATGCAAATGAGCCCTTTTGGCACACTTTCCAATGTTACCCGCCACACCTGCGTGACGTGAAAGCTGTATGATGAAATACCCACAAATGAATGCCTTTGATTCCTAATTCAGGCAGGGAATGATTCAACACCCAAAAACAAAGATGAAAGAGTTTCTGCTTTTTTTTTTCCTCTCTCTCTCCAGGCTCAATCACTATGGCCTTTAATCCAAGGCAGGGAGTCTCTCTCAGCAGATGGGATCAAATGGAACAGAAGAGTCTGTCGAATAGGGCAGCGTCCGGGGCGCCCGCAAATCGCCCTCAGTGCTTCACTTTTGAAAATGAAGACAGATACTTTCTAACACTGCCGGGAGCAAAGATGAGGTGAGCATGAAAGAGCTAGTATGGTTTGAAATGGTGATTGAATATTGTACAGTCCCTGACACTGTCCCCTTGAGTGGGGGATGCATTACCAAATCAAATCAAACTTTATTTGTCAAATGCGCAGTACAGCAATACATCAATAGATACAGGCAATGATAAAAGTTTCCCAGAGAGCTCCCTAAATTAATAAGTATGATTAAGGGTAATGAAAGGTATATAGAAGTAGCAAAATAGAACAAAGTAAGAGAAAACAGGAAACGCGTAGAATGTGCAAGATGACCATATTAATAGCCTGATCAGCCATTGAGTAGCCTTGCTATTTTTAAGCAGGTCCATATTTTATCTTATGTCCAGCTGTGCAAATTGTGCAACATACCAGCCAACTAAATAACGCAAACATCACGGATGGAGTATATGAAGGAGGCTGCCGCTAGCAGCTGGGAGACAGCGCACTGCTGAAGACTCCCTTTGATCAAACGCGGACGTGGCGAGGAGCAGCGGTCCGAAGGAGAGGTGTGGACGCGGCCCAGCAGGAGAGCGCCCGTCTCACGCTGTAACCACACTGCTGCTGTTTTACTCTGTGGTCGTCAGTTTGACCTGCAAAGCAGGCGTGTCATTCCCCCCGTAGGGACGGCTAAATGAAGCGTGACCGGAGGGGGCGGTCACCACGCCACGTCCCCCTCCCAGAGCACAGGAAGCACTGGGCTTTTCTGCCAGGCACAAAGTCACAGCTTTGCTGAATAATTCTTTGGACTCGATATAACATGTCCTGTGGAGGATCTAACCTTATGTTCTTCCATCCATTCATCTTCTAGCTGCTTGTCCAGTGCAGGTTTACGGCGGGGGCAGAACGGGGGCTTTATAATGGATGTCACACCATGAAAGCATATATCTCTGACACCTTACATTTATGCAGTGAGGGCTTGTTCACGTGCTTTACATGTAAGAGGACCTCCGTTATATTATACTAGGGGGTCCTCACCCCAATCGCACATTTTTGTCCTGGGGGAGGGGGGACATAGCTCAGCAGGATAGGCTTCTTTGCCTGCGATCATAAGGGTGTTGGTTCAAGTCTCAGGCTTGGTAGAATAACCATATCCTCATCAGGGCCCCAAACCACAAACACCCCCCCCCCCCCAAAAAAAAAAATTTAAAAAGCCCCGGGGTGCCAGATATAAGTCTGACTCAGCCCCCGGGCTGGCTACCAACCTTTGTGCATCTATGTGTGTTTATGCCTTAAAGGAGAGAGAGCAATATGCAAAATGCAGCATTCCATTCCAGTGTACCTGTACTTGTGCAGATAGCAAGCAAAACGTGATTTCATTTTCAGAAGACCTGCTTGAGAACCCCAGCGGCAGATGACGACGGCACATTCCGATCACACGGAAGTATAAACAGGACGTCCATCGGCATGCGGTCGGTCATGTTTACTGAAAACGTCTGGTACGTGACCTAGTGTGCGTCATGTGGGAACGGGCCCGAGAAGGTGCTTGCGTGTCGAATGGCTAATGGCCTGTGCACGGCTCCGCGGAGGTCAGGCAGAAACGGCCCACTAAAGGGCCCCAGGGACACCATAATGTGCCCTTGAAAAATCCCACACTGCAGCCTGTGTGCTAAGTACAGCATTGTTTATTTTTGTTATAAAAATATCCCATCTTGAAGAGTTCTATTCAGCAATGCGTCACATCAAACGTGGGGATATTTGCAGTGAAAACGTCTCCCCATAAATATTCCATGGAAAGAAATTATACATAATGGTGAATGAATAAAATGGCCGTTCCTCTTTTGTGCATGAGTAGGCTGTAGGATTTCATGCACTGTGTCCGCTAACCCGGTGAGAATAACCTTTTTGTTTTGGAGAATGGTCAGGGAGCCATGAAGAACTGGAAAAGCATTAAACGTCCAACACTGGATGTTTAGGAGTCCGACTTTGCAGTTTCCCCGCCCCACTCACACAATAAATGACCATTGATTATTGGGATTCGATGGAGCAGGCTACTAGAGAGTGAGGTCATTCATTATGAACTTGCTTTACTAATGTAACCTATATGCGAGTCATTTGGTAAGAGGTATTCGACCTCTTTGACCTTTGTTCCGGCTGACCAGTGAACCTGCTGTTCCGTGACCGCTTACCCATAATGCACAGGTATCAATTCTCCCTGGCAGCAGGACTGATAAAGAATGCGTTTCATCAAATTAAAGGACCTGATTGGAGCTCCTTTTATTTTTAATTATGAGCCACTGAAGCTATTTGCCCTGGGGAAATGATTCATTCCCGCTCAATTAAACAGATGTATGTATTTTGTTCCCTCCCAGCTGTAGGTATGCAAGCTTAGACAGGATCAGGCCAGGATCTGCCAAGCTTCAGATGTGAACCTCCTTTTCCTGAAGTAGCAGGTTGCTTCCTCTTTGCGTACGCTTCCTGCGGACAATAACACTAACAGAATGCCAAGTAACTAACAGCTGGAAAAAAAAAACAAAACCTGGAGTATATTTCAGTCAGGGCAATTTCCCCACTTAGATTGAGGCATCATAAATCCCACAGTTGAGCCTCAGTTCAAAGGGAAAGTGATGGTTTTCTTACGGCTAAGAAGAAGCTGAGCTGTGTTAAATGTTTGTGAAATGCTCTGTCAAAATCAGTGGTTTTAATATTGCCTTAGCAGAGCCTAATACATGCAGCACTACACTGGAAGAAATCTATGCTAGATGGTTACGTTATCAGGCCGATAAACCAGTTTGCTAATCCCACAATTACGTACGACGTTGCCAGCGTGTTAGAAAAAAACTCTCTCCAAACCATAAATGAAACCCAATGCTTACATGCCTTAATTCTTTTGCATTCTGAGGAGATAATGAGGAAAATTCCCTCCAAAAGAGGCGGCCATAAACTTGCCAGATGTCACAGGAACGCGCAAGTCTCTTTTTTTCCCACAGAGAAGCAGCCTGCATTTTTGCTTTTGTTCGGGACGGTGTAACGAACACCTACGACATGCCACTTGCTAGAAGCAGCAAAGAAAAACCAGAAACCAGGCAGCAATTATGGGCCATAAACGTTGTCCAAGATGACTCCACAAAACACTCAGGTTATAAAACTTGATACTGATTTTCAATACCAGTTAGCCTGATGGCCAACACTAGCGCCAATGACAATCATCTTATGGCCGGACTACTGAATGCATTTTTAAAATTCTTTTGATTCTTCATCAACCTTCCATAGCTAAGTGTCATGGCGAGCCTTTGTAAATTTTTCCTAATTGATTGAATTGAGCAAAAATGGAGATGCTTTTATTTGACAGAAAATTCGGTTTCACAACAAAATACATTGCCTTAAGGGAACAGACAGTGTTACTGTTGTCTGGAAACTCCTAAAGGGATGCCACAGATAGTCGGAATACGTCACCTGGCCACAAACGCCTTCCCACAAGGCCTTTCTCGTGAGGGAATTCTGACTGGAAATCCAATTACATGCCTCCACTATTTACAGTGACCTGGCAAATTTATGCAGCAATAAAAGCGCAGAGCGTGTCTGGAATCTGCTCTCCTTTCCCCTACAGAAAAGGTAACCGCATTTTTAGCGACGGGGGCCAGCCAATCCATTTCAGCCATAAATACGCCTTCCGCTTTAATCCCAGTCTCCGGAGGCGAGGTTAACGCTACACACAAGAAGTCTTTCGTTGTGAATTACGCTGCCAGTGCCAAAAGGCTTCCCGCTCCAGTCAAATGTTTAAAATGAAAACAGTTCATCAGAATGTGAAAATTAAGCATTTTAATTTTGAAACCTGGGTAGGTGCACCGAATTGAGGATGACCTTATAAGGCAGGATGACATGTCAGTGTTAAATGAGCAGAAGTGAGAATGAAAGTAGTCACAGAGGACTGGTCCTATGGGGATGTGTGATTCAGGATTTATGGGAATGGTCACTGGAAGTGTAACAAAAATCCACCTGCCCATCCTGATCAGTGTTACAGAATCAAAGAACATTCCAGAAAGAAAAAAAAAAAATACAGAATATATTATTTATTGGTTAAAAAGGGACTAATCTTTCATTGCCCCAATCAGTTAAAAAATAATTCAAACAATAAATTAAGAACAACCAATTACACAGGAGGCACAATGACAATCAACACATGAACACTCTGACAGTTAATAAAAGAAAAATAATGCGAAATGTGAAAACTCACCATCTGTATCAACCACACAAGTCATATACTACAGACATTGCTCTGATTTAGCACTCCTATTAAAGTGTAGTCTTACAATGAAAGATTTAACTGTGCATTAAATAAGAAAGTAATGTCAATTATCCCTACTGGACAAAAAGTCCAGGCGTTAGGTCGGACTGGACGAGGGCCGATCAAGTTTGGTTAGCTGAAGCAGGGTTAGTGTGTTGCCGTTTGAGGATTTAAGAGTAAACGGTACAGCAGGCGGGTCTATGCAGTTAGGACCACAGTTTCCACGCGCTGCCACACCAAGCCCATTTACTCGATTACAGAGTTGCCCTTTAATTTAGGGCAAATTTTTGTTTAGTTTTTCCACTGGAATGGAACATTGCGCCGTGATGCACTTCGGCCTTTGATTGCCATGTACCGTTTCCTGTTTACCTTCAAGCTTCTCCCCTCCAGGGGGCGCCACCTCAACACAGCATCAGCAGCTCAAATGGTCACTTGGGCCCTTCTTACCATGGGTTCTGTGGTTATTCCAACTTCAAGTTTTAAAGCAATCGGGATTAACAAAATATTAATGAATAAACACTGTCTCATCAGCAGACACATTTGTTTTAAAATAATGAGTTTGGTACCAGTTGGTAGACATACTGCAAAGTTAATTGCACTTTAGCACAGATGCTACATCATCATCATAGTCATATTCTTTAGGCTAACACACATATAGCCCAGTTAAAAAAAAAAAAAAACAAACACAGAGATCCAAAGCTTCTCTAAAATGCCCCCCACAAAATGGAGATCGTTAGTGTGAATGTCACGTAATTCCTCACTCAACCTGCTTTTGTAAATAATTAATCAGCTTGCGAGGTACCTAAACGGTCTTTGGAGTAAAACGCTCAAACCCGTAAGATCCTTTAATTTCCCCCATCCCCATCTAACAGGATGATTGCTTTTGGCACAAAAGGCAGCTCTTTGGAGTAGGGTAGCTGTTCTTCTGTTGAGTAGCTGTTTGGCTTTGTGCCTTGACTGGGATACCGAGGCAGCGGCTAGCGTTTTCCAGTCCTTTCGAACCCTGGTGTGACGTTTCCCCATCCTGAGAAGCAGCAGCAGTTCCCTGATGACGTTGGCCGATGCCGCGAGTGTCCGACGGCATGGAGCTGGTGCGTTTTTCGGCGCACGGGCGAGAAGAGTATCTCTTTCCCGCCTCCTCACCCGAAACAGTAGTATTCGTCGCCATCAACCCGGAGCTCCCTACGAAGGGCACCGTCCTTCAAGCCCAACTCCCCAGGGCCTCCGTCGGAGAGGAACTCCAGGTCTGAGGGCGAGGAGTGATCGGGAGTCTCCTCCCCCAGGGTGTCCAGGTAGCTGCCCACAGAAATGGTGTCCAGACCATCGCTGGTGTCCAGCAGGCTGCTGTAGCTGCCCTGCGGCGACGTGTCCGGGCTCTCTGACAAGCTGCACAGGCTGAACTGGCTGCCATCGTGGCTGGCCAATACCGCCTTCTCCTCCATGGCCCACCGGATCGACTCGATGCCCTCATTGATGGCGAGTAGCTGCTGCATCAGCTTGCCATCGATGGCACGGAGGTGCGCCTGGGGGGACGGGGGAGGGGGACGGACGGACAGAGGAGAGACTCTTCAGGGACGGCTGCGGGAACAGCTTTCTGGCAAGGAAAACCCTACGCACCCCGAGGCACTGTGGGGAAACTTGTCAGCAGCAGTGGTAGCAGGAGGTGCAGCTTTTCAAAGCCCTAACCAGGGTATTCGCACTATAAGACATACAGTCTCCTATTGCATCATACGCAATATGCAAGACAGCTATAGAGATCAAGGTAACAAAAAAAAAACCCAGGATAATGTGGCCCCTTTTGGAAAGACTATCCACCTCAGCTCTACAGGATGCTGCACCCTAAACTACCACAACGTGAAACCATAAGACCCCCCCCAAGTCTGATTATATATTTGTTCTAAACTTTGTTTAAAACTTTATACACTGATACACAATCAGACAGTTTATTAGGTGCACCTGCTATCCAATGCAAAAAGCCTGCTCTTCCAAACAGCCAATCACGAGGCTGCAACTGAACACGCACAGCACAGCCACTTAGCATACAACTAAGCACGACCCAAGAGATTTTGGACCCGACCTGGCCTCTGGTGACAGACGTGCTGGTTCCAGGCATTTTACAGAGAATGGAACGATGGGGGGGGGAAATAAAAACATCCAATCAATGGCATTTCTGTGGCCGAAAACACTCCGCTAATGAGAGAGGTCAGAGGAGAACGGCCAGACTGGAATGCCGGAAGTGCAAAAATAACAGCTCAGTACAACAGTGCACAGGGCGGCTCCTCTGAATGCTCAACTCCTCTATCCTTGAAGTAGTTCTGAGGGCAAAAGTGGGCCCTAACCAGCACTAGCTAGGTGCAGAGTGTATATACAAACAATTTTAAGCTACGCTAATTACATTGTGGTTTACTGTGACTAAAGGGTACAAATGGAATACGCACACATCAGTAGAAGGAGCGAAATTTTACGTTGTACTGTGGTCTTGTGGTCCAATACAATGGATCTTTAAATATACACCATATATACAAATATAAATACAGAGAAAACAAGAAAGACGCAGATGTGGAGGAGCACTTGAGTCTGGAGGGCTGGCACTTTACACACCAAATCGATGGCTTACACAATCATTATCTGGTGAGCAAACAAATTGGCTAAAGCACATCGGCAGCAGCTCGGCCTGTGTGCAGGAGGCGTCATTCCATCAACTGGAAGTTCTATTTCAACCTCGAGGTGTCAGGGATGGGTGTAGGATCATAGCATTCCTTACGGTTTATAGTGTTAGCTAAAATCAATTAACTAAAATAGTGTGGGAATTAAGTATGGTGAACTCCCATTTGCAAATGCTCAATAAACAATCAACTGGTCACTAAAATTCACTCAAATTTTAATGAAACACGTTCGTACCAGCTTTTTCAATTTCATTACCAGCTCATTTACACATCCGGAACTGTGACAAGATGACGGAAGAGTGGTAGCCCATACTGAAATTGACAAGATTATTAGCACTACGCAGCATTGAAGCACAGATGGAGAGACTTTGGCTACATGCTACATTGTACTATCAAGGTTTAAGAAGCGGTTCTAAAATGCTCTCCATTTAAGACAAGGCGCAAATTAGACGCAGGATTCAAAGCCGACGCGGTCAGGGTGCTCCGATGACACCGCCCCCCCCCCGTGTTTGTAGAGGACACAACCCTGACATAAGTCTGTCATGGTGATACCAGAAACCCTGCACCTTACGCCTGGCCAGCCTCAGGCACCCGCTAGACGCCTGCAGACAGCTCATCCTGCGCGATGACTACATATATGTCCATCTAGTGCAATAGCCTTCAGTCAGTGAACAAAGGCAACGACCCAGAACAATTTGTATAATATATGTAGAATGCCGTTTTACTTAATATCAGTACAATCTCTTCCAGGGAGTGAAACATTTATGACGCAAAACAGGACAGACCATGCTAGCTCTTAGAATGTGGGGGGTATTTTAAGAGTGAATGTAGCAATTACAAAACTACCAGCAATTTTTCAAAAGCGATAAAACAATTTGAAAAAAAATGTTACAAAAAAAGTTTGCATGTGCAGGAACTGCATGTACAAAAATAATTTCCCCTGGGGGATTAATAAAATCTATGACCTCGACTGAGTCTCCAGAGACAAAAGGCGAAATGATTCAGAACACCAAGAACGTTTGTTGATCTGCCACTAAATTTTATGGCGGACAAGCAACCCGACCAGTCAGCACATGACAGGGTCAGGTTAACGTTCACCTGGCTAGTTTGGAAAGTTAACAGGGAAAGAGAACATGGGGAGAGAGCCCGTCACATCGCTCCAATACAAACAAATAATGTATTATTTTTGAAGGATGTGACTCAGCGCTAATTTTAATTGCATTTTGCATTTATGCAATTATTGGGGTAAACACGGACGGTCGCGACACGTTACCAGCATGAAAAGTCTGCAGCTTAACTCATAAAACAAACAGCTGACAGCTGTGGCTGCAGCGGCCAGACCGGTTGGATCTCGGCGTCCTTAAAGAGCGAGGGGTTGCATGTCCGAAACTCACCATTTCTTGCTTTAAAAGCAGCATTTTGCTTTCCAGGCGCTGCAGATCACCGGGGTTTGCCTGCTTGACGGGATCGGCCGGCTTCCTCTCGTCTTTGGTTTTCTGGAAACCCTCTATGAGCGACTGGATCAGGATTTCGGGAACTTTGCGTCCTAACTTGCTCTCGATGTCTCTGAAGTCGGGCAGGACGTGATCTTCCTCCATTCTGCAGCCGGCTGAGCGTCTTTGCTACGGCGGCCACGGCGCATCACCCCCCAGTCCGTACTAAACGCGCTGTGCTCCCGATGCGCCCCTTTCTTTGTTAGCGAACGCGCATCCAAACTGATCTACACCCAGTCCCCAAATTTCCAGGGCAATACTATAAAATCGCAGGACGCCACAAGGTATACATAATAGATCGAATCGTTCTGGCCGAAGCAAACGAATAAGACTAAGATACAGAATGTCACGTCCTGAGCCAGCTGGATATTACGTACCTTATCCTGCCCGGTGAAGCCGCTTTAACGTCCAGAGCTTCCTAGTGGAAACTTTACACCCATCAGACAGGTGGATTATATGGCCCCGCCTCTTTCTCGTAATACAACGAATAAAAGCACCCTTCGGTGTTCAATTGACGAACATCGCGGCAAATTTTACTTTTAAAGTGCTATTCTTTATCTGAAACTACACCAAGGGCGTCGCTATGATCGCTTGAACCACCCCCCCCCCCCAATAAACGTACACTAATTAGTTTAAATAGTGTGCTCTCATTATTTTCATTAACATCAGACCCCCCCAAGTAAAGGCTCTGCCCCACATTTCACAAATCTCCAGTAACACTACTGCCGCACACATTGGGCTGTGATCCTTTATTGGGGTGTACATAGTGCTCATAGCGACAGGAAAAGTATATACGTTTGGAACTAAACCGCACATCTTTTGTAAAATTAAACAATCACCCTGTTCTTATAAACCAATATATTGGGTGCACAACACCGCCAGACGCCGGAGCCTATACTAATCCATAGTAATCTTTTATAAATTACGAGAATCTGACAAGATCCTGTGCGGTATCTTCTTATGAGCGGGCTTGCCTAGGTTTGTTGTTGTACTTCTTTATTTCTAATATTGCATATCAACTTTGTAACAGCAGGCAATTATATGCTTTAATCAGTCCAAACAGTCATCCATTTAACGTACGCACTGTTTCTAAAAAATAATAAAATAAATAAAAGGCGCATTTCAAAGTCGGAGACGCTTTAATTTTGGATAATCGGAATGTCTAATCTGATAGAAGAGGGAGGCGGCTGCAGGACGACGTGAGCATGGGCACGTAATTTCAATCGGTTGTTAACATGAAAAGACCCAATGGGACCCATAATGGATACTTTTTTTTCGTTTTTACGCCCTCTGCTGGAAAAAGGAGGGTATGCGCCGGCAATACGCGTCTTATAACGGATGGTCGGTAGAAATGGTTTCCATTGCCCGTACAGCAGTGCACAGTGTTGTGCAGGTTTCTTCCATGTACTCAGGTTTCACAATAATGCATCTTTGGCAAGTAGTATCACTAAATGGCCATAATATGTGGTTGTGTGCCCAGCCATTCAGTGTTACCTTGTCCAATGTCCCTTGCTTTGTACCCAGTGCTTTCTGTTACAGACATCAGGCCCTGTACTGGATAAGGTGTTATGAATGACGGAGGGAAGCAGGGATATCTTGTGGAACTTTGGGGTGTAACATGGTTACCTTAGGGGGTAGCACCCTCGCCTCAGACGATTTGCCTGCACTCTGTATTGGTGGGGTTAGTGTCTCATCTGGGTTTCTTTCTGGTAATTTGGTTTCCCCTGCATTCCAGAGACATACAGACTAATTGGTGTCTCGAATCTGCCTGCCATCAGTTGGCACCCCATGTTGAGTTATTCCCCGTCTTGCGGCAGCAGAATTTGGGATTGGCTCTGGACCCCTGTGACCCTGAATAGGACAAATGAGTACTGAATTTGGATGGATGGATCTCTCAAATTGACCATGGTCCTACACTGCATGGGATAGACTCCAAGCTCCCCGTGAACCCAACCTGGATAATCAGGTAGAAGATGGATGGATGGATGTTTCTCTACCTTGGGATTTGTTAGTGGCCCGAGAAGTGTGGATTACAACATTTAAGAATGGACAAGGCATCTTTAGCTTCAGCTTTTATGTAATTTCAGTCAACTGTTCTCTTTAAATTATAAATAAAAGCATTTCATAAAAAAAAAACAATAACTTTGCATTGCTTCTCCGCAGGTGTACAGAAAACAGGTTTAATAAAATCGTTCTGTATACATTTTTTGGATACTTTTTTTGGCATTAATGTCTATTTGTATGATTACTCATGAGCCATGTAGTTTATGTGCCAGTGTAGCATTACAGAGCACCGCGTCTTGGCGGTCTGTGTGCAGGCGTCTACTTGTGTGGTGGGATTTAGCGTCAGACGGCTGACTGAGTCTTGTCCTGCCGCTGCTCGTGCTCCTGTGAATATGGCTGGTACTGCTCTCCCAGGAGAGGCTGCCTGGCCTCCTGGTGGCTGTAGGTCCGGACCCGCACGACACACGTGGTGACTGTGAAGAGGACGGCCACGGCGACGAGGGCTGCCACCACGGCCATGGTGATGATCTCTGCGGTGGTAAATGCTTGAGCTGTGGGAAAGTGCCACACACCCACTGCGTCAGACTCAACAGCAGCATGCTACGTGGCATCTCCCAAATCCTGAGCACACTAGGATATTTAATAAAACATAATAAAATACAAAGAAAACCTACAATAATCCTCTGTGTATGCAGACTCCACAGGCTTCAGTTACCATATTTTTTGTCTTATCCCCCCTGAAAAAATATTTTTCTAAATCCATTTAGCAATTCTTTCCTCTACAGTAAAATCCCATTGTAGTGGACTCGCTTATAATGAAATATCTCTATAGAGAATTCTAATCTCTATAGTGATCACGAGAGTAAACAAGTACAGTGTTTAACAACATATCTTATGGTGTTCTTTTCTGTGTATAACCAGATAAACCTGTATACAATTACTTTTTGGTCACTGGTATTTAGTTACAGCAATTATTTACTTAGTTACTCATTTACAGTACAATATTTTTTATTTGAAATGGGTTCATTGGAATATAACCCCGTTGTAAGTCTAGGAGCACAAAAACTGTAACTAGTTTGGTGATGTCTCAGGAGGCTTCTGGTGACACTGACCGGGCCACTCTGCCTCGTAGCTGTAGCCCAGGCTTTCTGGAGCAGACACAAACATCTCCACGTTAGTCACCGGTGGCCAGAAAGGCACCATGTTGAACTGCCGGTTGTGCCCAATGGGAGTGTTTTCCAGAGGGTAAGAAGACAAATCTGTTAAAATAAAGATTTTTAGGTGAGTCATGTGCACTCTTGGTTTGCAGAAGTCTTATTAAATAAGATCATCACTCATTAGAAACCCAAATGGTTCCCTGGGAGACGGAACAGTTCACCTGTATTGTTTTAGAACAGTGTTTCTCAACCCAGTCCCTGGGGACCCCCACACAGTGCACATTTTTGCTTCTTCCCAGCTCCCAGCCAATCAGGAACACAGGCTAGCCGGTGTAGACTGGGTTGGGAAACACTGTTTTAGAAAACTCTGTAGAAATGGCTGAATACATCAGCAATAACAATGGGCAGAATAATGAAATTTTCCATTGAGTTTCTCTCTTTGTTTCCATAGCTCCTTTCAAAGTCGGAATAATCAGAATGAGTTTGGAAAACCGACAGGATGGTTTGGAGCTCACTGTATCACAAACCACTTGCCAAATGCTTGCTTGCAAATAATACAAAGGACCTCTACATTACAAATTGCAGCATCAGCATAAGCATTTCTGACCCTCAATCTCATGGCATTTTATTCTGATTGGGGGGGTACCCGGTATATTTATTTGACCTGCTTACAATGCTTGATAAGATTTACCGGGACGGTGCCGCCTCAGCCACTCGTCAAAGATGGCGTCAGTGAATGTGTGGAGCAGGACAAAGATGGGGTCGTTGGGAGACAGGTGGGTCTGTCCTCCCGTCCCGTTGAGGAACAGGTGAGCCAGATTGTGCAGGCTCCGTATAACCGGGTCATAGTTCCCTTGTGGAGCACTGTAGCCTGCACAGATGGAGACAAGTGGTTGATGGTAAAGAGATACTACTAAAAGCACTCAAAATGCTCTGAGGTCAGAAGGAAAAATGATTGGTTCAGAGAGACAACCAATCAGATTGTAGAGGGGATGGGTCCAAGCAACTAGAGGAACTGTCTTGGTCCAGCCTCTTCTAGTTGCTCAGACCCACCTCCTTTACGATCTGATTGGTCATCTCTCTGAATTAATAATGATTCCTTCTGCCCTCAGAATATTTTTGTGCAAGTAAAACTCCCATGAGCATGTACTGCATGCCTTGCCCTGCCCCCTAGTGGTCTGAAGGAGAAAGCTCAGGTAAAGGGGAGCACTAAACCCTAGACAGGTCACCCTCGATGGTGTTGCGAAAGCTCTCCGAGGATGTGGAATAGAAGGGGGGCGTGTCGAAGACGTTGAGCTCCAAGCAGTTTGCCACGTCTTGCGGCTCAGGCAGCTTCTGCACCATGGGCCGGGCCACATTCCCTGCGGGGTTCCTCCTGATGGGGCTGCTTTCTGTGCCTGGGGGAGGAAGTACATGTGAGACACATACCGTTCTCCTTTCACACATTTCACACTGTAATGCTCCACTCTTTCATTGTGTGAAAACAATGGAAACATGAGTAGAAGGTAGAAACCCTCCATTTGGTGTTCCTCTGCTAACTTCTATAGTCTATTCTTCTTGCACTCTTTTACACAAAGGCCCGAGAGCTTGTCTATGCTAATTGACTGATGCTACAAAGCAACGTGATTTCATTCAGCTTCAGATGCTGATGTGCAGAGCTCTCGGGCTGTTAGTGGCATCTGTAGAGCAAAGCATCGCAGAAGTACGCCAGGCCTCTCTGTGGACTGGAATAGGACTTTCTTGGGTCATATTTTCACTTCAGTGGCTGCTGTACCAACTGTTTTTCTGCAGAACTATCATGAATGCATAAGTGGATTAACCACAACCCTCAAAACAAAACAATTCTAATAATGTACCCTTGTTAAAAAACATGCGTGTCACACGACATGAACTATGTTCCTCAGACAAATTCTGATTGAAAGGTCACTCTGTGACATCAAGAAGAACCAAATAATTTAAGTATATGACATGGATGATTGTTTTAATCGTTTTGGGGGAAGGTTAAGATACCTTCCTTTCGGGTGTGGAGTTCTTAATGAATTTGTTAGTAGATGTTAATGTTTTCATAAAATCTTCAATGCTGTTCGGTGGCTTGTTAAAATCCAATAAATGCAGGAATTTCATCTCTATCTACTAGCAGATGCATAATATAAGGCTGTGAGGCTTTTATGTGAGAAGATATGAGATAGTCCTCTTGGCCGAAGGAGGGTCCAAATGAAGATTTGAACGATTACTACAGAGCTGGGAGTCAGACAGGGAAGCAAACCTTACTGTTACAAACTGTGCCAAGGGTGTCATAGTCATCGATGCTCTCGCAGACGACCCTCCACTGGGAGAAGATGGAGTTGGAGCTTATGGAGCTCATATCGAAGCTGCTCCGTGCCCCCAGCAGGTCGTCACTGCAGATGTCACAGGTGCTGCCGCCGATGGCAAAGTTCCAGTAGGGAAGGGCGAAGGTTGGATCCCGCAGCATGTCCTTCCAATTAAGATAAGAAGGAGCATCATTAGCAGGACTCAAAACATTTGTTGTGTCATCACCAAATTCCAAAGGACTCGAGAGCAGGTGTTGGGAGAACAAAAAGGGGGGTTATTTAACAGAAACTGAACAGAGTTAGGGTACTTTTCTGAAAAACAAACAGGACCACAAGGGATCAAATAAGAATGTTAGTATGGGGAAGGACACAGGCAGACAAGAGAAGTTACGGCAATGACCAGACTGGGGTTGGCAAGAGGAACAGGTGCTTAAATTCAAGGATTAACGAGGGGCAAAAAGCAACAGGCGTGGCTCATCAGGACCACATCAAGGAGGAGACAGGACGGTCCGGTGGGCATGACAGGCAGGGGAGGAGACAGGACGGTTACGTGGGCATGACGGGCAGGGGAGGAGACAGGATGGTCAGGTGGGCATGACGGGCAGGGGAGGAGACAGGACGGTCAGGTGGGAATGACGGGCAGGGGAGGAGACAGGATGGTCAGGTGGGCATGACAGGCAGGGGAGGAGACAAGACGCTCAGGTGGGCATGACGGGCAGGGGAGGAGACAGGATGGTCAGGTGGGCATGACGGGCAGGGGAGGAGACAGGATGGTCAGGTGGGCATGACGGGCAGGGGAAGAGACAGGACGGTCAGGTGGGCATGATGGGCAGGGGAGGAGACAGGACGGTCAGTAAGCTGGGCATCAAAAGGAGAATAGGGTTATAGGGACAAACAAGGAACGTAGAGATTTATGGGAGTTCGAGAAATTGCTTTGTTGTTTCTCGCTAATGAAATATTTAAAGTGTCTCTCATTTCGTAGAGATTGATTCGGATAATGCCACCACCAGCACAACCAAACTTCAAAGAACTTCACAGCACGTCAACCTTTTTTGGTTTTTGTTTTGAATTTATACTAAGGGAAAACAATAGTTTTGTGGGTTAAATATAGAGGCCATTTTCGCCGAAGCAATATCACAGTAATATTACAAAACCATATTGTTTTATTACAGTCTGCCACCATGAGCCCTAACTTGTTTTTCAGCACACCCTAAAACACACACACAGCCACACACACAGATCATGCGTCTATATCTATGTGGGGACTCTCCATTCATTTCTATAGGTACAGCCCTCTTCCTAACTGACACCTTAACTCCAACCCACCACGAACCTTAACCATAAGTAATGAAAAAAAAATGTAGCACTTTTGGAATTTTTAGTTGCTGAATTGCATTTCTCAGATTTTTCAGAAATTGGGGTCTATATTGTAAGGAGCTGATTGGGAGGGGATGCCTTTGAGTTAAAGTTTAGATGCCATCTCCCCCGGAACATCTGCTCACCTGCATGTCCCGCTCCAGCTGCAGCAGGTGGTAACGGTGCCAGGTGACAAAGCCTGGACCCTCGTGGGAGAAGTCCACACCCCCAAAGCTGGCCTGTCCTGCTCCCAGGAAGGTCTTCTTCACAGAGTAGTAGTGAGACCACACAAAGTAGTTGTAGATGGTGATGTTCTCGAACTGCATGGTGCTGCCGTCGGGCCCGAAGACGTCCTCATAGCGTCGGGTGACGACCACCAGGTCCGGGTGCGCGGTGCGTTTGGCCTGGTCCAGGGCCTGGATGAATACTCTCTTCTCGTCAGCACTCAGCTGCATCACGTTCCTCCTGACTGGAGAGCCGTTTATTTAGTGTATTAAAAACTGAACTTGTGGGAAGAATTTTCGGATCACAGATGTTGTAAATATTTTTTAACCAGTCTTCTGCGATTATCATGTATCTGTAATGGCAAAAATACAAACCTGGTACAGCCTATTTTAAAAATAATAACGTTTACTGGAAACTGCCAATGAAAAAGTAAATCATGAAAACGTTTCTGTACTACACATTAAAAAGAAAGTCTACGCATAATAATTTTCTATGTATTATGCTGTTATTTTCTCCAGGCGGTGGGTCTTCCCTACCCTGACTCTCCTTACCTACAGGGACCCGCTGGTCACAGTTCGGTCCGGCCAGCCCATGCCTGCACCTCCCGCAATTGAAGCCGGAGAAGTTGCCATTGCATTGGCAGGTGCGGTTGAAGAAACGCAGCGGCCAGCGCTCGCGATCGTCCCGTCCGTCGTGCGGGTACTGCGGTCCGTGGGGGCGGTTGTCCGCCGTCACCGCCACGCACTGGCCGCGTCCCGTGGCCGCTCCGCAGCCGTCGCCCGGGATCTCCGATGGAGACGGACAGCACTCGCCGCTTCGAAGCCCCTCCGGGGTCACGCATTCTCTGGGGAACTGGGCGCCCACCCGCGCGGCGCATAGAGCCACCAGGAGCCCGTACGTCCACATCCCAGACAGAGGGGAGATCTGCGATCAAATTATACAAAGCTCGATGCCTGCAATTAAGTTAATTTATTCTTTTGCTGTGCTCCTTCTGTGTCAGACTCCAGTGTCTGAATAATTAGAATAATTAATAGTGATTTCAGAAAGCAGACCGTATGGTTCACGGTACCTCAGCTCCTGCCAAAACTCATTCGCAAATCCTGGGGGGCTCTTAAATACCAGATTAGCGCATGACCGTCGGAATTTATGATCTCCTCAATCACATGATGTTTTATTAGGAAGGAAGGGGAAATCGGTAGCTCTTTTATTTTCCCGTTATTCTCTAACATTGTTAAACGTGCGTGTACTGGGGCGTTCTACCTACCGTTTACTTACCGATAAATGTAAATGTAGGTATATATTCACTATAATATTCACTATTGCTTAGTTCCTGTTAATCATTACGTATCGCTACACCCCTTTACTGGCGAATGTGTCCCAGTGTCCCAGTAAAATCTCACGGGGGTGCAGTGGCCCAGTAGAGCTTTGTGTCTAACAAACGCCCCTGTCCACGCAGTACCTTTTTTGATCTGTTGAGGGCAAATATTTACTTTAAGACACCAGGATTAGAGGGGTACATATTGTTAAATATGGTTAAATGTAGGTAAATAAATAAAAAAATTAAATAATAACAAAGCAAGCTTGCTTTATTCTCTGTGTTGTTGACTGCTTATCTGTCTCTGATACCTCCTGTGTACCATGCAGGCAGCCAGTATCAGGCCTGTTAGGGAGATCTTTACATGTCTTCATGTGAGTGCTTCTTCTCAGCCTCCCTTGACAGGACTGTGGAGTGTATGCAACTTGATTCCAGCCATTAATACCCCATTTACAGTGAACTCACACTGGGATCGCCCGGGATCGCCCGGGATCGCCCGGGATCGCCCGGGATCGCCCGGGATCGCATATTTCTGGGTACCGTAATGTTTTCTGCGATTCTGTCCACAATGGAGCGTTCCAAATCTGCGGGCACACAAAACAGCACATTAGCATTTTTTGCATGTGTACAGTGGATTGTGTGATAGATTAAAGATGGTTGCTGCTTTGATGTCTGTCACTGGATTATTCTGTGGTTTGCAGCACACTGGCTCGGAGGGTGCCACTGAGGGTGCCACTGAGGGTGCCACTGAGGGTGCCACTGCGGGTGCCACTGAGAGTGCCACTGTGGCGACATACCTCCACGATTAGTGATTTGATCGCCCCTCCCCTGCTTTGTTTATACAGAGTTGCGATGTTCTCCCTGTGCTGTATGGATATTCCAGTCACCTCCTGCAGTCCAAAAACATGCATTTGGGCTAATGGCTTATGGCGAATTCATGTGGCTGTGAATTGTGCCTGTATGTGCCCTGTAATGGTATTATGGCTGCTCTCGGGTGGGTCCCCTGTCTTGTGCCCTGCCCTTCCCTGGATCATAACCCCTACCTGGAGAAGTGGTTAGAACAGTGTCTCCCAATCCAGTCCTCAGGGACCCACAGTCGGTCCATATTTTAGCTCCCTCCCAGCTCCTGATAGATCAAAGATGTGGACTGTCTAGCAAGGAGCTCAGAGGGAGCAAAAACACGAACCGGCTGTGGACCAGATTGGGAAACAATGCTCTCGGTTCTCCAGGTTCCTCATACGATGGCATTTGGAGTGTCCATATTGCCTGTGATGTATGTTCCTTGTGACTGACAAAGACACATTCAGGGTGTCCCCTTGCCCTGTGCATTCTGGGATATACCCCCGCATAGGGTAATTGGTGATGATAATGGTAATTGCAAAATAGTTATTATGACTACTATTATGGTTGGTTTGCCTTGCGTTTGCCTTTTGATGGAATGTTTGGTTGTTTTTTATATACTTTATAAAAGAAATGCAGGATTTTAAATTTGATGCAAGACGGAAAGCTTCTGCACACCAACCCCCTGCCTGACAAGAGCAGCTTCTGAACACCAACCCCCTGCCTGACAGGAGCCCCTGGAAAGCCGTGTGCATCTGACAGTCACATGCAGCTCATGCTGGGCTCCTTGTAATCTTGGCCTGGTTATGTTTTAATAGCTGGGACATGACTTTTCAGGATTAAGAACCATAATCCTGAAGACTGTTCTTATACATAGCACACACGCACACACACGCACACACACACACACACACACACACACACACACACAGTCCACGTATCCATATTTTTATGGGGACTTGCAATTTATTTCTATAGACAAAACCCTTGTCCCACCCGTGACATCCTCGACCCCCACCCAGCCCTAACCTCAACCATAAGTAATCAAACAATATAGAAGACTTTTGGCATTTTTTGTTTTTTGATTGCAGTCACAGATTTTTATAAATATATCGCCTTTGCTGTTTAAATTTCCAGCTTCAAAGTTTCCTTTGCAGTGCAACATGCAGTGAAATGCCTGGTTGCGTTGCTCCATGCTATGAAACAGGGAGCATAAGGATAATGAGAGAGGACATTAGACAAGCAATAAATATTAAGCAATAATCAAGAATATCCCTAGTGTACAATTTGCAGTAAAGTGACAGGAAATGGAAGATTTTGAGAATAAATAAGCATTTACCTACATACACCGCATTTGCAGGAGGACATAAAGCCAGGTCTCACCCCCAAACCTGTACTTCACAACTTGTAAGTTGTAACCCATAGATCATAACGACAATTCATGCATGAAAACACTCACACGCGCAGAATCTGCTTCTCTGTGCTCAGCGTGATACTGCGGCAGTGAATCATGTGAGAAGGTGTGACCAAAGCTTAATGTTAATCTTAGCCTTTGGTGAAATCCACACAGGGATCTATTCATTCCCGCCACAAAGTTTTCCTGTGACCGCCTCCCAAAGAGGCAGCCAGCCAGCTAATCAAGCAGTTAAAGTTATGCATCTTAGGAATTATTATTTATTTTATTTGCTTTGGGTGTCAAGTTTGGACTGTGGGTTTTCACTTTTTTGCTGGATGTTTGTACCTAATCGGTTAAGTAAAATTTCCTCCGGGATAATAAAAAGTAATCTGATTCTGAAGTACTTTGTCTATGTTTAATACTGTAGGGCCCTTTCTAGGTCTGGATCTGGAAACCCTTTTTGCCTCTGGTTCCTTCTTTATAACTCATATCTGCTTATCTGTGCTGCATTTTGCGTGAAAGTGTTGATTCAGCAGTTTAGGTCTGACAGTTATGATCATGGCAGTATCGTGATGCATGGTCTGTGTGAGTTTAACGGTGTGTTTCATGAGTTTATGTCACCCTGAATAAGCTTTTGAACAGATATAGATGACAGGGTGGCTTTTGACTGTATAATCTAGGCCTTTGTAATGTGACATGGATAATTAATGGAATCTTTCTTTGACGGGGACGTGATATTATTTTGGAGGTTAAGCAGGTAACATCAAGGTTTTCCTGTTAAGCAAGTAAACCTCGAATGGATTGGAATATATGACACAATTTACAGCCCTTTGCATGAACTTCTCAATCAAAAGCTTTTTTTTGCAAGCAATCTGTGGAACCAGGTCCCAGCATAGCAGGAATTTCTTGACCAGAACCCCAAGGAGGTGGATATACAACATACGACACATACAAGATGGATATGCCTGGTTAAAACCCAGTGTGTGTGCAGAATGCTTTTTCTGTTTTCTTATTTGTTTACTAACAAGGCATTCTGTGACAAATCTCACTGTCTGTAAAAGGCAAATATGCTGTACATTATGGGTGAGGAACAGATGTGACCAGTCTCATTTGGATTAAAAGTAGCCTCCATCCAAATGTAACCGTTTTTACCTGAGAGGACACAAACCTTACAGATAAAGGTCCGGATTTACAGTGACTCACGCAGCTGTAACTGAAGGTTAGGCCCAGGCACTAACCTCAGATTCCTCCACTAAGAGAGAGCTGAGTTTTGGGAGCAGGGGGGTTGGTGGGGAATAGCTGCACCCCCTCACCCACCTACTCATGTGCTCACACATGCATACACAAACACACGTGCACACACACACGCACACACATGCACACACATGCACACGCACAGACTCATACTCTGTCACGAGTTCAGAACAGCCAGAAGATGGAGTGGGAAATGAGCAAGAATGTTCCCTTAGGGATGGAAAGATCAGGAGACAGATTGGGCCCCACCAGAAAGGGCAGGGAAATGGCCTGCTGACTGGGGCAGCCCTAGGGGGTATCTGCTGACTGGGGCAGCCCTAGGGGGTTATCTACTGAGGTACCTAACATTTCAGACAGACCCAGTAGAAAACTGACAAATAAATAAGCTTTAGAGTTCAAACACAGACCCATTTAGACAGGAATATAAAGCAGAACAACCCCTTAGATGCAGAATTTTTCCTGGAGTATACATTTAAGTTGTGCATACTCAAATAACAAGCACAATGGGTTCTGCACCAGAATGCAACATGTGCAAGCAACAGGATTGCTGTCAATGTCTCAGAAAACAAAAAAAATATTCATCAGTAGAATTGTAAAGAGCACAATATGTGCATGTATGTCCTGCTATTTTAAACAAAGACACTTTTACAGACATTTATATCACTTCCTCAGGATGCTCTGCAGAATGGCTGACTTTCATCAGCCAAAGCCTACAGGACAAGATTTCCCCAACTGACTGCTTTGCTGTAGCAACTTCAGTGTTTGAAGTACTAATTATTTCTGTGGTGTGTGGGCATGATATATGTATGTGTCTTTCTGAAAAGCAGGCTTGCATTCAGAATTCAGATCTTCCCTGCGTGTAAAGATTTTGACATCATGAAGGTAATCCCAAAGGATAATTGCACAAATATAGACCAATTATTGCTGGATAAGTGAGTAAATCAAAGCTTATTAACAAAATAGATTTGTTTTCCCACTCGAAATTGGTTCTTAGCAAGCAGCTGTAACAGAAATCTGATTTATTCATATGCTCAACACCATGCTCAGCTGTACAAATGACACAATATAATCTACCAGTAGATGTCTCTGTTATCCCAAGGAAATGACTGTAACCAGAGGTAGGGGGTGTATCTGACACGGCAGGCTGCATTGGTAGAGGGGTGGTTCAGAGTCTGGCACTTTGATTGGCACAGACAGGCTGGGTCTAATTCTGTCTGTGGTTTCTGTGTGTGTGGAGCTTGCATGTTGACCACCTGTGTGTGTTAAGAATCAAGAGCGAAGAGGGGTTTTATAGTCACACCAACTACATTTAGTATATAACATACGGTGAAGTGAAATAGTGTTCCCTAAGTGGGGTGCTACATATGTGCACAGAGCACACAGATTGATAAGACAGGTGCAGGAAAAAAATTCAAGACGTGACAACAGTGACACAATGCAAATGAAAAACACTAATGGAATGTTGAGAATTCAGATGGCGTGTGTGTGTGTGTGTCTGTGTGTGTGTGTGCATTCATCTAGGGTGCCCCCTGCCTTGTGCCCCATGCTCCAAGCCCCATGCAGTTCTGCACTAGATGACACATTGATGGATGGATGGATGGATGGATTAAGACGAGCTATCCATAGTATAATTGCCTGGACGTCCTTGGGAATACTGAGAATATACTAGTGAAGGACAACTGAGAACACCTTGGGATACAATAAATTAATACTCCGCAATAGTGACTGAAATTGCTTTTTCTGACTATAATGTTAATTTGATACAATAGGAGCTGTTAAGGGGTCTACAAGGAATTTAATTATTACCTGTTACAATTAGAAAGCAGAGCAAACCTTAACGTTTTTGGTTCTTTATATGTGCGCTTATAAAGAAATAGTAAGTGCAGGATATCAGTGATGCCCCTCGAATTTGCGTAAAAAGTACACAATTTGCCGATAGTTTCTGAGCTGAAACTTTAATGTGAGACAATTGACACCCTTTGCCCATTTACAATTCTGGGCATAGATTGGGTCAAGCGCCTCCCTCAGGCACCCTAAAGGAGGCCAGATTCCAATACTGGGACCAGCTCCCTGCAGGGAATGAGCTCATGTTGTTTAGAACCAAAGTTCCTCCTGGCTGACCTATAAGAATGACCTTAGAGTACAATGTGACACATAAAAACGACCAATCAGGGCCAACCATACAAGCAGACCAATCAAAAGGCACTTGCACAGACCTCTGAGTCTACAGTGGCATCAGGTGGTAATTAGTGCCACTGTCAGGGATAATCAGGTTCATTAGCAGGTCCACCCCTGCTCCCACTCCCATTGATTCCGCTGTTTTTAATTCCACTCATTTCTGGAGGCTGTAGACTCCCCACTGAGGTGCCACCTCTCCTAGGCCCCCGAGCAGACTAACGACGACTGAGACGCAATCGACGGGCACAAGGACTTCGCCAGTCAATCAGTTTTTTTTTTTAAACGTCCAGCAGCCCAGTCATGGAGACAGTTGAGCTTAAATTATTGCTATGCAAATGTGCCAAGTCTTCCCTGCTGGAAAGGGACAGATTTAAAGTGTCAGAGCAGAACTGAATGGAAAGAGTGATCCAATGAAAATTCATTCTGCTTCATTCATTACCGCCCATATACCAGATTCACTCCAAGTTCCTTAAAGCGCCTTCAACAGATTTAACACTATGGAACTGGAAGAATAAAATGCTGCCACAAGAACTTACCGATTTATTTTATATTTAAATAACTTTTTGTTTATTGTATTTTATGCTGCTGTAATTCATTTTTGTTTAATTTTAATAATGCATCCATCCATTTTCTATACCTGATTGTCCTGTGCAGCGTCACAGGCGATCAAAGCGTATCCCAGAATCTATACCACAAGCCAGGAAACAACCCAAGATGGGGCGCCTACCAACTGGAGCTTATTAATACATTTATTGTAAACTTACTAACTCTTACAAAGTTATTTACCATAATGTGCCAATCCAGCAGTCCATTTGCCAACTACTTATGCTGGACAGGGTCACAGTGACGTTTGGAGCTCATCTCTGCCAGCACAGAGGTGTACCCTAGATGGGATGCCAATTCATATACAAGTTAGCCTGTCCGCATGGCTTTGGCCTAGGGGAAGAACCTAGAGAACCCAGAGGAAAGTCACACAACTGAATTTATTAATGAATTTATTTCACAGTCAACAGACTTAACACAGTTTATCTCATAATTAACACAGCTATTAAAAGGATCATTATAGATTCCCACACAGGATGCGATGCAATCAGATTCTCGAGCAAACTGCATTCCAAACTGAAAGCATCCCAACAATTCAACACTTCTCCAACATAGATGGTCCACATTTTTGCAACCAGTAGGGGGCTGGAAGGGAGCAAAAACATATACTGGATGTGGGTCCCTGAGGACCGGATGGGGAACATTGGCCTAGTACTATACATTGTACAGATATAGCAGTGGTGTTTACTGCCAGGGTAATTTCCCAGTCTTCCCAGTTTTGCCTAGCCTGCTTCCTGTGCTTGTCCAAAGCCTCCAAATGTAACCCCTCTATATAAAATACCGGGCTTCCCCCATCTCCCGCATTTACAGGGTCAGGTAATTTGCCGGCCCACCGTGATGTCACATGCCCAAATGTGCTCCATTTGTTAAGAGAGCAAGGGTGATGATGGCGAAAATGTTCTCACTAATTTAACGCCTGTTGAGACACAAAATTGGATCTACTTCTGGGTTGCAATGTGTCACGTGTCGCCGAGCCGCTGATTTGTGCCAGAGATTAATTAAAATGAAATTTGGAGAGCAGTGACAGTCCCTCTCCCGTTCATATTTCTTCATAATTAGAATATGTCTCTCTCAGGAGGAACCCAGCCCAGGCATAGCCAGTCTTGACGAGTGCCGAGGTGCGGCTCACATATCTCAAGGATCTGCTGGTATTCCTCATCGCCCCCCCCCTTCAGTGATAAAAACAGAACTCCAAACCATTTTAAGTTGGTGATCTTTCAAGGCAGGTTTCCACGACTGGAAGTTTAAACTGTATTCATGAATGACATCAAGTCCTATGCAAAATATTAAGGTTATACATGGAGGCAGCACTGTTGATTTCCACCCCCGCTGTGTGTGTGTGGACTTTGCATGTTTTTCCTGTGTCTCCCAGGGATTCCCCTGGATACTCTGGTTTCCTCTGCATTCCAAAGCTATGCAGCTAGGCTAACTGATGTCTCTAACGGTTGTTTTCCACTGCCATCAAGAACCAAGACGTACTTGAGCCAAACCACGAAAAGATGGTTTTCCATTGTATATTAGGAAAGCCGCCCCAGACCCGCACCCAGCCCTGACACTAGCAGGGCCAAAAACGTGACTGCTTGTGTTGCCACTATCTGACTGGTTGAAATGCAGAGAAGCCCTGTTCACACCTGATACTAACATACATCCTGGGTGAACTGATCACAAGTGGATGACACCAATTACAGGTGTGAACGCTCCAAAAATGCATTGAAGATGCATTGAGATTTGATCCCTCAGGCCCCATTCAGAGGTGTTCTGGGACGCATATCGCCACACTCTTGACTCGTAGTCAAAATGGGGTCCGTTTAGTGCGAGTAGTGTCCATCGTTCTGCACTGCGTTTAGTGCGAGTAGTGTCCATCGTTCTGCACTGCGTTTAGTGCGAGTAGTGTCCATCGTTCTGCACTGCGTTTTCTGGCCGTTTTCAGTGCACCATCCGGGTACTTTCACTGAATTTTTGCTTAGTTGTCAGTGTGAACGCACTACGCCCTAAAATCGCACACTAAAAGTGCGCGAGTGCGCGATTTTGGACACACCCATGATGTATATCATGTGAACAATAATTAAACGTCGCTTCAGTTTTACGTCACTGTCGCTCTCCAAACCAGGTCACGCCTTCACCCAGCCGATCCTTCTGAGCTGGAAGCGGTACGGTCAGGGCTGGTTTACAGCCTGACTCCTTATGCCAGTGGAAATGCACCATAATTTGCAAATGGATATTTTACAGTCTGTATAAGTGCCCTGCAATAATGTGGCATGTGATTTTGGATGTACCCCAGCCTTGTGCCCTGTGCTGTTCGGGATAGGGTCCAGATCCCCCTTAGTGTAAGTGGTTAGAAGATGGATGGATGGATGGAAAAGTATGTACGGACCTTTGTTCTTGCTAATCATTTTATGTTTTCTTACTGAAAAGCAATATTAGGGACCATAACATTGTTTGCTTTATTTTTTTTAACGAGGAGTACATACGTGAAACTAATATCATGCAAGGAAACGGAAGATAATAAGTCCTTTTAAAACAAATTGCTGCTCAACAATGACAACGCCAGCAGAAATAATTGGAAATTTATTACTGAAACTTACATAAACCACCGCATAATTAGGAGGCATTTTTCCAGAGATGTGTAATACACTGGTGGAAAGAAGAGTGATTAATAATGATGAATATTTCTGCTGCCACGCTTGAGTGGCTTGGTGTTGGTGTAGTTGCACATATTATGCAAAGAAAACCTGAAATCATTTACATACATTGAAGCGTAGTAATTAATCTCACACACGCACTGATGGTCCTATGTGTGTGTGGGGTGTTAATGTGTCCGTTTGTCTTCCTGATATATCGGGAGATCAGGCTTTTGCCTTGTAGGGGTGTAAAGTAACAACTACATATCCACTCATTAGTGAAAATAAAGCATTTTCCCCAGATTTATTACTTTACAAAGTAGTTTAAAATTCTTGTATTTTTACTCTGCTATTTATTAGTGTGTCTAATTTCTGAATTTAGCTTACTGATTGTATTATCGGCTCATGTTCTTTCCTTGTTTTGACTCCATCGACAGCGATTGGACTGTTCATTTGCCATAGCCAGTCGTATCAATGTATGCTGATAATCAAAAAACAACAAGTTGCTGGAGGCCCGCATTAATTAATGTAAATATGAGAACATACTAGATTATTCTACCTGAGGATAAAACCCACGTTCAGATCATCTAAACTTTACTGCGCATGCGCATTGCCCATTATTTTCTATGTTCTTATTCATTAACCATTTGCATATACTGTAATACTATATGCGCCTCTGGTTCATACTGTAAAATTTGTACAATCATGAGTTTATTGATTTATGTTTTGGCTATTAAAGTAATGTTACAAAAGTAAGCTTGTTTATACTTATAGCAAATACGGTAAAATGTCAATGTTTTGTTTATGTACTTTAAGTAGCAGTGGTAAAGTGAGGTGTTCGTATTGGGTGATTGCTTTCTGGGCCAGGGTAAATACAGAGGGGAGTGATGGTGTTCGGGTTTTGGTTGATGTAGGGAGGGAGAGTGGGGAATACAAAATGAGTTTTGAACACAATAGCACATTTGGATATTGTTTCATTTTCCTCAAATTAGTTTGAAAATAATGGATTTGTTTTTGGCAGGATGCTCTGTGGAAATGCGTCGGAGTGCATATCAATGAAATCTGGATCACCCTTTGACGCTGCATTCAAACGCAAGTCTACGCACATAAAATGCTGTGGTGAAACACATAGCGTTGATTAACGTGCTTATTTTATATATTATATTTTTATGTTTGAAAGGTATTTTTATTACTTTGTCAGTCAAAATTAAACTATTCCTAGAAGGTTAATTACAATGTGTGACTTGAGTTAATACATTAGTGTTATTATGGAAAAACAATTAAAAATACTCATTAGCATCAGAGTACTTTTTAAATAAGCTACTCTTTTTCTCTTCAGTCGTTTCTTGGTCGAGGTACATTTACTATACTCAGTTATTTTATTGTAAGTTACAGTACTTTTACTTGTGTAGGATTTTTCAGTACTCTTTCCTCTCTTGTTGCCTACATACTTATTTTAATTTTCTAGCATGCCTCCAGAAATGTGTCGACAAATGCACACATTAAAAATCAGAAACACAATGGCTTTCATATGCTTAACATAACTGGGGAAAAATACTGCTTAGATGTTGCTGTTTTAAGTTGAGATCTGCGGTATTTCCTCGTCATTAAACTGACCATTACGTGTCGTGAAAACTAGGTCAGAGAGGAAAAGATGCGCCTGAATAAAGTAGAACCTGGGAGGAATAATGAGCAGACAGATAGAGCTACTCAAATGGATGCAAATATAAAAGTGGAAGGTAACGAGGGGCTGGTCATGTTTGGAAATCACAGATGGTTCTGGTGTCTGGGTTAGGCTGACACATGAGGGGTTTGCGAGTTTTTGAAATGACCGATCCTGGGTATGTTTTAGTCCTCATTTGTTATTAGTATGCGCTTTAAAGGGATGTTTGCTTTTCCAGTGACAGGCAAACATCCTGAAAGACAGCTGTACAGTTAGACTTGAAGAACAGTGCACAGTTAATGAATGCAGGATGCTGTGTGGTTTCTCGATGGTTAGCACTGACTCGATGGTTAGCACTGACTCGGAGTAACTGGTAGTTTTTGTGTCTCCTCTGCTAAGGCTTGTATTGACATTTTTGGAACATTTGCATGTCATTATGGATTTTATCATAAGTGCACATTGCATTTCTTATTCACACTTGTCACATTCATAGTATTGAGCTAATAAATTGGGTATATATAATGTATAAAACAGTATATACACATGCATGTATCATTTTAATTTATGATAAGCTCTATTGTGCAGTCTAATGGAAAGTTAAAGAAGCTACTAAAATATACAACTGAAATACACTCCATAGCACAGAGAAAAGCTACATGAATTGGATATGACATACATGCGGTACAGTGCCTCTCTCACACATGCTCTCTCGCTCTCTCTGGCAATGTGGTCCCCACAATGTAATATATACATAAACCACACACACACACACACACACACACACACACACACACACATACTCCCTCTCCCGGCTCTCTCTCTCGCACACAGCTGTTCGACTGAAGTACCCATAGGGTCTGAGTAATGCGGCACAGTGCCATGCCTCTAAGATCACCGTGTGGCTCCTGAATGAGAATCCCCTGGCCTATGATGGAACTGTTTCCTCATTAGACATGATCAGTCTATTGTGCCATTTTGTTTGTCCTAACAGGTTAATGGAACCCCCCCTATTATCTCCTAATTTGCATTTAATCTAATTAAATTAATAGAGCCAATAGATTTTAGAGCTCCTTTGTTTAAGAATGTGTGCCTTAATACTCTTTATAGAGCAATCAATTATCTTCCCTTGCCAAATTTCACATATTAGTGAGTGCCTACAGCACTTTCTGCTACTGCGCCTGCCCTGCGGGAATACTTTGTGTATAATTACTGTGCAGAACTTCTGAAATTCATGGATTCTTGGTTATATTCACAGGCTTTGGAATCATCTGGGAGCCCAGACTCTCTTGAGTAGCTAGGGAATTATCTTGTCTTGACACGTGGCTTGGCTGTGAAACCTCAAACAGAGGAGTAATGGCGTTTTCCTTCCCTACAGACATCATGATGTGTGACCAAGGTACAGGATTGGATGGTTCAGGTCCAAAAAAGTAAAAATCCAGCCTGTGTCTGTGACTCTTTATACTCAGCTGGTTGGTTGAGATAAAATCTTTGGACCCAGACTATCCACCTCTGCTTAGGTATACATTTTGGCAATAGCTACAGCTTACCAGTATTTCTGTATGAATTGTTGAGGCATAACCACCCTTAAATAGTGCAAGCAGTTTTATAGTTTTTCTCCTAACCAGATCGGGCTGGAACAGGACAAATCCCTTGTTATTTTGTCTTTTCACTGGCTCCTATGACCATATTCATATTTTTGCTACCAGAATCTGTATGTGCTTAGGACTAACATAAATGGATAACATTTTACTTGAAGGGGCACAAATGCTTTGTAGAAACTCAGTTACTACTGAAGAACAAATCATAAACGAATACAGTAGCTACCAGAGATAAAAGATGCATCATGATTCATTAATGATGAATAAACATGAGATCAGTAAGTAATTAAGACTTATTTTCTGATTAATTACTACATAACTGAAAGCTTAACACTATATTATTTATACCCCTTCAAAGTTAAGTGTTGTCCAGAAATGCTATAGATTTGGCAGTGGCAATCAATATTCAGCCTAATAGCCCCAAGCATAGATTAAAACAGCCCCTGTACATTTATCAAAGATGTTCCTTCATAGCTACTTCAGGTTTCACCTTATGCTTAAAGAGAATCGTTGACAACCTTTCAGAAGCTGCACTAGATTTAATTTATCAAGTGTAGCTAAATGCTAAGCCCAGCTATCCATCTCAGCCTCATTAAAGTCACATTTAAGATATCCTTTACAAGAAAATCGATTGTTGATTTGTGTATTGATGAAATCTATACTCCCGCCTTTTGTCGACTCACCATTTCAAGGGTGAACAGACTGTAACTGTTAGTCCACCTTCTGAACATGTGTTTTTTTGTAGTCCACAAGGTTTGTGGTTTGACAGAGACACACGTCAGGTGCAGTGGTTTGTTGGATCAAAAATATTGTGGAATTGAGGAGGTGTGCAGGATTTAGCTGGAAGACATATTTACAACAATACACAACACAAAGACACGGCGGCCCTTTACATGACCTGAATGCTGGGAAAAAAAACGATCATTTTATTTGAAATGTAGCATAGCTTCAGCTCAAGGGCAGTTGGGTCGTCACAAAGCTTAATAAAAGAATGCTAAATAAAAGAATCTCGAGGTGGTCTCAGGGTCCATGGCAGTATTTTTTGTCAACAAACCTCAATAGCACAAGTGAAATTTACTTTTGTTTCGCTAAATTGCTATAGACATAATATGGGATTTCGATGCCAGGCTTTTCAATAGAAATTTAATACGATTATTGCAAATGGGAGTAGGAATGTAAAACACTGACACAAATGGAATAATATAAAAATACAAGGGTCAAAACATGATTAACAATGTTTTCTAATCAGTGGGGTAATGGTTCCCATATGCCATTTAATAATCGTTTCAAAATAATGTGTGTTAATGTCCTTGTGTATTGTTACAATTTCAAGTTCTGGTTAATCAAGCCCAATCCAGCCACTCCAGTGAGAACATTAATTCCAAAATGTTCCTGGGTCTCCACTCCAGTGCAATGTCACCTTTATCCAAATCCATTCAGAGTCTGGCACAAATACGGGGAATTCATTTCAAAGTACAGCCAACCTTAGAAGACAGTGAATTCAAATTCTCATTATTTTATTTAGCGTTCCATTTAATTAAGTCCATTCATAATCATTCCTAGAACCGTATAAAATGTTTAAAAATATCTACATCACTAGTATATTCAGGCAAACCAAATCAATTATCTCGTGGTCAGAAAGAGTGATGTGAGAATATGCATTCCCCTGGGAAATGCATGTCGTGGAGTTAGGTTTCAGTTCATTTGCGTGTTTGTGTGGCATGTTTATGCATTGTAGACTGGTGATTCATGTTGCACTTCTATTGCAGGTTATGATTTGTGTCACATGCTCTCAGCAATCCCACCCAGACTCCATATCCCTCAAGTAATCACATTGGCAGACACAAATTATGCACATCCAATCCTTCCATATCACTGATATTGCCAGGATGCAACCTTCTGCATCAGACATGGTATTTCCTTAAGCGATTTCAGTGTGTTTCTAATATATGAAACAGCCACAGAGTTATAAATGCTTGGATATAGAAAAACAAAACTCAGTGTTGCGTTTATATGAATCTCCTGTAATCGCTCTTCAGTGAAGCACTGACTACAGGGAAGGCAATTATCTGATAGTATGCAAAAGCAATCACTCCTGGGGGAGGAAAAAAACAGCAAAACCGTTTGCTGCATCACGTTTGATCAGACCTTAGTAGACCGGTATCACCTGAGACATGATCTAGGGAGAGTGTTACACATTTGTGTCCTGTTGCACACAGCCACTTTTCAAGACCATAAGAGAACATCTGTAAGCCCATTATCCATCCATCCATCCATTGTCCAAACCGCTTATCCTACTGGGTCGCGGGGGGTCCGGAGCCTATCCCGGAAGC
>JABFEA020000017.1:11336445-11361814 GCA_019775915.2 Cyphomyrus plagiostoma | reverse complement strand
TGAAACCAGGCGGAGACCAGAACCTGGGTCCCAGAGGTGTGAGGCAACAGTGCTAACCACTGCACCACCATGCCGCCAAGCCCGTTATCATAATTAACAATAACATAATCTTAGTACTAATCATTGCTTCATTTCAGTCATATCGTAAAGTCTGTCTGTTGAGAGTGTTGTGCGCTATGCAGAATAAAGGAAGGTCACACTGTGATGAATGTCACCCAGCGGTAAGCTATGAAATGCATGCACTTGCTCATAATGTTATTGCAAGGTCATCCACGAGAGCCAATGGGAGTTTAGGGATTATCTGTCCAATAAAGCAATTGTTTCTGGTTGGGGCGGACAAAAGATAGCAAACTCCAGGGTGAAGACCTACCTGAAAAATGTTTATGAAACGCGGATGATTGATTAAGACTGCCAAAACCATGTGGCGTTAAAGTCCTTTACAGTGCCCTGGTTGCCGGTGCTTGTGTTCCAGGGAGCCAGGACATCTACCTCAGGTTCTGCTCTGTATATTAATGCTAGATGATACATCTGCTCTCCTGGGTATGAGTCCATTCACTGCATTCCACATAAATCCAAAATAGTAGATATTCCACTTTATTCCATTTCATTAACTGCCCTCCTCCCGCGATTCATTTTCAGACCTGCTTAAAAACATTTACGTTTATTTATTTGGCAGATACTTTAGTCTGCATAAAAAGAATATACATACATGTGAGGCAAATACACACAGACTGATGTGTTTAATGATGCGAGATATTTGAGTATAAAGTACGGTAAAGAGAACAGAATGCGGCAAATGGATAGGAAGAAATTCCCAGGTATTATAATTTACTCTGAAGGCAAAAGCAAACCACAAGAAACAAATGACTGGCGTGGGCCAGTAATTTCCCTTTAAATGAGCTTCTGTGACAGCGCTCCATCACCATTCCCACCAATCAGGCGAGGCTGATCTGAGCCAATGCCGACAGAAGGGCTGGTTAATGGGGTAACTATAAAAACAGCACCTTAATTATTGTTTGATTATTAATTAAGTGGGTAATTAATAGAAATGCTGTTATGAATACACACAATCATTTGTTGCAGTTTTTTTCCTGTTAAGACTTTTAAAATTTATACTCAAACAGTATTCTGAATATATGGCATATTTGGGCTGATTATATAACTCACAATTGTGGATTATATAAGGCTGTATTTTTTTATTATTCTGTATGTTGTGACTATAATTGGATGTTTATGTTTTTTTTTATTTCTCTCACGGGGCTAAACCGAAGGCCACGGGCTTCAGGCACTGGGAACTCGGAGCCGGGCCCCTAGCTGGCCCCCATCTATGTAGGCCCCAAGCAAAGCAGCATCCATTTTCAGTTCACGTACATAGAACTATTTTTTGTGCTTGTACAGTGAAGTAGTCAAACACAGAATTGAGCACAACAAAAGGGGTGTGACAGATGGAAATTTAGTATTTAAGATGCTCTCCTGCCTGATCTTTCATTGATCTTTATGACACAGCTATAGGTTAACCAGAGCTTTGACCGACTGTTGATTTCATTATCAATCTGGATTGGAAAATGAATCGATAATTACATAGATGACCGAGTCAGCAAATCCGGTTACTAGCATTGCTGACAGTGGGTCACTGATAATTACATCAAAGAATGCCAAGAGTGTCCTTGTACTAGGAACTATGGGGGATGGATGCCTATAACATTCTCTGAATCCAATGTACAACCTAAGCAATGAAAAAAAAGTGCATAATATTTCCTGAAGTAACCTAACCCTTAGTCTTTAGCCTTTTATTGGAACTAATAAAGAAATACACACATTCTATAAAACACTGATATATATATATATAATATCAGTTGATTTCTGTGGTCTGAGAGGGAGATTTTTATGCCAATTCAAAGGGAACACAATTTTGCTTTACACACTTGTCATGTCATACTTGTGGTTTTAATACATTTTCAGCAATTAGCAGATGTTCTTTTTCAGAGCGACTTGCAACCAGTGCTTTGTAGACCAATAATACTCTGTACAGTACTCACAGAAAGTCTTGGGATGCTTGCTTAATTCAGTAAAAATACTGCAAATTCATTGGTTTAATAAAAAAAATCATCACTTTATTCATTTGTTTACAAAATATATGTATCACATTAGAAGCAACCAGTACTTTTAAGCAAAACATTAATTTCGATTAGTAATCGTCAGGGTCACCTCCTGTTGTCTCAGTCTTTTGTGTCCTTTCCCCGTTTGGCCAGCAGGTGTAGCTGCCCATCCTGTCCCTCCTGTCAGCCTTTGGGTTTTCCCTATTCCCTGTCAGCTGCATGGGTTAACATGTTGAGCATACAGTTGTTGTTGTCTGTGAACCTCTTTATTACGTGTTCAAATCCCACCTTCTTTGTTTTTCTAGATTTTGTTCCCTTGTGTTTCAATTGTATCAGTTTTCTAGTCTGTTTGTTTTTATTTGTATTTGTTTTATTTTTTTTGCATCTGTGCCCTTGATTGTGTTTTTACCTGTTTGTTATCCACATTGTTAGATTCTATTTCCTAGTTTGAGTTTTATGTTTTAGGTAATAGTTTCACCTCCGGTCTGTTTTACCAACCCACATTAATTAATCTCACCTGCTCTGTGTTAGGCTTGTTACTCCTCATTATTTAAGTCCCTGCATCAGTTCAGTCCCTCAGTGGTTGTTGTATGTATAATGTGTGTTCTGCCTGCCCATTGTTGGCCAGACCCATTTGTAATTAGTCTTTGTTTACCCCCTTTTGCTTTTGACCCCTCCTGGTCCATTTGTTTTGTTTTTTTTGTAGTATTCCTAGTGTTCTCTGTTTCTGTTAATAAACCCTGTTTGTCCTGTGAGCTGCAAATGTGTCGTCCTCCTCATTCCCAGCCTGCACCATGCAACACCGTCGCCCCAAATCCGCCGCGGTCCATGACAGTAATTCATTGGAACCCAAACTATAGCTCTAAAAGAGCTGTTCTGAGTTAAAAAGTTAATAGTCTTATTTGGGTGCTGTTTAGTTAGCAACAGTTTATGCAGTAACATAAAACACCAAGCATTTCTGTTTAGCATCCCTTTAGGAGCCAGTGACTACAACTGCAATTAAAAGCAAAATGGCAAGAACAGAACAGAGTCAATCAAAAAACTTATGACAGTTAATAAAAAGAAAATGACTGTGAGGAAGATATGTGCAGATACATTAAACATTTCTTGTGAATTTTTACAGAATAAGCAAGTGTCCCGAGTCTTTTTGTGGGCACTGTGTAGAGTATGCTTTCACTATATGAAATATATGAAACAGAATAGATACCTGAACCAGCAATGTCTAACCCAACCTGTTTATGGCAAAAAGATGCCTTTCAAACAGCTCCATTGAAAATGAAGCCAAATGCAATGGAAAATTCCATGGACAGCTCTTAAACAGAGGTGTCACATGACTTGGGGACACTTATGAGTCGCAGATAAGCCCGGAGGCTCGGGCATAGTGGGAATGCATTGTCCTGCATTCAGTGAGAGGACTGAAGGGTTCTGTGACCCCAGAATGGACCAGTTCAGATGATCGATGACCAAATACAGTCCTGTTAGGCAAAGTGCTTTATGGACAGACGGGAGGCCTCGAGTTTTGCAACAGGCTTCTTATGTTTATTTTTGTACCCTTTGGTCATAGTAGCTTAATTAAGGCATCCAAAGGGGACAAAACAGGACACCATTGTGTTGACATGGCTGGAGTACCTACATGGTTTTCTGGGTACATTTGTGACTGCCCTCTGGTGGGTAAACCGTCTAATAACACCCTACTAGTTCCCTAGTTTTATTTCACTGATGACTTACTGCCTATTGCACCCCAGCCAGCAATTTCTCATTCAGTGGCGCTCCCCAGGAGAACAGCTTGTCCTGACTGGCCTTGACTAAAATTTCAGGTTTGTCCCATAAAATTCTCAGCTGTCCAGACTTTTTACTCCTTTATGTCTCTATATGGACATCGCTCCTTTGGGTCTTATACCACATTTTCACTTAATTAGTTCATATATTTATTAGTTCTTTATTCTGCACCCATTAATACTGCGGTCTGGTCCTGGGACACGGTTGCACGCTTCAAAGTACATCCACGTTTGGACCTACGGGGTTCCCGGCATTCCTAAATAAATCCACTTTGTGGGAAAAGGGAGAGTGTAGCTCGCTCAAATGCGGTCACACTGAGGTGTGCTGCTGTCAACTGGGCCTGTGGTAAAGCCAGTGATGTGGCCGCCATCTGTGATAAACAGCAGATGAGTACAATACTAAGGCCCAACTATAGATGGCAGATAGCTAGATCTGTAAAATCTTATGGGCTGTAGATCACATCTTGAAGGGCATCAGGTTCCTTATCTTCCTGTCAGGCCTCCTTGTCTGTCATGCAGAACTTAGCGGCAGGCCGGATTTGGGAGGCTGTGCATTTAGGGATGTCCCAGTGGCCACCATGGGTCTCGGGTCTCTGTGACTTTGAACAGGATTTCGCTTGTTAGTGGATGTTCGGCAGGCCCGCGCAGGAAAAGTGGACCTAGCGAGCTGCTAATGCATCATAAAGAGTTAGTGTCTCTAAGGGGCTGTCAGTCTGGGAGTAAGGAAGATGGATCATTGCCCTCCTGTAGACTTTGAGAATGCCTACTCAGAAAGTGAAACCTCCACTGCGAGGAGAAGCAAATAAGGGTCAGCCAGAGGAAAAACTCCCAACAAGATTGCTTGAATTAGAAGAATACAACAGAAATTTGATTATACATTATGTATATTGTGCAAATGAGAATGAGTTTGACTATATGTGACCTAAAACACTGATTAGCCTTTGTCAAAGTGGTGTAGTAACACCCGTCCATAGATTCTGTGGAACCATTTGTAGGCCATAAAAAGCCAAAGCAGGTGGAACATAATAATGTTCTTCCCAGAAGACACCAGCAGATGGAGCCCCTATGTTTTACACTCACACTGGTTCTTCAGTAATGAATAATGAGCTGAATTTCCCACTGTTAGTGGAACCATTAGGTATTATATCTCTCTCCGTGCCTGTTATTCGTATTTTCCCCACTGTCGCTCTGTTCATCCTTTATCTTCCAGTTTGTGCATTTCCCGATGGGAACGTCACTGTGCATCATGGGAAGTGACACGTGCCAGACAGAGGCTGCTACTTAGAGAGTCCTCGTGGCTGCCACTGCGATGTCTATGGCTCCGCGGTGCCTGATGAATGACCGCTCTCCGCCGTGACATCTCGCGCCCTAAGATCTCCTGACTCCACAGTCGCTCCGGAGAATAACGGCAGCCTGAGCTGGTCCGATTGCTGGGGGTGAGAGGTACCGGGTGGGGGGGGATGGGATGTCTGTAATTATCGCCTCCCTCTGGCCAAATCAAACTCCGCACCGGTGAAGCAGGCGTGGACATCCATGCGCTCGGTGAGCCGACACATGGGGAGGCCTGGATAAAGCAATCAAACCCCCACGGACTAAAGCTAAGCGGGGCGCAGGCTGCTATTAGTGGGCTGAGGCAGCGTCCTGGGGGGCAAATCCCTGGGGTAGGCGGGCTTCAGCCACAGGGAGCGGCTGGGCCTGAGTGACACCTCTATAATGGATACATGGGAACATCCAATCTGATAGCCGGACCGATCCAGTTCTCCAGGGCCGCTGGCATTTCTGCCAGACTCAGTAACGACAAGGCTTTCCCAGCTATAAGTGCAGATTTTTACCACTAGACCGCTTGCTGGGCCTCTGTGCCAGACTGAGTGCTTGATTTAGATCGTCGATGGGGGATCTCTTGATGAAAAACGTAACTGGCATCTTTTTTTTGTCACGGGTGGGGAGTTGTGGGGGTGGGGTGTCTCTTATAACCCTTTCAACACACCTTGCTGATTGCCTACATTTAGAGGGAGGTTTTCAGTGAGGATCCCCTGGCATCTGTGGTAGGTGAAGATATGGGTCTATTTGGCAGCGAGTTTGCAGGGGCCGTGTACAAGAACAGAGCTCCCTCGACATACTGGGCATCAGGGCTGGATGCCAGGGTCAGCGCAAAAGGCGGAGTGTGGTCAGCAAGCAAACAGGCTGAAAAAACCTAGGATGAAAGGAGGGACAGTTCATCATTATGGATTATACAATTAGTGTAGATCAGGGGTCTACAGCTTCAGCCCGACACTCTCCATGGTCCACCACACCTGAGTCAACTCAAGCAATGGGTGGTAATTAGCAGGGACATAGAATCAGGTGTGTTAAATGAGGGGGAGACCAATAATGTACGGGTACCCACATACCACTGGTGTAGCATTTTTCTCATCTGCATCGGGGTCAGCTTTATTTTTGCAGTGACCTGAGGATCACTGGACTGAAATGAGTGGGTGCGTGCAGTGGATGTCCCCTTGCAGTCACCAAGGCTTAATCACCACAGCTCTGTACCAGGAGGAGTGTATGCAGCGTACAGATAAGGAATCTTTCAATTCGTTATCCTAAGCGGGGTCATGGGGGGCGGAGCCTGAGGGTCTATGGCAGGACACATGCATGCAAACCTCACAAAATGCTAGCGATTAGCCAAGGCTGTATTCGAACCCCCAACCACCAGCAATCCACAGAGTCACCTTCTGATGATGTCTGGACAAAGTAATTATGGTAATGAAAAGTGGCACTTCTGACAATAAACCTTCGTAGCACTGGAGTGAAACAGACACAACGATATGATTTGTTCTGGAAGTTGAAACAGTACAAAGGTTTTAGACAGCAATTATACTGTTTTTACTCTGGGGCACTGGGTTGGGGTTGCATAACTTTTTATGAATGAAAATAAATATTAAAAATCTGTGCCATAAATGCTCAATCCATCCATCCATCCATCTTCCACCTGCTTATCCAGTAGAGACTTGCAGTGAGCTTAGAGCTTTTACCCCAGCAGTCAGTCACAGACCACAAGGCTGCAAGTCACCCTAGGTGGGCTGCTACTTTACTGTAGGGCAAAAACACAAACACTCACACTGTCATACACTACGGGCATTTTGGGGACACAAATTAGCTTCACCACATGTCTTTGGACTGCAGGAGGAAAGCTGAATACCTGCAGAAACCCATGTGCCAGGGGAATAAAAGGAACCTTTTCATCTAATATTTAGTTTTGAGTGGAGATCTGATAACACTCAGCATTAAAATATCCAGGAAGGCAAGACAAAAATGGACACCAAAGTCCACATCATCCTGGTTTCACTGTTTCGATGAATGCTTAAATTACATGACCTGAACCATGAGTAAGGCTGTGTCAAGTCATGGACTCGAATCTAAAAAAAAAAAGCATGTTCTTATTTTATGATGGTCAGCTCTCCCCTTGACTTCTGGTCATGGGACTTTTACTTACAAAAGAAACTGTTCTGAAGGCTGAAAGAAAAATGATTGGCTCAGAGAGATAACCAGTCAGATGTCTTGGTCCTGCCTCCTCTAGTTGCTTGGACCCATCTCCTCTACAATCTGATTGGTTATCTCTCTTAACCAATCCTTTTTCATTCTGCACTCAGAACATTGTTTCCAAGTAAAACTCCCGTGAGCCTAACTCCTTCCATTCCCCAGCTGCATTTACATATACGTGTCCCCTAACACAGCAAACAGACATCGCTGCGATGCCTGCAGAGACACTGTCAGCTGCCTGCACTGTTCTGTCTGCAGCACTTCTCAATCCCCCAGAGTAGTGTGCTCCTCCCGTATTCATCCCAGGTGTGTGCCTCATTCGGGCGCCTGCAGTTACTTCCAGGATCTTTTTTTTTGTACCAGTGTCATCCAGGTCTTCCAGTGCCATGCCTCAGCACGCCGCATAGTGGCTGTTTCCTGTGGCCACAGACGGACATTTGGATCATTTGGATCTGATGCAACCTCACCTCGGCACTGTGGAAGTATCATGTTTTGGCTGCATGCTACCGAGTGACAGTAAACAGAACCGTGGCTGTAAATTCAGCCGAATTTGTACTTTGAGGCATGCATGAGTCCATAGCAGGAGTATTGATTGGGAAAGAAAAAAAAACAAACAAACAATGATGGCTGCAAGGCGGATCAGTAGCACTATAGCCTTAAGCCTGCAGGGCTTGGGATTCAGATCCCAGCCCTGACGCGGTGTCTGTGTTGAGCTTGCATGTTCCCTCTGTGGTTATGTGGTTTTCCTCCAATCACTCTTGTTTCCTTCTGTAGTTCAAAGTCATACAGTCAGACATTTGGTGTCTTTAAACTGCGAACAGTGTGTGAGTGTGCAAGTGTTCCCTATAATGCACTGGCATCCCGGCTTTGGTTTTTCTTTTGCCCTGAACTTTCTGGGATAATTTCCAAACCCCCCCCAATCATGTACTGGCTAAGCAGTGGTTATAGATGGATGGATAAATGAAGACTTGTGTGTCACAAAGGTACACTTTCTGTCTCGAATTTTGGGCACCGTAATAATTTTTTTCTTTTGCAGAATAGAATTTCAGTCAGACAGTTCAATCCCAGGTGCATTCCCCTCAGACCCAAAATAGCAGCACAGTTTGAACAGCTTGGAGATACCTCGGTGTATCACTGAAATACAAGGTTATTTCTTTAATTTCACAGGCAAACTGTATCTGTATGTCTTTCCCATGCACCAAGGTAGTGCCGCACATGAAAGGGAGAGATCGACCTTTTTAAACTTTCTTTTCATGAACCCTAGGTCCTAAGATCCATCAGTCCTTTGAGTCATTGTGTTGAACATGAAACACTGTATTTCCATCTTACAAAATAATCAACGACTAGTTCACTTTTCATTTCCCCACATAGCCGCTGGTCTAGTCATTTCAGCTGTGCTGGGACCAGACCATGGGGTTGACATTTTCCCTTCAGACACGCTGGTCAGGATTAAAAAAGCACTGAGATGATATGGAAACGTCAACATTTCCCTTTGACTGTCAACATTATTTGTTACCTAAAGTCCATCGCGCGGTGTGAGGTGGTGGAGTGCCATCAGGAATGGAATGTGTGGAACCGGGCGAGAACAGAATCAGTATGAAGAATTGGGAATGCGGATTTTACCAGACTAGAAAGGGGTCACTTTACATCCAGCTGAACCACACAGTAACTTTAAGTTAAGTTGTCCTAGAAAGGACATTTGCTGAGCGAATCAATTGCAATTTCTCAAATGAAATTCCAACTATATCTCATATAAAGACACAGACAGTACAGTCATTCCCCTTCAAGGTGAACATGATCTGGGTTTTCGTTAAAATTTTAGAGTCTTACGTAGTTTATACAACTTTAGCGTTCCATCGCTGACTTTGTGATGACATTGTGGCAGACCCCATTCTGCAGGCACTTGGGTTTCACCCCTCTATTTGCATTGCCATGCAGCAGCAGTGCATTCATGCTACCATGTGACATTACAGGGTGTTTTTTTTCCCATTTCTAAGGCGCTTATGCGTGGTTGAGAAATAATGAATAACCGTAGCTTGGTGAAGCACGCCGTAATGACGCTGTACAGCTTCAGGGGTCGAAGGCACATCTCATTCCTATCTGAGACAATCTCATTTTCCCGAATCTCAGACATGCTGGCTGAAAGCTTCGGACCACGGTGTCCAGACCGGTTAGGGGGGGATGCCGCTGAAGGCTTTTTGTGTTAACGGCTGGGGAGGGGAAGAGAGAAAATAAGCTGACGGTAAGTGTCAGTGGAGACAGGCCCGGTTACGTAACATCTATTTTAGCAAGCCAATTGCGTAGATGAATCGGTTTACCTTACCTGCCCTGGTTTGTGCTGTGGCAGAGGGTCCTCTTCCCACTGTGGGATCTCGCTGCTCTCTGCCTGTTGTTCTGCTTCTCTAGGCTCAACGTTAAGCCGAGCAGAACGAATGATCAGCCTGCTATTTAACCTCACTGTCGCTCTGAAGTTCCAGATCACAAGCAGATCTGTCAGGAAACCTTATATAAAAATATTCATTCATTCAGTCATCTTCTGTACTGCGTGTCCTATGCATGGTTGCTGGGATCTGGAGCCTGTTCCAGAAATCATGGGCAAAAGGCATGGAATATCCCCGAACAGGGTGCCAACCAATCACAGGGCACGCATACCATTCACACCAATGGACAATTTACCTCGATTTACCTCCAATGTGGGGGGAACCCTGGGTACCTGGAGGGAACCCCAGCATGACACGGGGAGAACATGCAAACCCTACATATGTAGAGCCCATACAGAGACTTAAACCCTAGTGTGAGACTAAAAATACAACTTGAATTAATTCATATTAAGATAAAACAAACTATAAATGTGAGTGATGCTCATGTAATAATCTTGTGGTACCATTTACAGAGGAAAGATAATGTCTTACATGTGATCAGGGAGAATCACCTGCCCAGAGGTTATGAAACAGTCACTTCACAGCTATTTAAATCCCCAGGGTGTCTTTACTGGTGCTGTTGTTCCACACTGCACCTGTGTTTCTGCCAGGTACATTGCCAGCCTTGCACAGTGACATTTTAAGAACTGTGCAGCACGCAATGTCTAAACTGCAAAGATTACACAGAGGCTCTAATTGCATGAAATCCATTAAAAAAATTCATTAAAGTGATAACTTTTTGCAGCATGACCCAAAAAAAAAAGAAGAAAAAATATTAAGACAGAAGAAAGCATTTTCTGGAATGTGGGCCATGCCAGGTTGCCTTAAATGATGAATCAGGAGTGGAGGAATAAGCAATATATATATTAAAACAGCAGAATGCTGCATGGAGCCTGAGGATTCCAGTGAGCAATGACATCCACAATGAATGGGCCCAGATATTTACTGCTACATCCAGGTCCCATGTGCCCAATTTTGCTTTAATCAACTCCACACATTTCCTAAATTGAACATATTTACTATGCATTGGCATACTAATGCATTTTTCATAGTTGCCTGGGTTTCAGATGCATTTCTCTGAAAGACTTGGGCACTGCTCTGTAAAGAAGTCACAGTAATCCAAGTCACGCTCACCAAAACAAAAAAAAAACAGTTAACCCCTACTTTGAACCATCCTTCCATCCATCCATTTTTCTAGAATCCCTTGTCCTATTCAGGGTTGCAGGGAGCGCAGAGTCTATCACGGAGGCTATGGGCGCAAGGCAGGGTACAACCCAGGATGGGGCGCCAACCCATCACAGAGCGCAAGGCAGGGTACAACCCAGGATGGGACGCCAACCCATCACAGGGCACAAAGCAGGGTACAACCCAGGATGGGGCACCAACCCATCACAGGGCACAAGGCAGGGTACAACCCAGGATGGGGCGCCAACCCATCACAGGGCACAAGGCAGGGTACAACCCAGGATGGGGCGCCAACCCATCACAGGGCACAAGGCAGGGTACAACCCAGGATGGGGCGCGAACCCATCACAGGGCACAAGGCAGGGAACAACCCAGGATGGGGTCCCAACCCATCGCAGCTAATTTTTACTTCAGGAAATTAAATGATGATTTATTTGCTATTTGCACAAATACGTGGAAATTCATTTTGCATATCTCACCTTCTTTCCTATAAGGTGCACACACACACACATACATACATACAGGTCTGTAATTATATCTTTCTGGGGACTCTCCATTAATTTCTAACCCAGCCTTAACCTTAAGCATAAGTAACAAAACCAAATTGGTCCTCACAATGTAATATTAACATAATCCACACACACACACACACACACACACACACACACACATACAGCCGAGAGTGAACCAGTGTCCCTGGAGCAATTTAGGGGGGGCTAAGGGCCATGCTCGAGGGCCCAAGAGCCATGTGACTATTCTGCCAAGAACAGGATTTGAGCTGCCCAATCACAGCTGCCGATCCTTAAACCACTGAGCTATACACCAAAAAAGAGCTGAGTGCCTAGAATGAGAAGGAAGAAGTAGAGTAAGCCCCTCCCCCTGCACACTACCCAATGGGATTACTGTCAGCTCTTATAGCTGGCATTTCTGCTATACTTGCTGATCCACTCCTGTACACCAGCCACATAACAAAGGCTTGGGATGTTCATCTTTCCTTTATCATTTAAGCTGTATCATTCTATGACATGAGCGATGTCACCGTGTCGGGGATACCGTCTCAATTGAGCAGGAGTCGCTGACACAGAGCCAACCCGAAATGCTCCATAGAATCAATTGAGTTATGCAAAGGATGATGCTCTTTGGGTGCATGAAGTGAGACTAAAGCGTTCCCTGTATTAAAATTTGACATCCGCACGGAATGTAGTTCCTGTAATAACACCACACCTGTCATCCGCACAGAATGTGGTTTATGTAATAACACCACACCTGTCATCCGCATGGAATGTGGTTCATGTAATAACACCACACCTGTCATCCGCATGGAATGTGGTTTATGTAATAACACCACCCCTGTCATTCGCATGGAACGTGGTTCATGTAATAACACCACACCTGTCATCCGCATGGAATGTGGTTCATGTAATTACAGCACACCTGTCATCCACATGGAATGTGGTTCATGTAATAACACCACACCTGTCATACACATGAAATGTGGTTTATGTAATAACACCATACCTGTCATTTGTATGAAATGTGGTTTATGTAAAAACACCACCCCTGTCATCTGCATGGAACGTGGTTTATGTAATAACACCACCCCTGTCATCCGCATGGAACGTGGTTTATGTAATAACACCACCCCTGTCATCTGCATGGAATGTGGTTAATGTAATAACACCACACCTGTCATCCGCATGGAATGTGGTTAATGTAATAACACCACCCCTGTCATTCGCATGGAATGTGATTAATGTAATAACACCACCCCTGTCATCCAGGGCGTAGAGAGTGCCACCAGTTTACCATGATATTACAGATCCGATGACATAAATGGACAATGCAACCAGACAGCTTTCCATATCTCCCAGTGCTGATATCACCAGTCTCTCGGAGCCAGCACGCCACTACACCTTGATCACAGACCAGCTGCCGAAGTGACTTTTTAAAAAAAAATATCAAAACATTTTTCACAGCCAGCTCCCTCAAGGTAAAATCTGCAAGGTCAATTTTTCAGTTTCATTTCCTGGGGCCTATCAACTCCGAGCCCCCATACGTATTTAATCACTAAAAAAAAAATAAGGAGTTTTTATATATTAATAATGAAACAAAAAAATGCAAGCAAATTATTAGAGAAATATGCAAACAAACAAACAATTAAACATAATAAATAAAACCCGAAGAAAATAACGGCGAAAATATGTCAACAACAGGAGTTTTATCATCCAAGGTTGTGAGGATTGCCATTCAGGGGGCAATGTTGTGTGCAAGTGGTCCAGATTCCTATCATATTTATTTTTATTTGATTTTATTTATTTTATTTTCTGAAGGGTGGGAGTAGTGTTGACGGAGGAGGCAGACCAGCCACGCTATCGATGTCCAATGATGCAAGAACACCTTCTTCATGAGGAACCATTTCCTAATGCAGGAACATGTTCAAACTGGTAATACACACATAATCAGGCACAACCGGTGCTGTCTGTCATCTATAGATGTTCTTTTCCACTTCACTGCAAAATAACAAGGTCGACCTTCCTATTAACATCAGCGTAACAATTTTTTTTGCAGTTCATTATTTTCCAAATCAACTCATTGTTTAGGACGCTGCATTTCCTGCACAAAAAAGCCACTCTGCATTTATGCCACTTGTCACAGCTCACAGTGTGTTAGGTTTAATTAGAAAGTAGTAATCATATATATAACGAGTTTAGATTCTTTAAAAAAGCGGAACCTACCTGAAAGCTTGATTGGTCAAAACATTTAGTTTAATTTATACTGATTTTTGAAAATAGTTTTAATATGGTGTGAGAAATGAGACAAAAACAGATCAGATATTTTTTTCAGAAGTTTAATAATCTACAGAGAGGGGCAAAAAATAGAAATTATATAAATATATGCTGGCATCATAGTAGATTTATCTCATCATAGATTCGATCCTCCAGATCAGAACTGCACTGCTTATTGGCAGAACAGTCAACAGTGTTGCCGGAGAATGTCCTGACAGGAAGAATCCAGTTATATGAATTGCTTGGATATTTTCATATAGCCATTCTGATTTTTTAATTTATTTCCAATTATTACATTTTTAGCAGATGCCTTTATGTCAATGCAACAATGCAGCAATAAGAAGTTAAGGGCCTTGAATTTGAACCAGTACCTTTCCTATCATGGGCACAGCAACCTATTCTGCCGAGTTGCACCTAAATACTTCTAAAGTAATTTCAGGTGAGGTTCCTGCTATGACTAGCACCAAAATATTTTGTCCAAGCAATTAGAGTAAGAGGAAAAAAACAATCAGATGTCTTGGTCCTGCCTCCTCTACAGGCTGATTGATTGTCTCTCTGGACCAGTCATTTTTTGTTCTGCACTCAGAACATTTTTGTATAAGTTAAACTCCCATGTGCGAAATTCCACCGTTTATCTTCTGCAGGATTTCGAGTGCCACCCCCTGCTTCATCAGCTCACAGCACATGCTCAAGTTTATTCCAAGAAACACAATGCAAATCTAAGTAGGTTCTAAATAAAGCTCTGTTTAAACAAGGCCCTGTGAACCAGGAAAGTCTCAGACAGGTCATGCATCAGCTCCTATTGGCCTGAAACAAGGCCAATACTGCTTTCTGGGGCATTAGGGCATACAGATGTTCCGAGCGAGTTTGCGGTCTAGACGTATCGTCCCGGTTTAAACATACAGCCAATATCAATATAAATAAAGGTGTATTTCCAAAATACTGACGTACCGTGCTCCAATATTTAATTGCACGAGTGCTCTAGGGACTTGGGCCAGTTACCTACTGTTGTTTTGCTGGGAGAATGATCTATCCATCTGCGTGTTACCTGTGCTTTGAAGCCGGCAGAATTGCAGGACATACTTCAAAGGGATTTTGTGCTCCTTTATCAGTTGTATCTGGAGAGTAAAACGTATAGAGATGGCTTTATTGCAGTTCAGTAAATTGTACTGGCTTTTGAGTCAAATGTAAAATCGGGAAAGAAGCAGTCAGAGAGAAGGTAAGAGAACACAAAACCCTTTAGGAGGCAGTCTGACAAAAGCCAAAAGATACGCCCCTTTCTGGAAGCCATTTATGGCTGCAAAAGTTGTTCTGTTACATTTCTGACCACTTTTATTTATTTTCTGAATGACGGTTCTTGCTCTTTAGGACAAGCAGTTCTATAATGTAAAGAATGTGCCTATTTTCCACAAAAAGGCCGTGTATTTGGTAAAATGAAATCTTGTATGATAAGCCTGCAGCTTCTCTGAAACTTACCTCCATTGTTAAAGAACATCTTGTTACTTTCAACGTGCAGATTTACTGGAGGGGTTCAGGGTTCATCTGTCTTGTGGTGACTGGTGCTCTGTAGATGTCCCCACAAAACAAACACCTTTTTTTGTGTGTGTGTGTGTGTGTGGGGGGGTGGTCTTGGTAACTGAAAACTGCAAGTGCAAAAATGTCTGTGTCTCCGGGTTCTTTAATTTGTGGACGTGAGTGGTTTGGCCTTATGGATTGTTAATTGCAGTAAAATGGAGGTCGAAAGGAAGTCCTCAAAATCCATATGCGTGGTTGTGGCACGCTGCCTAATTTCTGTGAAAGATGACAGGCAGAATACAGGAGATTCAGTTCAATAATCATTAGTGTGAAAACTGAATAGATGATTACTGGTTGTGACATTAAATTATGCCATGTAATGCCTTTCTGGGTTAAAATACAGAAGTAACTGAATTTTCTTTTACTTAAAAAAACGGAGCATGAATCCATCCAATGTTATATAATCACATGATATCTGTAACGATTGCGGTAAATGGGCAGGCAGAAAGCGGGGCAGGACGAGGCAGGAAGGCGAGGATGCGGGATATGAGGGTTGAATGTGGACTAAATACACAAGACAAGCAGAAAATAACAGGCAACAGGTGATGACAATCAGAATAAACACGAGGTAATGAGGGGGGCGTGGCACACAGGAGGATCAGACTAGCAGGTCATGACAATAACTTATTTTGTAAGCATGTGATAACTTATTTACCAGGGGAAAGAAATAACAGTTCAACTATTATTATTTTTTGAAAATGTTTATTCAAACAACACGGGGGACATTTTCAGGTAACAGGAGTGGGTTCGAAATTTGCTGGGGTCTGAAAAAACATAAAGATAAAAATAGGGATGAGTTGAAATATGAAAAAAAGTCACAATAAGGGACAAGGTTGGAAAAAACTCGGACAGACTACACTATGAAATCCCCAAGGGAAGAAAATGCCTAGACTGATAATGTGTGGTGGCCAGCAAGACTAACCACTGACTACCTGTTACTGCTCTTGCTGTATAGCCTGGTAATCAGGCCCTGTTAACACACAATTAGGGTGTAACCTTGTGAGTCATCCATTCCCTCTATAGGGCACCCAAGATGGCGGCTCTCTCTATAGGAAAGCCTGACTGTTTGATGTTTTATTTAATAATGTATGGTAATGAAGACATACTCTGGTGGTGAGTAAAGTACACATAATTTGTGTGTGAGTCACTTTCACATGCTCTGGGTGTGAGTAAGTTTCACATACTTTGTATGTGAGTAACTTTTACATGCTCTGGGTGTGAGTGACTTTCACATTTGGTTGTAATGGCAGTGTTCAGATGTTTCTGCTTTCTGATGGTAAACTGTGAAGGATTGTCCCAGAGAAAAACTTCTAAAAGCTTACAAAGCTTTTACATAAAAAAATATTTTTTACGTTTTTAAGCCAATAAGAAAAACTCACTGAAAGTGATGGCTCTGATTATGACATCACTGAGCGTTATACAGTCGGGGTCAAAAGTTTTGACACAAGTATTGCTGCTTCAGTGTTTGCAGATTTTTGTAAGATGTTTCTATGGAATATTCAAATATTACAAACATTTCATAAGTGTCAAAGGGTTTTATTGACAATTACAATAAATTTATGCAAAGAGTCAATTTTTTTTTTCAAGACCCCGGCATCCTGTCAATCACCTTCTAAGACAAATCCTGACCAACAGCAGCCTATCCTTGCATTATCAATGATAGGAATTTTTCAGAATTTGCGGGTTTGTCTTTGTCCACCTGCCTTGAACCACAAGTTCTCAATGGGATTAAGGTCTGTGGAGTTTCCTGGCCAGGATGATATTTTGGTCCCCAATGTTGATATTTTGGTCCCCAAGCCACTTAGGTATCACGTTTGTCTTATGGCACGGTGCTCCATCATGCTGGAAAAGGCGTTGTTCATCACCAAACTGTTCTTGGATGGTTGGGCGCAGTTGCTATCAGAGGATGTTTTGCTACCATTCTTTATTCATCGCTGTATTTTTAGTCAAATTTGTGAGTGAGCCCACTCCCATTGGCTGAGAATCAACCCCACACATGAATGGTCTCAGGGCGCTTTACTGTTGGCATGACACAGGACTGATGGTAGTGCTCACCCTTTCTTCTTGAGATAATCTTTTCTGCGGATGCCCCAAACAATCGGAAAGGGGATTCATCAGAGTAAATGACTTTACCCCAGTTCTCAGCAGTCTAATCCCCGTACCTTCTGCCGAGTATCAGTCTGTCCCTGATGTTTTTCTTGGAGAGAAGTGACTTCTTTGCTGCCCTTCTTGACACCAGGCCATCCTCCAAAAGTCTTCGCCTCACTGTGTGTGCAGATGCACTCACACCTGCCTGCTGCCATTCCTGAGAAGCTCTGCACTGGTGGTGCCCTGATCCTTACCTGTGAAACCATTTTTGTGCAAAGCAGTGATGACGGCACGTGTTTCCTTGCAGGTAACCATGGTTAACAGAGGAAGAACAATGACTTCAAGCACCATCCTCCTTTTAAAGCATACAGTCTGCTATTCTAACTCAATCAGCATGACAGAGTGATCTGCAGCCTTGTCCTCATCAACACACTCACCTGTGTTAATGAAAGAATCACTGAAAAGATGCCAGCAGGTCCTTTTGTGGCAGGGCTGAAATGCAGTGGAAATTGTTTTTTTTTGGGATTAAGTTCATTTTCACGGAAAAGAGGGACTTTGCAATTAATTGCAATTCACATGATCACTCTTCATAAAATTCTGGAGATTATGACAAACTGAGGCAGTAGACTTTGTAAAAACCAATTCTTGTGTCATTCTCAAAACTTTTGGCCACGACTGTACACTCATGTAAGCACACAAGTGTCAGATGATTATAACACTCCAAAGCCTCTATTAGACAGCATAACAATATGTGTCTTGGTAAATACTCTGTGTAAATATTTTATTCAGGTATAACTGATTGACAGAATCCTCCAAGATTTTATTTTATTTTTTTTTGGGGGGAGGTTGTATTTGAAATGAGACATAGTCTACTATGTTCAGCTAAAAAAACCACAGTCCTCTACCTCCCAAAAGGAACTTGTTAAATGTCTTTTCTACCCTACTTACGTCAAAACAATATCGCAACATGATATAGTGTGATTTTTCTTTCACAGTTGGCAAATCAGTTGTGCTGGGAAAGAAGATGGATGTTTTTCCAATGCTTAGGCCTGAAAGTTTGTTTTCTCTGTGGGAATTTGTCTAGGCGCAAAAGAATCTTGGCATGCAAACGTGGCATCACCTGCTAACAATTCCAGTCTTTATTCCTCCAAATGTAGAATATCGGACTGTCAACAGACATCTGCAGCTTCTGATTTAAGGCGCTTCATAACCAGTGTAGCTCAAGTGCAAATTTTCAATACTGAACAATAATGACCTAGATTATTGGGTCTCTGCCTTCCTGTACACATATTTGTCCAAAGTGACCTCCCACAGCATCGAGGGATGTGAGTGGAGGATGAACCCAGGTGCTAAGCTTCTCGCTCGGTGCCAGGATGCATGCAAGCTGGGCGCTTAGGTTACGGAGATTAACATGCGGAGCACAGTGCGATGTAGGACAGACACCTGAGAAACCGCGTTAATGAAGCGCCGTTATTCTCGTCTGTCGGGTTATTGTTTCTATGGAAACCAGAGACAATTTGCCTTCAAATCACCCTGTTATTTTAACAGACCTCACCAAAGGGAATTCTGTGGGGGGGGGCAGGTGCTGGGCTCTTCGCTCAGTTTAGGGATGAAATGTTGACCCGCAGATTCTGCACTGCTTTCCAACACCTTCTTCTCAGCGTTTACCGTATTGTGCCTATATAAAATATCGTAACGTCCAACCATTTTATGTAACCGCATGTCCTATTCAGGGTCGCTGGCTGTTTGGAGCCTATGGGTGCAAGGCAGGGAACAACCCAGGATGGGGCGCCAACCCATCTAAGGGCAAAATACTTTAATATTATAATTATAATCCAAAATAAATATAAAACACCCCGGGTAGGTGATCATTTCTGTGCCTGTTTCCTTTTTGATGGTCATGATGTGTCTAGATCTGAGGAAACAGCTGAAAGAGCTTCACTTCAGAGCGCCGACCAGGCCGGGGGTGACAGACTGGTGGCTGAGCCAGTCAAAGTCAGGACATCTGACAGGAAAATAGCAGAGCAAATCAAAGGGACTTTGGACATTTGACTTAAAAAAGCGATTTGAAAAAAAGAATCTATTAAATGAAAATATTTATAACAACCATAACACAAACGGTTTTGGTTCTCAGCAAGATGCGATAAATTCATTGGAAGTAAAATCCGTCTTATAAAAGAGTGTTAGGGTGAGTGTGGAGCTGATTCTAGGCAGGACTGAGCATAAAGCAGGGGACACCCTGTCACTATGACAACCCTAACCCCCACCCAGCCAGCCCTAACCATAACCATAAATAACCATGCAAAATACAAGATTTTTGGTGTTTTTACTTTTTTGATTTCATTTCCAGGTTCTTACAAAATTGAGGTTGTCCATATGGGGACCTGAAAAATGTCACAAGTTACAGTCACAAGCTAAGAGAAACTTAGAGGAGGCTTTTGTTGAACTGTATGTCTCTGCACTGTTGGAAGAAACCCTAGAGACCCCCCCACCCCGTCGTCCACACATGCAAACTCCAGGGACGCTGAACTGGGGTGGAATTCATGCCACCATAACACTCACCATACTTAAAATGCAGTGGTGGACAGTTCAGGGCCAGAAAGTACAAATCCAGACCAAGATTCTGTTTCAACCAAACCAGCTGAGCATAAAGTCACAGTCACAGAGAACTGAACCGATCAAAACAAAACCTTCGCCTGGATTTTTACATTCTGGACATGAAATATTTACCTGATAGAATGTAAATTTAATTTGTCCCCCTCCTCCCATTCACAGATGCTCCCCAGGTTATGATGGTCCATGTTACAATATTTTTTAAGTTACGATGCATATGCCCAATTGTAGGCTAATATAAGTGTTCTAAGCATGTTTAAGGTAGGCTAAGGTAGGCAATTTCTTCTTACGATATGTTCACCTTATGATAGGTTTATCGGAACGTGACCCCATCATAATCTGGGGGTCTGCGCTCGTTTCGGGGCGTTCCTTTCATATGCCGGCACATGTATGGCTGTGAACAGAGTTCAATTCTGAATTACAGACTGTGTGTATAGGAAGGAGAAGGTCAATATGGATGGACATTATGGAGGCACAGTAGAGAGAATGATGTCCTCCTATATGTTGGTTCTCCTATGCCTTGTCTGGATTTATAGGTTTCAGGGCAGATTCTGACTTTGCTTGATCATTTGCAGATAAACCAAAGCACCTATTTTTTTGTTAACCTGAAGCAGGAAGGCTCTGACACCAGACCAGTTGAAGCATTTACACAGCCGGACCTGAGCTGACCTTCTGACTCCCAGACGAAGCGTCTGTCTGCCAGAAGGCCTCACCCAGGCTGCCTGCCACGCTCCGACTGCCATTACCGAGAAACCTTGACCTCGGGCCGTGTCCCTCTCTGACAGGGGCTGTATGAAGACGGATCGCTCCGTCTGCACTCCTGTCTGCTCATCCGCGAGCGTCTTTCCTCATGGAGTTCGGTGCATTCCTCCGTCTGCTCTGTGCCTGGGTGCTTTGTTACACTTCCGATCCAATCCAACCAACAGCAAGACAGTGTGTGGGGCTGTGTTGCACTTGGTCAATCTATTGTAATTATACTCTATTGTGTTGTCCTGAAACTACAATTTGAAGTATTATATTGAAAGAAGTAGATATCACAATGTCATAATCGCTTAAGGCACAACAGAGGTCTGGAACCCTTAGCAAACTGTCAGGGAAAATTCTGTCTTTTGCCTGGTTTTTATTCAGATTGTACCTGTATTCTTTCCAACAAAGCGTATTCATAAAGGATGATATGCTCTTGTGTTTCACTAAATCCAATGACTGCAGTCTCTCCCCATTCCTTTGAAATTCCCCTCTCTCGTTGGCAATTTCGCTGTACCCGAAACCTCTTCCGTGGCGAGTTTCCACTAATATACCTGTGGAGGACTGTGGGTAAACTGAAGTGACACGTCTGTGACGTCACGGCGAGAGCCGGGCCCCGGGAAGGTGTCGGCGAGCGTTTTGCGTGTGAAACGTGCATCTCTTTGTCAGGGCTGGGAAATGGATGTGCAGAGCAACCAAGGCAATCAAACTCTCCTTCCCTCAGCAAAATGCGAGACACAGGCAAACAACCAATCTGAGGCTGACTGATGCCCCATCCAATTCCCGAATTCATCACGCTGACCGAGCGCTGTCAGCTGTTTGACCCGCGGATCGGCCCAATCGGGCGTAATGTACAGCACCTGTGCAAACATGCCATTAATTGCGGATAATTTGCGAACTGAAAGTTTTAAATCTTTCTCGTTGGGCGGTAATCCCCTCCCCTACCTCAAGAAAAAAATAAATAAATAACGGCCTGTAATACACAAAATCCAACAGCACCAACACATTTAACGAGTGACAAATTTGCTGCACGGTATCAGATTTCATCCCTTAGCTGAAAATGTCAGAGTAGATTAAATCTGCTGCAGCATTTATTAACGTGTTAATTAAAAATGCCGCTGAGATAAGACTGATGACCAGGCTGAGGCAGTTTATTACCGTGCTGTTTCTTACCTGCACCAAATTAATACGATGCGTTTGACTCGAAAGTTGCACTTCCTAAACACGGACGGCGAACTGATCATTGCGCTTCATTAATGCTGTGCATTTTTAAAATAACATCAAGGCAGGGCATTAAATTGGTTTCTGATGGCCTGTAAATTTTACGGCCGCCGATAATCGCTGTCGAGCCTGAGTCCCGGGCAGATGCCGACAGCCTTGTTTACAAGGACCCGCAGCGTAATTAAAGGCCGCGTTAAGCTTCCCTGAGATGTAACTTCAGTGCAAAGCTCTCCGCCGTACCTCGAGTCCCTGGAACGGACTCAAGGGAGAGGCACATTTTGTGGCATTTTACCTGGCAGACAATTCTCAGCTAGATATTTCCACCATGATGGCAACCGTTTATCGTTGACATCCGTCAGTGTAAATTATGTGATGCATTAAGGACAGCCCCCGTCAATGTGCTCGCCCCAAGATGACACTGCATGTGACATCACATTAAGCGTGTATAATGAGACGAGACAGTGCCGGATGACAAATGACGGATTAAATGACAATAATAAAAAAACGAATGGCAAGCTTTCTAGAACATCTGGTGATATGCTTATAGTTCTCTTGCATATCAAAAATAGGATACATTTTACGATTACTTACACGTCACAGACCTGGTTGTCATTTACACATCGCAGGAGGGTTCAGCTCTTGTATGATTAAGAAGTACTGAAGCAGTATAAATTGCCAATGATTAAAATAGTTATGCAATAATAACTAAAAACTACAGAACTGTCATGTGTACTTCATCTGTACTCAGTGGCCATTTTATTAGGCATCCGCAAGAGGCACCACATAGGAATCCCTTTTTTTTTCTAGAAGTCTTTCAAAGATTGATGAGCTTGGTGTTCGGAGATCCCTTTCTGCACGCAGCTATTGTACTGAGCTGTTATTTTTGCACTTGTGGCCTTCGTGTTAGCTTTGGTGAAGTAACAAGATGTTTTTGAGCAGCAAAACTGCCGCTGACTGTACTTTTTTTCGTTCATTGCATCATTCTCTGTAAACTCCAGACGCTGTAGTACATGAAACTCCCAGGAGGACGTCTGTTTCTGAGGTGCTGGAACCAGCAGGTCCGGCACCAACAATGTTTAAAAATCACTTAGCAGGATTGTACATGAACCACTCCTGACTCTGCATGCAGTGGCAGCACCATGATTTTACTCTTTGGAGGATCAGGCTGCTTGTGTCCATGTAATAAAACGGCCGTTGAGTGTAGGTGTTACAGAGGCTAATTTTTTTGGAAGAAGAACAACTCATTCGGCATATTTTGTTTATAAAATTGATTTATTTCTTAGCTGCTGTCTTTCTGCCTTTGCGGCCGTGTGCCGACAATTAATGTGCCTCTGACTTTGTTGAGATGTTAAGACATAATAGATCCACTCTTTGTTATGCTGCTTTCCCTCAAAGCACCCCATGCTGAAAGGCTGCACTTAGCCAGCATGGCTGTCCATGTGTTTATGGCCTCTCGTTATCTACTGTAGCACCGACTCTACCTGTATTTAGTTCACCAGCATGTCATTTTTCACTTAAAAGGTCAGCATGAATTTCCAGAGGACCGTTATTTTGCCGAAAGCACCGGGGCCTCCTCAAGATCGCCGGCACGATGTCCTGCACTAAAGGAGAGCTCACGCTCCGCGGGTGCGCTACACACGTGACGGATGCATTAGAGCGGGAGGTTAGCCTGAATGGCAGCGGCCAGGCGGCGTTTAGCGAATTGAGAGATTATTGTTATGCGCACGGCCCCGCGGTGGTGAAAGACAAAGATTAACAGAAGGGGAGCGAGAGCCGCACATCCTTTTCATGCCAAGAGAGGCGCGTCGGCGTCTTGTGATTTTTCGAGTGTTATTAAAGGAAGCCTGCTCGTCACTTAATTAGCAAATTAAAATCCTGCGCGTCTCCGCACAGCCTGTGAAGCTGCCCCCAGCTCGCTAGTATTTTTAGAGACGTGGAGTCACGGCGGTGACAGTGCGCGCTCGTTTCGGGGCGTTCCTTTCATGTGCCGGCAGCAGGAATTCGCCGTGCACGGCGCGCTCCGCTGTTTCCCAAGCGTTGTTGCGAACGCGCCGGTTTGCCGCCGTGTCTCTGGCAATGACCCCTCAGGCAATATCATCGCATCGGGAGGAAAGATAACACAGGATAACACACAAGTGACATAACTTAGGAACAAGGGGAATATCCCGTAGGCTGTTTTAATAATGTGTAGAAAATATTACTGCAGTCCCTCTTTTCCCACAGGTGATACGTACCACAGATCTACAGATAATTTCGAACTATCTGTGGACCACATATATAACGCGATTGTCGTGTACTTACATATGGTAACCGATAAATGACTCACAGTAATACATTACCAACATTAACACATTAATTAAGACATTGTACATTATTATACGGTACTGTACAATACTGTACTCTCTCAGATGAAAGGAGTTCTGACGTTTTAGGCTAATTCTCAAAAGATGATAAAAAAAATGTAAAAATATCATCAATCAAGGGATGTTAGAATGAAAATCTTGCTTTTTACTCCTCAAAGAATGAAAGAACAATGAAGAAATATATTTTATATTTCACAGTTTACAGTTTTTTTTTATTTCGAATGACTGAATCTGCGATTACTGAAACTACAGACATTGACCGCAGAGACAGAAAGACTACCGTACATCAGTTGGAATAAGTTTGTGGCTCAAGTTAGTATGCCATGGTTGTGATCAGGATGTTGTTAGTTCAAATACCAGCATCAGCTGAGTGATGTCACCATTGAGCCCGAGACACTGCTGACCTTCAGTGACTCTCTGGCTCTTTCCAAAATAAATAAAACAGTGTGTTGGCTTGGATACAAGCATCTGCTAAATAAGCAGAACTATGATTTTTTTTTTTACATATTAAACACTCAGGGGTGCAAGACTCCAAATCCTATCCTTGAAAGTACAGGGCTCACACACACACACTCACATACACAAACACACACTCACAGACATGCACGCACACACTCACATACACAAACACACACTCACAGACATGCACACACACACTCACATACACAAACACACTTACAGACATGCACGTGCACACACACGCTCACATACACAAACACACACTCACAGACATGCACGCACACACTCACATAAACACACACGCACGCACATACACACGCACGCACACATATTCACGCACACATTCACATACATGCACACATGTTTGTAATTATATCTTTGCAGGGATTCTCCATTCATTTCCTTGGGGAAAACTGTAATCCCATCATGATGACCTTAACCCTACCCAGCCCTAACCTTAACCATAAGTAACCATGACGACCTTAACCCCCACCCAGCCCTAACCTTAACCATAAG
>JABFEA020000017.1:11299748-11331373 GCA_019775915.2 Cyphomyrus plagiostoma | reverse complement strand
TCCGGAGCCTATCCCGGAAGCAACGGGCACGAGGCAGGGAACAGCCCTGGATGGGGGGCCAGCCCATCGCAGGGCACGTAAATATATATATTATATAAATATTATATTTATATATATTATATATATATAAAATCCTCCATTTATATGTCATATCCTTTATGTATATGTCATATCTCCTATTTAAATAGAATATCCATTTATATGTCATATCCCCTTTTCACATATGTTCACATCCTGAATCAGTGTGCATCAGTTTTATGGTTTCCTTACATAAAAAAGATCTTTACTGGCATGTATATATATTTTTTGTAATAGTGGTATTATAATCCAATATGACAAAATTAGAATTTTCTTTAAAAATGGCTCAGATAATGAAGGTTTTCGAGCAGTATGATTTATATACATGCATCACATCACCTCTCATCCATTACAGGGTGAGATTATGGCAGGGTGCATAGCGTATAAGGATAGGGACATCAGGCTATTGCAGGGTATATGATGCAGACCTACACACACACACACACACACTATGATTAAATAAGGCAAATTTATTCATAGAGCTCATATTAAACTTTACATAGAAGGCATACAATTGGGATTAAAAATTAAGTGAATTAATAAAAAGCATGTGGGTTTAGGCACTAATATTAAAAATAAAAAAATGGAAATAGATCAACAAAAATAGATCCAAGATTAATGAAATAAAATAAAAACACATAAAATAAGAGTTTTCTTTCTAGTGGGCTGTGCTTTTGGCCAGTGGGAGATAATGAGAGAAGCCAGAGGAAGCCCACAGGACACAGGAGAATGTGAGAAGCTCCCAATGTGCAGCGGAGGTGCCATCGAAAGCCCGCGAGATGAAGGTGTGTGGTGATGAGGCTTCCCACAGAGCCACCACACTGATCACGCATTATTTTGTGGAGTGATTCCGCTCTCATAATCTAAGGAAATGAATAAAGATTTGCACTTGACCGTTATCTGCTGTTTTGTTCTGTGCTGTGCTGTGCTGTGTTGTGCTGCGTTGTGTTGCTCATGTTCGCATATGTAAAACAGCACAACACAGCACAGCATAGCACATGATCTTCTTATGTTCTTACTCCCAAAGAAAATGTCTTCTCTCCTAACAGACACATACCCAGAATGAATCATTTGTTTCTCTTTTGAATGAGCTTTTGTTTCTCTTTTCTTTGAGTTTATTTATCTGCTTTCGATCCTGAGGGTTACTCACCTGTGCTCACTTGCCTGTGAACCTTAATAACCTTCATAACCCTAATTAAAAAAAAGAAAAAAAAACATTTCTCCTCTCCACCAGGGGGTGATATAAGGTATAAATATCATTAGCTTCGACATATGGCACCTCCATAGCACCCTGCCTCGTTTCAGCAAATTTTTCAAAACAACCATATATTTAATATGAAATATTTAAGGTTTTGTAGGATGCTGGTTTCATTAAATGTACCAATGCGTAGAAAATATTGCCAGCGTGAGGACCAAACACTGGCTGTTCCATCTCGTTAAGTCGCAGACCAACTTGACTGTTTTCTCCCTGGGATCTGGCAGCTTCTGCCCTGGAAATGCTACAGCACTGGCCCTATATGACACAAACACAGTTTTGATCCCTATTATACAAAAGCATCATATTATAGATTTGGGCCGAGGCTTGATACTACTCTGGTGCCCCTCATACTCATCTATCTTCCTCCCCCCATACGCTTCCTATCATCTACCACCTTTATCATTTCTTCATTCTTCCATTTCTAAATCTCGATTTTTCTGGTCTGCAGCTCCCCAGCGATGGACTCAAGTGGCAGCTAATATTAGAACAGCCGATGCTCACCTCCTAAAGAAGCCACACTTCTGAGCTACACTCTCTCCTTTCTCCTTCCTCCATGCTGCTGCAGTTCAGTTCAAGCCTTTTTAATTGCCTGATCTAATTATTATTTTTATTATTTTTTTTTGTCTTTTGTGTGGTGAATTTTCCCCATCTTTCTCGGTCGGTTTCTTCATTTTTCTCCACATCGTGTTTCATGAATTCTAACGACGATGAAGATGTCTTCCATGTGACAAAACAGTACCTCCTGCAATTCCAAACACCTGGATGGTTGAATTATATTCTCATTTTCAGGGAGCATTTCCCAAAGCAACACGTTCCTAAGCAAGGAACTCTTCTCCCATAATAACTACATAATATGTTTTAAAATGCCCATAATTTTACAAAGACTAATGTAAAAGCTATACCAATCGGTGTTTCAGTATTGTTATATTTGGTAAATAAATAACAGAAGTTCCTTAATGTTTAGTTTGTACTGTATTGCTTGAAACAATAGAGGTATCTTTCTCCCCTGTTTAATTGTCTCTCAGAGCTGAATTTATCCATAATGAAAGTAAAATGCTTCTCCTCACAGCTGGATTTCCAAAATCTGATGCTGTAGGGCTAGGCTGCAACACAGTTTACAGATTTACATTTACATTCACAGCGTTTGGCAGATGCCCTTAGCCAGAACGACTTACATAAGTGCTTAGAAGAAGATCTCCCTGCTCAAACATGCCTGCTAAACCTGACTATTAGTTGATGAGCTGAATTAGGTGTTTTAGAGCAGGAAAATCTGCACAATGTGAGCCAGACTGGTCCTCCAGGACCGCAAATGGGAAATTCTGCCCAACAGAAGCATATATAGATATTTAGAAAGAACACGTCATCCATTTTCTGTTTATCTGGGTCAGAGACACAGAGGAACCCAGAATCCGTGCCAGGCAGCACAGGGTTGGGGTACACCCTAGATGGGATGCCAGTCCATCGCAGGGCACATAGACAGACATATAATCATATGCTATGGGCAGTTTAGTGATGCCAATGGGCTCAGCTGAGTGTGGGAGGAAATCGAAGTACCCAGAGGAAATCCACATGACAGTGAAAACAGGCAAACCCCAGAGATGACATAAAAGGTGGGATTCCAGCCCCAAGCGCTGGAGGAATATGGTAACAGAGCTGAACCACAACACCCAGAGAGGACCAGCGTTTCATTGATTTTTAAGTTTTTCCGACAAAGGTTCGTAACTGTCAAGTATCAGGTCATAAGCATATAAAATCGACCCTGTCCCTCTTCCCCTATTACTTAAATGTAAGAGAATGAGATTTCTAAATGCAGGTTCACCAGATTTCATAATTATTCTTCAAGTGCCAAAATTTGCCCGTTAGAGTTTTTTTTTCCCGCTATTATTGTGTTTGTCTGCGAGCACGTTTTGAAATCATTGTTAGTGTGCCGTGCATTTTTCTCCATATTTTCTACCGGCTTTCAAAATGGTTGAAAGAATGCCAAAAAAATCGGCCAAGAAGAAAATTAAAAGAGGAGATATTTGTTGTGGGTGGATGAGGTTGTGGCTAATTTTTAAAGCAGGAACTGTAGCTATTGCATGCATTTAAAAACAGGTACAATTGGAAAAAAAGATGAAAGAGGAGTTCTTTTATAATCAGTGACCTAATTAGGCATATTTTTCCTGAATTGGCCGATTCATTCTTAAGACTTAAGTAAGATAGAAGGGTGTACTCAGACAAGAAGAGGACAAATGTGTCCTTGGGAGAAGCCAAGCCAGCATCCCTGCGCCTGAGCTGAACATTTTGTTCACAGCCAGTGCCCAAACCACCTGCTACTGCGACTTCATGGAAAAGCTTGAGTAATCAAATTAGCCTATAACAGAAGCGGTATAAAGGCAGCGAACTGGTGAATGGCGTGGAGTAGCCGCTTGCCGTAAAAGCTGTATGGAGAAGAGCTTCAAGTATCCCGTGACTTAGCATTGATGAAACGGGACTCTTTGTTGAAGCACCGTTGCTAGGTTCCATTGGAAGATTAAAGCTCAGAAAAAGAATTATTCTGTCCATTATGCAGGAAGAACACGGAGCGGAGAGCTAATAGGCTGCAGATCCGCATCAGTGTTTTATCGACAAAACTGCCGGATCTTTATAAATCTTTATAAATCTTCTATATGGCGGGAATGTAGTAGGTAAAGAATTTGCTTTAATTATAATCCAGAAGGTTAAATGCCCAGGAGGTCGAGCTCTTGAGAATGTATCGAAATTACTTCAGTTAAAATGTTTGGCAATTTAAACCAAGTGCAGTTGGTAAATTGTCTCTTGTAATGCAAGCCTATTCTTACTAAGTATTACGTAACGGATAGGTTTTTTCTAGATGATCTAGAACATAGAGGTCATGCAGGCATGGCGGCCCGTTAGCATGGTGATAAAGTGGTCGAAGAAGGCCAGCACTGGTGCGGACTGGGTCCAGCGGGAGGTGAGAAACAAATGGATTCCTCCTGATCTGTTTGCCGAAGAGGAACGGGATTTTGGAACGCAGAGGCAACCGCGTTTGAAATAGAGGAGCTTTGGTGTCCATAGCAACACCGGGATTTTTGCCAGCTTAGCAGGGTGTCAGTGTGGTTGATTCCAAGGTTATGGAGAGTTCCTGGATGGAGACGATTTGGCAGCTTAGCAGAGGACGATTTGGAGGAGCCTCAGTGTGAGGCTGTGGCCAACCCTACAGGCAGGATTGGCAGCGAGGCCGGACAGGACTCGGGGGGGTGGGGGGTTGGTCTTCTGTGAGGAGGTGGAAAGGTTAGGACCATTAGCGTGTGTAGTCTTCCACAAGTATAACAAGGAACATCAGCGCCTTTCCCAACAAATCTGGAGAGACGGTAACATGTACTCATAGCCTACGTTTTTAATGTTTCTGTTTTATCATACTTGAAAATAGGGAACTGTTTTCTCACACCCTCATTGACTATTCACTGCAGGTGAGCTCTGGTGATGATGCTAAGATCATGAGTACACAACTGGAGTACCTCTGGCAATTATGAAGTCGCCGCAATTAATTTGGAAGTAAACAGTAGGGTCACCGATTTCATTAATCCAAGGCCATGAGTTCCCATATTAAAGACTGATTAATATGTGTCCCCTGTCAAAGACGAACCGAGAGGGAGGTGGGTTATTGGAATAGGGTCAAGCCTTTAAGTCCTCTGTGAGAGTGCAGGCTTAAAGGCACTGGGGATTATGCTAGCAAACTGTAACAATACATAAATTGTTAGCATAATGATACATTATAAGCGACTTCAGTGATATATCATGCTGGTTAATGTTATAGTTACATCAGCTGAACTATATAGGGGTAGAGGTAGGTAGAGCGCATGGATCACATAAAGTGGCTAGTGGGCAAAAATAGCCACCTATCCATGCCCACCCTGAGCAAAAATGCCCACCTATCCATGCCCACCCTGAGCAAAAATGCCTACCTATGCATGCCCACCCTGAGCAAAAGTTCCCACCTATCCATGCCCACCCTGAGCAGAAATGCCCACGTATCCATGCCCACTCTGACTAGAAATGCCCACCTATCCATGCCCACCCTGAGCAGAAATGCCCACCTATCCATACCCACCCTGAGCATAAATATCCATACCCATCCTGACTAGAAATGCCCACCTATCCATGCCCACCCTGAGCAGGAATGCCCACCTATCTATGCCCACCCTGAGCAGAAATCCCCACCTATCCATGATTACCCTGAGCAGAAATGCCCATCTATCCATGCCCACCCTCACCCTGAGCAGGAATGCCCACCTATCCATGCCCACCATAAGCAGAAAAGCCCAGCTATACAGCTGTGGCAGTCATGATTTTATTTATTGATACCACACTGGCTTGTAGATCCACAGAGAAGGAAAACAAAGGAGAGAGAAAGGGGGGGTCAGGGGCGGGGGTGGGTAAAAACCCATTTAACCTGACAGGAGGTGAGGCTGTAGCGACACTTTCATCCTATTACCTACTTTTACCTTCTCTTTGCAGAAACTCAGAATTTCTATTTTCCTGTCTCTGTACCATGAACAACAAACTGAGCAGTGAGAGAATGTAATGTTTGAATTTAAGAACAAAGCCATTTCTAAAAAGCAAAAGGAATGATTAGTAACCATATCTCCCAAAAATTACAGTATGGTAATAAATAATGCCGATGGTTCCACGCAAATTCATAAACTACGATACCACTTCAATACATGAAGGCACTAAGTATCAAAAGGAATTCTAGTACATTTACTAATTAAAAATAATAAGCGAAGGTCTTGCTCTTTCATTTACAAAGGGAACCCCTCAGCAAAAGATAAATATCACCATGTTTAAATCAAACCAAATGTTGAAGTATATGAATGAAGTAATGGTGTAGTTTCAAAATGAATTTAAAAACGTATACATTCCTTGCGCAAAATGAAACAATGTCTTAGATAAGATATTCTTCATTTGTAAACGTGCAAATTAATTAACCTCAACCGAAGCGATCATTTCTTTTTTCTAATCCTATGGCAGAAAATTATGACTTTCCTCACTATATTTTCACTATATTTACCATTTTTATAAAAAGGCTGCAAATTGATGTTTGGAAACCTGGTAATAATTTAAAGTGATATGAGACATTGTTTCATGACATGTTTCTACATCATTTCTCTGTTTCTCAGCACGGTCTTTGTGGTTCCATGGCTTTGCACGCCACTCATCAACCTTCTGTAGACACCCTGCATCGCTTCGGTCACAGGATTTTCTAGTTTTCAAAATGTCCAGTTTCTCATTTTAATTGTGCTCTAATCAGGGGTACTGATAGATATTATTTTGGGCCCCATGACACGGTATCATATTAGGTCCCCAGCACTGACCAATCCAACTATGTTCCAGATTTTTAGGGCCCCTGTCACTCAGGGGCCCTTGCAATCACCCTCCCCCACCTCTTTAAAAGCACCTGTGGCTGTAATCAAACATCGATTTATCTTTCTTCTATGATTACCATGCTATTCAACTGTGACCAGGGTACATCAAGCAATAAATATTACTGCTGAGTTCTATGTCCTTCGCTTGCTAAAATTCACACAGCCTTCATTTACTAAGTATGTAAAATATCCCTGATCCATATTGTGCTGATCGTCATAAAAACATGGTACCACCATCAGTTAATATTTCACATGAAGCAGTGTAATTGCAAACTAAGTGTAATTGTAATATATGCAAACATGCAGTGCGACGATTGATTATTGTGAAGTGCTGAAAAAACACAGATGAAAAACTCTACATAAGTAAGTGCAAGCCAAATATAAATCACTAACGAATGGCCTGGGATGGACTGGGGACAATCTGGTGATGATCACGCTTCATCACATGGTAAAGAGGGGACGAATGACATAGCGGGTTCAACAAGTCCGGGTTTTATTAACAGAAACAAACAGAAAGGGAGAAAATGAAAATGAAAGTGGTCAAAACCAAACTGATAAGACAGAAATAAAAGGCAGGGTAACACACTAGGAGCTGAAGGGCTACAGGACATAGATGGGGGGGAAGCAGGATGACCAGTGACACCTGCTGGCCAAAAGGGGATAAGACATATAGGACAGGGTTGGATGGGCACCGACCATGTTGCTCAATTGGGGGTGCTGCCAATTTATGACATTCTCTACCGGTTTGATCACACATTGTCTTTGGTGCAGGCAGAGGTTGCGCCAAACAAGGCAATGATGCAAAATGTGCTGGTGCAATGGTGCTGTGCATAATTGCACCATAAGTTGGATGACACAGTCTTTCGCTGGGCCAAGAAGAACATGGAGTGCTCACCTTTCTGTATCATGATTTGTGAGGTCTCAGTCCCATCAGAGTGCTCTGGAAATGGTTGTCTCCAGGAATTTGAAAGACACAACCACCATGATGTCAACATCATTGATTCATAGAGAGAGATGACGTTACCGCTATCTCCCTTTACTGCCCACTAGGCTGGTGTCCTTTACACGCTTTAGCATTTTTTCAGATGGGCGTTTGAAGCCGCAGTCATTAGCATACATAGAATAACTCAGGACTGAAATCTTGCAGCCTTGTGGTGTTCCAATGCTAACAGCAAGGCAGACTGAAAGATTAGAGAGTATCCTGCTACCTATTAGCCATGGAGTTATAGAGCCACTAGCAGATTGGAAGACCTTGGATGCACTTTTATGTGCAAGACTTCCAGGAATAAAGATGATTATTTTAAGAACAGAATGATATTGATATGTTTGAAACAGACAGAATCACCACGCAGGTCGGAAGATTGATTGAATACACATTACTGTGCAACAGTCTTAGGCAGTCCAAGAACATTATGTTTAAAAGATCTACATGTGGGTGTAAAACTATGATATTATGTCTGTCAAAGTGTGTCAGTTTAACCATTCAGTGTCACCCCAATTTTGCGAAAACCATCCACTATACCCCTATACTTATTCATCACTAGCATGTCGTGTTTGGATCATCAATACCTCATCAAGTTATTTAACTAATTGAGTTAATTAAGTAAGTGAGTTGTTGGTGAAATAAATTCATTGAATGGCTAAAGCCTAGTTCATCCTTCACTTTTCCATGTGCGCTTTTTGGCTAGGGACAGTTGTCGGCACGGAACCTTGTGTTCATACCACGTTTGGCTGAGGATATCTCTGGTTCATGCATGCATATGCTGCAGTGTTACTCCACTAGAACAGAAGAGGGCTGATGTTCTGCAACAAACGCAAATATAAGTAGCGTATTGAATCGGGTAAACTTGTATTGAGCAATGTTAACGTTATTAGTCAGGACTTATGCGGTATTACGGTAATAAGGCATGCCACGGTATTTTGAGATCCTTAGGGCAAAATTAGTTGGGAACCTCCCTCCCTTCGCTATGCAGATTTTATCGCCAATAATTCAAAATGCCTCAATAGTGTTGCTTTTTTAAAATACCATATACCTTGGTGTAATGTCTTAACAATATGAAAAAATAGATAAGCAGGTACCTCTGATCCTCCTCACAGAACTGCCACCTACTGGAAATACCTAATCAATTATCTTTCAAGTGGGCAAAGACAAGCATGGTTTCCACTAGACGTAAAAATGTGTGCTACACAAACACCGACCACAGCCATCCACATCCAACTCCCGATTAAGAAATTTACATCACTCTCATCCACAACTGAAAGCATGTACAGCAAAGCAAAGTATGAATTAGCCTTAAGAGGTTTGGGGCCCAAAGCAATCTTCCAGATGGCCATTCAAGAAGATAACAGCATATTTTCGGAGATCAGAGGAAATTTTTGTAATATTTTATTGCATAACTGTTTATTTGCATATACTGTATTCTATTGTTAAATTGTGTTTTTCCTGAGCAAATATTAAATATGAATGGATTTAAACATTTTCTGACTACCCATGACTTTTGAAAAGTACTGTATCTGTCCATACTGGGTCTATCTCAGGGGTGGGCAATCTTATTCGCAAAGGGCTGGTATGTATGCAGGTTTACACTGCAACTTCCTAATTAGGCCATAAATTAGAGGACTGATTGGCTGAAAAGTCCTCATGCCTGGGTTTGAACAGCTGACCTACAGGTTACCCCAAACACCGACACACACACTGGCCCTCACACCGGCCCTTTGCAGGTAAGGTTATACCCCCCCCCCCCCCCCTCCAGGCTATCTGGAAACCGCTGTGTTTTGGTGGAACAGGGTCATGGCAGGTCAAAGTCGGTTGCTCTTCCGCAGTTAATTGTGTTAAAAGCTGGAGGATCTCTTACTCTTTCGGCGAGCGCTGTCGTGAATTTACAGGCTTGTCAGTTAGGAGAAGGATGGCCGGTGAAAGGTGATAAAGAACTCTGGTGGCATGAAGGGGTGAGGTGGTGATCAGTGACAGTCTTTCACATTTAGAGTAAAGTGCTTGTTATGCAAGGAGTGGTCAGTATCTGCAAAAGACATTCCATTTTTGTAGTCAGTGATGGATCCCAAGAAAACGCTGCAGCAAGTATTACTACCTTGTGTTCAGTGTATATTACCTGCAATGTTTTACGTCCCGTTGATAGCTTTCCGAATAGCACCAGTGACTTTCGATGGCCATGGTGTGTCATTGTTGACAAAGAGTCCCTGTCCATGTGCTCACCAATATTAACATCATTATTACCATCATAACATTTCAAACTATTGAATCCGGGCAGCCTTGATTCTCCTCTCCCGACACTGTGGAACATTTTTAAACTATTTTCCTGACTGACTTTGAGTTTCAAATTTTTGCTTGCATTTATATAAATCTATTGTTTGCCTGAACCCTGATGCAGTTTATTATTTTAAATGACAGTTTCCAAAATGTTTTAAATTGCTGGCACATATTTGGTGGTGTGATGGTTAATGCTGCGGACTAATGCCTCTGAGACCTGGCTTCAAGTCTGGATCCATGTGTGAATGTTCTCCTGTGTTTTTGAGGGATTTCACCCCATAAAGGAAAAAAGGTCACAAAAAAAAGGTGTTACCAAATTGTCCATTGGTGTGAAATGATCACACTTTACTTGAGGGTAGATGTAAGCAAGCTACATGCTTGCTTAATGCATTAATTGACCAGTAACTAAGTGTTAGTTATGTACCGATTCCATGTTCATTCATCAAGAATTGATCATGACAGTATTCTATTCAGGCACTATATTTAGTTAACAGTTAACTGATTAGTTAATAATGGTAAGAGCACTTGGCAAAAATTTTAATTAAGTACTACTCAAGAACAAATTATGAACTGATGTAGGTTTCCCCATGAAATACTCAAACTGTCATGATTGATTAATGATTTATGAATATGGAATCAGTAATTAAGAAACACTTAGTTACTTGTTGATTAATTCATTAAGTAAATGTGTACTACTATATTATTCTAGACTCCTCAGGTAGTATTAGTGTCAAAAAAATCTTGGTCTGGATTTTCACTCACTGGACCTAAGCTATCTACCTCTGGTCCAACCGTGTGTGTGGCCAATGATTAATTGGTGCTCCATCCTGGGTTGTTCCCTGTCTTGCAACCATAGTCTTCTGAGTAGGCTCCATACCCCCCAACCCTGAATAGGACAAGTGGATACAGAAAATGGTTGAATGCTTTGTACTTAGTTGTTATGTATATTAATATTTACCATACATCCTATACTTGACTTGATGCTCTTTGCCTGTTGCAAAGCTCTATTTATTTGCACGAGTTGCCGTGGAGGAAAGCAACTGCTGAACCAATAAACGTAAATGCAAATCACTGCACCATGGTCAGGGTTCCCCAGTGGCTCAGCGTCTGTTAGTATGATGGATGATCTATAGTGTCCCCTCTCTGGTTGAGCCGTTAACCAACTACTTGTACTTGGGGGACCTACTTTTCAGGTTGATGTGATTAGAAACAGCCATAATAATAATCATGAAGTTTGTGTGATTATTTTTCAGTTGTATAACCTAATCAGCCAGCAGCTGTCACAAGACATGCTCTTTTTCCTGAGGGGGGAATATATATTTCAGTGAGAATGATACAAGAAAATTCAATAGAGGAATAAAATGCTTTACAGTTTATGTATAATGATTCTCAGTTGATAGACCCATTTTTCAAAAGAATAGAGACATTGTTATCAGTTTTATTTTTTATATAAAAAAAACACAGAGAGACACACTACCAACATTTGTTTTGTGGATTTGTCGCTCAGGTTTATGGTTACGGTCAGCTGATGTTTTACAACCAAACTGATATATCAGAATATGTGGATTGTTCACTTAATTTTACCCAAAGGGAAACAGAGAAATGTTTCTCTGGAGAGAAACATTTTCTAAGAACAGTCCTCTGTGTCGCTGTGAATCTCACAAGACACCCGGCACATGTCCTCTTCCAATGGCAATTTGTTTTGTTCTTTTACCTTGTCATCAGTTAGTACAAATAAAATAAAAATATATATAAATAAAAAAACAGAAAATATATATCCCTCCAGAATTCAGTACCAACTTCTGTAATACAATACATCGTTTAGAAAATGAAGGTTAGAATCACAACGGACGTCTAACCACAAACATCTGGTTCGACTCAAGGATAGAATCTTGTGACATGGGAAGTGCCATTTTGACAAAGATTGGGTGGGAAAGAAATGAGTGTTAACACTGTGAATGGGGGCCATTGTGAACCTTGCTCAGATCTGGGCTTAGTGATGAGCTGAAAAAAAGAAAGGTGGTCGTATAAATAACCTGTGAAAACAGAGATTAGGCTGAAGAAAATTGATGCAAACCCATGAGATCACGTGACTCTCCAGGGACAGACGGCTCCTCACCAACATACTTGACATACTTGAGTCTACTCTACTGTTTTCTCTTAGCATCTGCATTTTACTAGTCTTCTAATCAGTGTTTACAGTAGCTATCCTTCTGGTGGCCACTGCATCACCTGTCCAGGGATGGCAGGTGAAATTAACATTATATCTTATTTTCATAGAAGTAATATACAGATGTACAGTACATACATACAGTACAGAACCGTTATTCCCATGGCATTGTAATTCGGGATAAAAACGAGTGGGTTTTGGGATGTCATTCCTGGTGGAAATGATCTGAAGTTTGTTACATGAAATAATAAAAAACAGGAAGCACGAGGGTAGGAAAACACAGCGGTAGTCTTGGTTGGCTCCATCTTTAGAGAAAAAGACCAAAACAACCCAAGTCAGCTAGACATCACCCAGTATCTATAATAAATGGTGCTTCACCATCTGGACCAGCAGTGTCCAGCGCAGGGAGGTCCTTTGCCTGGAGGACATGCAGCGTCTCTAATACATAATAAAACACAGGGATTATTGCCTTGATTTGGAACATCTGTCATCAGCAGCGGATAACAGTCATCTCCAAATTCTGAAAACAGTCATAGGGAGAAAAATGGGAAAAAGTCATTGGCAACTAATTGGCAACGAGACTTCTGTGTATCTTACAGTGCTTTTGTGTTTTGTTTTTATTTTAGCATTCTTAACTAAGTATTACAAAACCTATGATATATAAGTTGTACATCAACATCACTGTTTCTTCAGTCCCCATGGCTATGAACTCTCGTGTTTCGATGCAGAACGGCATTCATCGAACTGATTTTCAGCTTCAGTACTGAAGGTAACTTTCAGGTTGAAAATCTAATTCTGAGACCAGAATCTCAGTAGCATTTCATGTGTTTTTCTGGTGCCTTTTTGTGCGGCACGTGGTTTAGCTGTCTGCATTTTCAGCACAAAGGAAAATGTCTGCACCTGCTCTTCCCTGTAAGAAGATTAGTGATCACAACGTAGATACATGAATGCTGGACATAAAACTGCAAAACAAAGTTACCTAAAGGCTGAAAATGTGGCTTTTTTAAAATATGTGCCTTTTGTGTGTTTATTCTAGAGAAACTTTTCATTTTTATACAAAAATAAAAGCCAACGCACAGAGGTAAATTGTGGAAGTGGCAAAGACCAGCGATTAGTTTATTCACAGCACATTTAGTTAATGCACATTCACGCAATTCCTTGCTAGTGAACATTTACACTATAAACACATTCAATTACAGATTATGAAATGTTTTCCAAAGGACTTCTTATTTCGCATGATTCAATCTAAAAAAATTCTAGTATTTACAGGCACGGAAAAAATTAAGAGACCACAGCACAATATTTTGTTTCACTCAATTCTCAATTTATGTGTGTGCGTCTATGACTAATATAAATATCTTTTTTTGCAAACTGCAGCCCATCTCTTCCCTGTTCCTCATTAATTAAGGGCTCCCTCCTTGCCTTATGGGACTTCAGTTTAGGAACCTAATATATACTCTCCTAGCAGTGCACTTCACACTCACATTTGTTTCCCATTCCTTTTGAAGGTGTTGAACTCGATGTCATCCTACAATTCATGAGAAGCCATCAAACAAGTTGAGGGTAATCTCTGGCATTAGAAAGTCACTTCCCCCTTTACCTGGCTGGTTTCTGGTCATTCCCAGTATCTCCTTCTTCACCTTAGTCTTGGTTACTGCTGTCTTAGATATTTTGAGCCTGGAAGCAACCTGCTGCTCAGCGTTGCCTTCAGCCAGCAGAACCAGGATTAAGTCAGGATTTAAAATGCAGATCTGCTTTAATAACATAGAGTGGTCTCTAATTTTTTTCCATGGCTGTATACTTTGCCCTGACAAAAAACATCCACTGTTACTGTTTCTACTGTTTCCTCATTAGAAAGTAGATTTTGGCAGGTTGAGTTTTAAGAAATGCCAGCTATTTTCAGGTAAAGTCCTGGGACTGACACATTTGAACATATATATGTACCCTCAGCCTTGACAAAGTGATATGCAGAACTGTGGAATTATCTGCATTACTGTTGACACCATATGTTAGAAAATAAATAAGATAAACAACAATTGCCTGCATGGAAGTTTGCCATGAGGTCGTGACAGTCTTAGAAAAAATGACAAACTACCAAGAGATCGCTTAAATAATTCATATAAGTTACAATCTATAATATATATATGTACATTATATGCCAATCAGTATTATAAAAGTCAAATACCTTTTTCATATGTTTTCTAGGTCACATACATAAAGTGAGACTGAAGAATGAATCTAAGCACCCAAAGGATATTATAAAGGGACCCCCCCCCCCCCCAGCTGCACTGCCAGGTAAACGTGGGGGTGGGTAATATTTAATTGAAAGACATCTGTATAACCCCACACATGCCATCAAACAACCTGGTAAATAAAGGGTATGGAACCTATATTATAATACGGATCCATCTCCGGCAACAGAGTGCATGGAGCTAAATGGGTATACTTCATTGATTCTGAGTAGGAATTTCTGGAAAATTTGACCCACAACCTTTGAATAACCTCTGAGGTGCTTAACTAGAACACCCAGCCCTTGATCTGTCACACCATGTCGCAAACTGCAAGGCTAAGTTATATTTTTCTGACCAGAATTCAAACCCAGGGCACGGTGGTGTGAATGCTGCAAGCCTGGCCATTTTGCCGGCAGAGAGAGTGGGATAGCAGAGTGCTTAATAGGCTAGGTGTGAACTCAGAGCCGTAGCTCCAGAAGGTGCCGTTCGGATGTGAGGTTCACAGGGGTGAAAATGTATTACCAACACCAACATTCGGGTCAAATTCCAGATAAGCGGATAGAACATGTTCTACCACCCAGGGTGATTAATTACAGCAGACAAAACACTGAGCACTGTCCACAATTTCTTCAAAGAGCCAGAGTTGACCAAATATATCGATCAATTAACCATTTTTCCATGGGATTTTCTCTGAAGTATAAATATTCCTTTCTGAGTATTTTGCTTACACACTGAGTGTTACAGTTATGCCATAAATAAAAGCATAGAGAATAAAGCCAGGTGGTATTTTATGTAGAAAAAAAACCCTTTCCAGCATTATGTATTAGTATTTTGTTATAGTAGAAGTGTTTTGCTTATTGCCAAACTGGATAAAATTTCCAATTTTCCTTCTTCAGGATTTTCCTGGCAGTCAATTGAAGGCCATCCTGCTTCTTCTGTTGGATCTCCAGCCACTTCTCAGTGATCTCTGAAGTGAGTACAGAAGTAAAGCTGTAAAACTAGCTGCCTGCATCTCTGACCGCAGCCACTCCCTGTCTGCGCCTCTTCTGCTGCGAGGTGGACGATGGCAGCCCGGATGCAGAGCTACGCTGGTGGGTTAACTGGGACCATGCCCAAACTCAGAGGCACCCAGGGCCACGTGGAAAGACAAGGTCATCCCAACTACAGTAACTCCAGCTACCGTTATCGTGGTGGAAAAAAAAAAAAAACGAACTTGGTCAAAAGTCAGTAAAATAAAGAAAAAAGCAGCAGAATAAGGTTTTGAAAAACTTCTGAAATAAATAGAGATAAAGCTTTTGGTCATATAAAGCTTTTGGTTATATATTCACCGGGAAGTGATTAGATCCATCTGACCTTCTGTATTCATGCAAACCTGGGAGGAAATATGACCAAAAAAGCAGTAATTATGCATCTAGGGGCATCGTCCCAACCTCCAGGACTGTAACTCCTGGCAGATGTATATGTGGGACAGGCAGTAATTTTAATATAATATTATTATATTATAATATGGTTTCATTTTAATATTAATATTACATGTAGTACTGTGCTTGGCTCACCTTTGGATCTTAGTGCCAGCCTTTGATTTATGTGAAGCTAGCTATGCTATATAGCTGATATCGCTTTTTTGTCCTATATACTTGTATTTATTTTAATTTCCGTGTCCATTCATCTCTTTTCCATAGCTACTTATCTAACATAGGGTCAAAGAGTGTCTGGACTCTGTCCCAGCACTGGAGACATGACCAGAGGGACATGCACTGTTCCTTTGTCATACATACACATAGTTATGGAATTTTAACAATTTGATTTGAGTGTTTTCTTTTAGGGGGCTGCATGGTGGTGTAATGGTCCAAGTCTCCGCCCTGGCTCCATGTGTGTGGAGTCTGGATGTTCTCCCCGTGGTCTCCGATGGCATTGTGGGGTTTCCTCTGGGGACTCCGGTTTCCCTCCGCAGTCGAAAGACATGCTGAGGTTAATTGGAGTTCCCAAATTGCCCATAGGTAAGAGTATGTGATTGTGCCCTACAATGGGTTGGCGCCCCACCCTGGGTTATTCCCTGCCCTGCACCTGTAGCCTACAGGATAGGCTCTGGACCCCCCGTGACCCTGAATAGGATAAGTGGTTATGGAAAATGGATGGATGGATGGATGGATGGATGGATGCTTTCTGCTCACTTCTTTCACTATGTGACTTGTGCCTGGATAAATACAAAGTCACAATGGTAGGAGACTAATACCATTTAAGAGACTTTTAATTATCAGTCGATCATTGCTGCCCAGACTGTAAAAAACAATAATAACTGCTAAATAATCCAAGTCTGCATCTGACACCCACGGATCGTTGGACACGTCTGGCTCATTTCCATGGGAACCTGCAGCTCGCACCCGAACGACGGGCCACAACATCCCCGGTTTGCGCGTCGTGCCTGCAGCGGCGTGACACGAGTGCGACACGGGTGTGACACGCGGCGTGACACGTGGCTCGCACGTGATTGGCCGCTTACATGTAGCAGAAAAAGCTGAGGAGCTTCTCTGCGGAACAAGGCTGCCGCTGGCATTCCTCCCACGCAGTTCGTGCCCGCCCGTCTCGACCTGTAGCTTGTGCCCGCCCGTCTCGACCTGCAGCTCGTGCAGCGATTCAGACAGCGTGCGCCCAGCTTGCATCTGTAACGAGCGCAATCATAAACGCATATAAAGGGGGCGATCAGGTCACGCCCCTCGCTGGCGCCACAGCGGAGTGAGTGATCTGACAGAGCTACTCTCCGTACCTCCATGTGTAAACGTGCCATGCTCTGGCCAGGGAGATGGCCAGACTGCTTAGGGCGGGCTGGGCTCCTACATTTTTTTTTTCTTCCTGAGCCATGAGTGAGCCCGTCTGAGAGGGTAAATATACTGTTATGGTTTTGTTTTAGCAATAAAAAGTGGTCCTTCTAGATCAACAGCTTCTCACCAGGGCAATTCTTGGATTTTTTTAGGGTGGGGGGCGCATAAGAGGGGCCAAAATTGATACAGATATGCAAATCATGCCAATGATATATTTTAAATCGGTGAATGACAGAATGGGGGACCTCAGGGAGCCAATCAGCTTTCAGCTGGGGCCAGTGCAGCCAGTGGCCCCGCCCCCTTATGTCCTTGCTTCTCACTCAACTTCAGCTTTTAACTGTTTAACTGAAGTAATTATTTGGGAAATTCGTCACTTGACTGGGTGTTTTACCATTTTAGGTGAAGTCACCTGCCCAACACCCTGGTCACCAGACTTGTGAGTGACCGCCACCGAGGAGACACTGTCACCCTTGGTGGCTCACGGCAAAATTCCAAAATCCAGACGGTGCAGGCAGGAAAAATGCTGGGGAAAATAATTATGGGAGCGGCACTGGGATGTGTCGCCCATCCTAAGGGAGGAAAGTGAAGAGGTGCCTGACAACATCCCCGCATTTACGCAGATCTGGCTAGTGACACACTTACTCTGTCATGTGTCTTGTGACACCTGAATCAAACAGTACCTGTCATGAGCGTAAAAGGAGATGAGGCCTCATTTTCAAAAATGACGCAGACCCATCTGATATTTATTGAATAATTGGCAAGTGTTATTAACTTCTGTTCTGAAACAAAAGGCAGGCAATGCCTGTCATTATTCACAGACCCACACTACTATTAATTTAATCTAAGGGGTGACTAATGGCACTGCCATTTTCCTGTTCTTCATGTGACTACAGGGACATTTGTCTTAGGATCTCTTAATCATGCTCCCACATTATGCCCGGTAGAATTCCCACAGCCAGTACTTTCTGAAGTGACCATTCACAGTTATTTTTATCACTTTTGGAACATAAACATATCATTTTTAATTAGAAGAAATATGCAGACATTACTGAAGAAAAAAGCAAATATTTCATCTACTGTCTCAGTTTTCTTAGTAATTATGTCCATGGATAGAATACCATTGTCTACTTTTGTATACTTTATTCACTTTGCTCAGTTTAGGGCTTTAGAAACTCATTGAATTTTATCCTAGATCTCTATACAAGGTATTTAGACAATATAAAGAATAAGATATATGTCGAAAATTCTCCCTTCCTTTCCTCGTGAGTAGTTGTCTTTGAGTTCCTCCACCAAAGCCCCTAATGATTATGCAGCATGAGTTGGGGCACTGTGGATTCAGCTTGTAATTACTTCAGAGCACGTGAAAGTTTTCCAGTATTGGCAGTTCTACTCGTGCAGTCAAGGCACCACTGGGCAGATGAAGCATCGCACCATTGTTTTGCCATCGATTCCGGGCGCGGCGTAGTGCTCGACTCCCAGCAGCAGGGCGGCGACCTGCGCCCTGGAATGGCTGACAGTCCAGTGGTGATGTTCCAGCAGCTCGTTGGGGGTGGGGGGGGGGGTTGGACACAGCAAGACGGGGATAAGCAGAGAGTCAGCACACAGTCAATGGTGAGAGATGGCCTCGGGGAAGGGCAGCCTCTGGACCACACACAACAGCTCCGACACAGCCAAAAACATGAGTGTGCCGAGGAAAGGAAGCTTGGAAAAATGACCTCCTGACTGCAGCTGGACCTGGGAGCAAAAGCTTCAGGCCAGATCGCACAGTAATATTCCCCCATGAACATAAGGTGCAGGGGAAAACGTGACAGATCCTGCAAACCCTCTCCCCCCCTCTCTCTCCCTCTCTCTCTCTATCTCTGTCTCCAAGGAAAAATAAACCACCAGCGCACATGAAAATAACAGTTTTTGGGTAACATCCGTCAGTACTCCGCCAAATCCGCCAGCATAACGACTAACACATAATCACGATCCACATGACTCAGGAGGGCTTAAATAGATTCATAGAAAGTTTCTGCTCTCCAACAACCTCATCAGAACCCCAAATGAAGAAAGTGCACATCTAACTGTATGTCTATTATCATAATTGTAAGTTATTACAGCCACATTCAAAGGCATATATCAATTCCTCCTGTTCATAGCTAATTGTACCTTTTTTTTTACATGGCATGTAATTAAGATTTATTTAATACCGTCTCTTTAAGCGTGATGTAATTACATTAACAGATGAGCCCTCTGGCAGGCAGTAGATGTAAATAAGTGGCCCTAGCCCCCACACATCAGACAGGCCATCTAATCTGCTCGTCTCCGATGGCACGCTTGCCTCTCCTTGCTTAATCAATACACAGCTTAACTAAGAGTACTTGAAGTAACAGGCTAAAAATTATTAGCGGCCATTTTGCACAAATAACTTTTCGGTTTAATGTCCGCTGTGACAGCGGCAGAGGGAATTTGGGGGATTCCTCACCCCTTGCGCCCCTCCCCATGCCCCACCCTTCCAGCTGATTGGTAGTCAGGCTCATGTCATGGCGTTTTGCTGATTTAAGTGGCTCCTCGCGCTCTCTCTCGTTATGTGGACACAACGCTTTCCGTCTCCCCAACAATTTCAAACCCCTAGCTCCTGGTGGGATGTCACAGCGAGAATGGGCTGAATCAGGGCTGGAGTGTGTCTGAAACGCTCCGGAACATCCTCCACAATCTCGCCTTCCTCCCTCTTTTCCTCGACGCCTGTCCGGTTCTGTTTCCACAGACCCACAAGGGTCCTCCACCAGACGAAAGCCTCACCCTCAAGTGCCTCGCGCAGGTGCCACGACAACGGCATTTAACAAAGCTCTAATTTGAGCAAGCTATTCAAAAAGATGAAGTGAAGTCCTCCATCTCGCCGTTTGTGTCTTTAGTTGGAACGCAGAAACCCTTGCATGTCTCTGAACTTCCTCTGAACTGAATTAGCCTTTAGAGTCAGTGAAGCTCTTTAAGGGATGGAGCTCATTTGCCCACCAAAGTTCCGTCGGCAATTTCATCTGGTTTATTAAGTGGGCCTAAACGCATAGCTGTGTGTGTCTTAGGAAGACTGTGTTCACCTGCAAATGTTTTGAAGGAAAGCTGCATAATCTGAATAACTGCAAAGCTTTGTCTTAAACTAAAATATTTAAATTTCAGAATTTCAAAAATTTCATAGCTCCTTAGCTAGTCATGTAGATGAATGACACCTAAGAACAAACTACTGAATAAATTGTGTCTCTATGCTGATATGCCATAGGTTGTTTACTGCTAATGGCAGAACTGGATTGGTGCCCTTTAGCCAATCACAGCAGAGAATGGGGAGAGTGCCATGCACAATTCACGCAAAGGAATTGTCGTCAGAGATTTCCATCTGTTTGGTCTGCAGGTGTGCCAGCAGCAGCTCCGAATACCACGACAGCAAACAAAACAGAATTTACAGGCAGGTGGAAACAAACAGCAAACAGAACAGAATTTACAGGCTGGTGGAAACAAACAGCAAACAGAACAGAATTTACAGGCTGGTGGAATCCTGACCTTCAATCTTATAATAATGGCAACCATCGTTTTCATCTTGACCTGTCCTTGGCTGTGTCTTTGAGGTAAACGCATACATATAATTAGATGCACTTTGTTTGTGGTTGGCATATAAAAAATTACCGACATTCATAAGCTGTTTTTAATTATATCATTGATACTCTGTTTTATTCAAGAATGAAGACAGAGCAAATGAAACTAGATATTAATAACTGCTTGAGTATTTAGTGCAGATTTGCACATACTTTAATGTCAAAACCATATATATGGACAGACAGACAGATAAACAGACAGATAGATAGATAGATAGATAGATAGATAGATAGATAGATAGATAGATAGATAGTATCCTTACAAGACGGCACCACAGCTTGCATTCCATATTAGATACATGTAAATATAAATATATATGTGTATGTGTCTATTGGTAAAATGAAGCGAAAGTTTGATTTGTTACTTTATCGTTACATTTTTCATGGCACTTTTTCATACTGAATTCGGAACACTGGCAACAAGGCCATCTTTCAATTTAGAGATGTGTCAAAATACAAATCAGGTTTTCTTTACGGCCTGGGAGAGACTGGAGTGGTAATGCTCTTTATTTCAAAGCAAATCCAGTTTTAACAAACAAAGCCAGAGGATAACATAAATAAACAGGAATAGAGATTAGATCGGGTTCGCACTGGAAAAAAATCAAATGAAAATGTGTGGGGGAAGGGGGTGTTTTCAGATAGACATGCAGAGGCAAACTGAACTAGCTTGTCGGAGTCCTTGGGACAGACAGATGGATCCAAAATGTCAGCAGCAAATCGTAGTCCAAGTCATCAGGTCACGGAAGGAAAACCCAGAAAATCCTCAGAAATCTGAAAAAAAAAATTACCCAAAAACAAGTGAGATGAACCAAGGAAAACTATAAACTGGGCAGGAGCCATAAAACCCTACATCAGCAAAGACCCTTCAAAAGCAATCATGGACATCACACATACATTCATAATGCTGTGTGTTTTGTCCTTCTTTTGAACGGAGAAACATATCAATAATTCATGTATGAAACCCAACAATTGGAAGGATCATTAATAACTGTGATGGCAGTTACTCTCCCCATGGCTAATTTATGATGTACGGCAGTGACTATAACATATCTTAACTCAAAATAAAATATGTGATTATTTTCAGCAACAAATGAAAGCTCAAAAGCAGGAAAACATGACGATAGCAATATTTTCCATGCATCCATCTTCTGATCACTTATCTGGGACAGGATAATGGGAGGGGGGGGCACTCATACTCACACATTACGGGCAATTGAGAGACACCAGTGACTGTATATCTTTGGCCTACGTGAAAAGGTCCACGTTACTAGAGGAGGTCAGACCAACCAATCAGATGTCTTGGTCCCAATGCTTCTAGTTGCTTGGACCCACCTCTTCTGCAGTCTGATTGGTTGTCTCTCTGACCCAATCATTTTTCCTTCTGTCCTCAGAACATATTGTGTAAGCAAAACTCCCACCAGCACAGTAAAAGCATGCAAATTACACACACGGGTGCTTTGTAAATACCATTGTCCTATTTCGTTACTATTAAGTATTTTTACTTTACCTGTTTTGATGTTATTGTCGAAGTGGTAATTGGCTCTACACTGTCACAGTATAATTTGATTTATCAATTTCTGCTTGCCCAGCTAGTTGACAAGACATATCTTTAGGTTTTCATGGTTTTGATCTTAATGAAAACAGGAAAACACTGCGATGATGAAATGGAAATGAAATGTTTTTCAAAAAGTAAGTCAATAAAATAAATAAATGACACGTGCTGGAGTCATGTTTGTTTTGCACATGAACTGAAAGCCACTTCACATCTACCAGAGCAGATTTCAGAGATGGCCTTACATATTTAAACTGCAAATCACTATTTAAACCTGGGTACAGGATGTTCCCAACAGCAGACATAATGCATACTATTAGCGAACCATTGCGTATCATCCGAGAGCAGCGCAGTGAGGGTCAAAGAAATTCTGGCTTGTCCGCTGAGTTGAAAGGGCAGTAAAGGAAAAATGATACAGAGGGGAAAAAAGAACTTGCTTTACCGTAAGAGGAGGGGAGAAATGAGTCCGTCAGCAAAAGAGGCAAGCCCAGGGCACACAGGTGTAACTGGGGTAGAGGAATATGCTAAGAAAAGATATACAGTGAAAAGTGTTAATGAATGGGTATTGGAAACAGGGCATGGGCACAGCACTGAAATATGTACTTTGGTGTGATTAATGACTCCTAGCATCCCATAATAGGTACCACTGGGACTGCAGAAATGTAACCCTGAAAGGAAAGATGAAACCACCATTTACAGCAGGTTCAAAAGTAGGTCTGCAAATCTACATGAGCCGGATCTGGCGCATCACTGTCCTTATTTTCTCGTGTAAAGGAGGCCGTCCCGTTTGGCGGAACGTAACCGCGCCCTCGGAAATCACCCTTCTGTCACACCACTGCCTCACCCCGTTGGGCATCCATGCCCACGGAAGCTACACGCAGCTGACTGAAATTTACTGGTCTGTACCATGGGAATAAAATAAAGGAAACTAAATATAAAACTAGAAATCATAAACTTAAAAAAAATCCATAAAACAGAATTGCCTGCTTTGTCTCCCCCCCCCCATTCATTCATAGAAGATTTATCCAGTTAATAAGTCATAATTTTATCACTATAATATGACACACATTTGCAAGATTAATATCAATTAATCGAAATACAAAATGGTGTTTTTTTTTTTACGGGATTATTAATATTATTTATCTTACAATTTATCTTGCCAAATTCCAAAAGTTCCACCAAATAGGATAACTTGCATTATGAAAGTTTTCACTTTTTGCCCATCTGGTGTCTGTGGGCATTATTGATCCTAGGCTGAATATTCTCATAGATGTTAAAATGTTAAAAGAGACACGGCACATCTTAGCAGCCCATTTCTTTCAAGCAGGCCAGACACAGAGGCTGTAATCAGTGATTAACATGAGGCCCCCCCTCTAGAGAGTCTGCTCTGGGTGTGTAAATGAAAGAGTAATTGATTTGAGATCATTAAAGACTAACTGATTTGAGATCACATAAACCAAAGATCAGCTACCCGTTCCTCTGTGATTCACGCGATTTGCAGTTTGCCAAAATGTGCCCGAAAAAACAGCATCTGAAAGGAAATAGCCGGCTGTGGACTATGCAGAATGTCACTTATCGCACAGTGTTTAGAACCAAGCCAGACCTGAAACACGTGTACAAAGTCACTGAACGCACTGATTTCAGGACATACATTTGCAATGAAGCCGCAATGCACACAGAGGCTAATAAATTATTCATACCTCTTTTTTGTTGAACACATTCCTTGCTGCTGGTGGTGTCCTGGAGTCCTATTACAGTCCATTTGACTTTAAAAGAACTTTCACTCTAGATGTGTGTGCGGATGACGACCAGGTTATGCGGAAACACAATACCTCCACCGTCTCCTGCTAAGCATTAATCCATCTTCACACTCCCATTGTGCTTATTCCAAACATCCACTACGAGGTATTAATCTTAGTCCAGTGCATATGCATGCAAGCAAAGTTGTGCAGGAACAGATTAACTGTAAGAAAAATACTGTAACACATGGGTCTAGGCTATTTTAGGGTTTGCAGAGGGAAAATGCAGGATATACAGGATGTCAGTTATGTATTCTGTATTGTAGCACATGAGTTATTTTGTTTATATTATTAAAAATACAAAAAAATAAAATCTGATAAAACTTGTAATATGCTTTACTGATTTGTCCTTTTTAAAAAATGTCCTTTGTTTCGCACGCATTTGAATACATAACTGGACTATGTCATTTTTCATGACTTTTGGGATGAAGGATTTGAGGGCAGGCATTTTTGATGAAACAGAAGGGTTTTATTGGAATCAAACAAAACAATTACTGTAAAGAAACTGGACTGAAAATGATCAAAACAAGAGGACTACAACCAGGAAGGACACAGGCTGACAAGAGCAGCGATGCCAATGACTGGACTTGTGAAGACAACCAAAAAGGTACTTATGTACAAAGACTAACGAGAGGCAACAAGAATCAGGTGTGGTTCATTAGGGCCACGTGAGTGGGGAGACAGTAGGGTTAGGCAGCCAGAACATAACAGCACCACCCACCACCCTGCTGGGCACAACAAATGTATAGGGCAGGGGAATAAAGAGACTGAACAACAAGGTGGACACATAGGGTCAAGGACAGACGAGACACAAGACAGGATAGGGCGAGGTACCCGGGACAAGGTACACAGGATAGACACCACAAAACACCGGAGGAAAAGAGTCACCAGACAGAATGGGACAGAGCAAACAGTACAACAAAGGACACAGAACAGGCAGGTACTGGACCAGTGACCATCAGGACCTCCACAGCTGAGCCAGGGGTTATGGAGGCATACGGGGGGCAGCTGGGACCCCTGGAGGCAAGTAAGACGTCATCCTTCCTGCTACCCTTCCTGAATTTCAGGACGTAGCATTCAAGGCCAGGCACTTTTGATAAACCAGATGGGTTTTACTGAAATAAAATGAAACAGAGACTGGAAAAAAACAGGAATGCAAGGGATCAAACTGAGAAGACTACAACTAGGTAGGACATGGGCTGACAAGAGGAGCGACACTAACGACCCGACTGAGGAAGATGAGACAGAAAGGTACTTATATACAAAGACTAATAGGGCCAACAAGCAACGGTCGTGGCTCATGAGGGCAACGTGAGGGAGGAGACAGAAGAGTCAGGTGGTCAGAACGTAATAGATTTTTTACTGCTGTTTAGATATTTTTATTTTTAGTGAAAAGGTAAAAAAAAATATTTTCAATCTGGGAAAAGGGGGAAAATACATAAAGCAAATGTAAGAAAAATGTAAAATTAAGTAACGCATTGACATCCACAGCCTTGTGTAAAAATATGTGCACCCATAAGCTTGATAGTCAGCCAGATACTGTGCTTTTAAGGGAATCCTTAAAAGAGCAGTCAGGCTTTGGACGTGATGCCACACTGATCATTTTTGATTTACTGTATCGAGGCTACATGAAGACAAAAGACTCTGATCTAAATCCATCTCTCAAATCTTGTCAGCATCCATTCAATCGAAAATGTGCCCCGGTATAATGTATCAGTGTTTACCTCCCTGACAAAGCGTCTCACGTTTACACACACTTTTCGTAGCACTGACAGGAAGCAAGGTGAGCTGTCTGGAATCAGAAACACTCTTCTCAGCCCAAGTCTTATGGTACATAGGGCCGCAATCTGTCATGAGCGGCTCGTCCGATCCTCATGTGCACCACGCCCCCTCATTACCTACGCGTGCTACCCCGATTGTCATCACCTGTTCCCTGTTACTTTCGGCTTGTCTTATGTATTTAGTCTACGTCTGAGTCTGTTTTCCCCAGATCCGTCATTGATGTTTGTCGCCGTCTGCCCTGTCTTCACCCTAATAAAACCCCGCTTTCCTTCATCCTCGCCTGCCGGCCTCGTCCTTCCCCGCTTCCTGCCTGTTCGCTACCCATGGTCACAGCGCAATCTGAATATTGTACCTGAAGGCAAAGACAAATTATCAAAATTGCATGGCTTATTTTAGAAAAAAAATGTTAGCGGAAAGGGAAAAAATAATAATATTAAAATTGAACAGTTGCATCCTTCTCCCAGGCTGATTCTCAGTAGTGCCCTGTTCATAGTGCTGAGTCTATGTCTATCTAGGTTAGGTAATAGGAAATAATTAGTAATTTGCCGGGTATGTTTACTGTTATTGCATGCATGCCTTTACAACTGCACTTTTTTTTTGGCCAAGGGACTATTTCCTTAATCCCTCTGACTTCACTGGCTTTTCTTCTGGGTTGGCACACAGAAACCTAAAATGTCTTTGTGCTTCAATTTGTGCAAGGTCTTCTTCAATGTGAAGATCCTCATCTGCCAATAATGGAAAAAGGGCTCTGCCTGGAGCTATGAGGTAGGAGCCCAAGTCTGCCAAACCAGGCAGAGATAGTAGCGTCCCAGCAGTGAGGGGGACACAGGAGACGTTTCTGAGTGATGACAATAGGGCTGAATGACCAGGCAGCCATCAGCTCTGGGCACGCCCCATAGTGACCCATGCTCCTATGTGCTGTCCGTTCTGTAATTACTTTTAAGAAAATATAATGGCCTGATAGGTATAAGACCACTCTCTCGATAAAAGAACATTCCAGCCCTCCAGGTGTCCTGTCTCCGGCTGTCAGATGGAGTCTATCAAGTTCAGCAACAGGATATGTAGATAAGAGGCCAGCCAAGGACCTTCAAGAGCTCATGGGACCTTGCCGATACATGTATGTTCAGGTTACTGACGCATTTATGCAAAAATTATTAATGTTAAAATTTGCTGAATTACACTACTCAACACTACTTTTTTGGAGAAATTCAGATATGGTGCTTTACTCAAGGTTACCTCAGCAAGGGAACCCCTCCTGGGACGTAAACCAGCAACCTTCAGGAGTTCAGGTTCTTAGCTGCTATAGTTCGTCTTAGTCAATCTGCTGGAAAAAAAATGATAGGAATGCACTGAAAATCAGACCATCTGACTTCACCAGGACTGAAGGGTTAGAAATCAAAGTCGAGTCTGTTTTCAGTCGAATGAGCTTCCCTCCGGGAATCCCTCTGGGTCCTCAAAAAAAAAAAAGTGACTCAAAACTCATTTCTCTAAACTGCACTACACTCAACCCCTGACACATATCTAAATAAGTGCAAACTTAGAGATAAACATGTTGTCCTTTTTTTCTAACCGATGGCATCATTCGCTGGCTCGACAGACGATTTTTAGATAAAGAATTGTGTGCTAGAACATTCCCTCAAAAGTTTACTTGGACCCTTAGAAAAGGTACAGGAATATATTTACTACAACTGTCATGGCAACAAGTTATGCTTTAATATTTTGGTGCTGGGGAGCTGGCTGCAGTGTGGTCTAGCGCCACCAACTGATACCTCATTTGTATACTCCATCTGCTTCTTGTGTTGTTATTTATATATTAATTTGGTATATATTTGGTTACTGTTTTCTGTTTTTTTTTTCCTGGTGGTTGAGTTGTATAGCTGTATACTGTATAGTTGTATATAGTTGTAGTATACTTTCCAGTTGTAGGCTACTTTCTGTTTGGTGTTTAGTTCGGTGCTGCAGATCACGCGGTCCTTTTCAGCAATGTTAATTTAAGAACAATTTGATCATTTTTTATCTGCATTTCCTGTTTCACTCGTGCAACGCTACGATGTTCATTTATTGTTGCAGTAACGAATGATCAAGGAATGTCACATTTAAAATGAGAGGTTTAGTATTCAAGGCCAGTACAGTACAATTAGCGACCGTACACATGTTTTTAATGGGCGGTTTTGGTACCGTATCACCTTTCCAGACAGGACTTGCCCTTGTAAACCTTCCAAACATGTTTGTTTACAACTGATGGCGTCCTAGAGAACTTGCCATTACCACAGATGACAAACAACGGGAGACACAAAGGATTTTTCCATTACACCTATTGAATTTCACCTCGCTAAATCAATCTCCGTGCCACCCTCACGCGTCTATCTTTAACCCGGGGTATTGATAACCTTGATCTAACCTTCGCTCTGCTTGTGCATGTGCGGTCTTCTTGGCCGTGACAGCTGATTGATATTTTGGGTTTCTAAAAGCATGCAGATGCACCCGAACCATTACTCCTGCCGTGCAAAATAAATGTGCGGGAGCAGCTTGAATAAAATGCATAACGACGCTCAATGGAAGTTCATGCCGCCGTCTGTGATTGCGTTGTAGGATCGCAGCCTCTGTCCCCGGAGCTCTGCGCATATGAAGTGCGCATTTCCATTTTGTTTATTACAGACCGCTTGCTAGTACGTCCTGTAGCAAAACAGGAGATCGTCTTAAAACTCAAAAACCGTGCCGTAAATTTCCTATCCCAATACGGGAGCTGTCATGTTTATCTAATAGTCTGACGCATCGTTATGAGAGCGGAATCAAGCGTCTCATTCGGAATTGTTTTGAAAGCAGTAAATTATTAATAGGCGGTTGGCGACTGCTACTCACGTTATATTTCAGATTTTCCAAATACATTTTAGCATCTGTACGTTATTTAAAAACCTTTGCATTTCCTAATGCTATTTAGAGGGAAACTTTCCTGTGAGGAGATCGCCGTCTAAAAGGCAATATATAAAGTTGGTTTATTATTTATGACGGACTTTGTATTGATTTTTGGAGCTGGTATTTGTTTGGAAAACCGCATGCGGCGGGAAGTCCCTCCGGAGAAGTCCCCGCGCCTCCCATGTGCGCTCCAGCAAATGCATTGCAAAAACTCGACTGCACCACAGTGGCACCCATGCTGCCTGTTAGCCACGACTCATACTCTTAATTGATAAGCCCTAGGCATTAGTGCACTGTAATAACCGCTCTCTCAATTGTGTCCAATACAGTGATGTTCTGTTATACAGAATGCTTTCAGAGTAGGAATACCAGGCGTGTTTCGGCTGATTGGTGTTTTAGAAGGATTATATTATATAGCAGTGCAATGAATTTTTATAATTGCCTACGTGCCAAATAAAATCATTCATACTTAATCATACATCCTCCGTAATAATCAAAACGTAATGACTAATTATAGGCACATGCGGCATATTCCGTCTCTGACACTAATGATTTTCGCGGCGGAGAGCCGATTTTTGCAAAACAAAAAAAACGTTAAAGGCAGTAGTTGTTAGTCACAGCGACAGTGCCTGTCACGGCAGCCTGTGACCCGTGGTTCCAGTAAGAACTGTGGCCAAGTTATTCTGAACACGCGATGCCCCATCTAAGCATGACATGACATCATCTAAGGATGATGCTCCCTTATACTGGCCCCACGATGCCATATGAACAGATGATGATCAGTTACATTTGTTCTAAGATACGGTAAGCTACCCCATGCCGATAAGGATGTGATTATGCCGCTTGACTCTGTGTGTAGATCTGGGTGTGGTCCAAAGTCATGAAATGAGTGATTTAAGTACTGAGCACCTATGGACTTTAACTGTGTCTTCTTGTAAATTCATTACATGTAATCCACATGTCTGTTAAGAGTAGCAAATGTCAGAACACCACCAGGAAGAATTTGCATGTTAAAATTACATACTGAGAAATGTCCAACTTTCATCATATTTAGCAGTATATGTAAAGTTCATATGTAGTTCTTCATATGTAAAGTTTTCTAATTATATAGACAAACAATATTGTAAATCAGGGGTGGCCAATCTTATCCACAAATGGCCAGTGTGTGTGCGGGTTTTCAATGCAGCTCCCTAATTAGATTACTAATTAGAGGACTGATTGCCTGAAGAGTCCACACACCTTGGGTTTGAACAGCTGACCTACAGGTTATCCCAAACACCTGCATACACACCGGCCCTTTGCGGGTAAGATTGGCCACCCCTGTTGTAAATGATTTGACAGATCCCATATATTTTTTACAGAAATCATATGCTGAGTAAATCTTTATAGGGAGCCATACTACCTAGGAGAACTCAGCAAGGGGACAGTAATGTCAGATATACCCTAACGACCACTTTTGACAATGTTCAGTGCAGTGTTTGGGGTGTCAGCTGGTGTGTGTGGTGAATCCAGGGGAATCAGCTGTAAACGGGTGTCTTCCCCTCATACTGCACTTCACTGTAGAGCTTTGGGATGTCAGCTGCTATGTAGTGAATCCAGGGGAATCAGCTGTATGCTGGTGTCTTCCCCTCATACTGCACTTCACTGTAGAGCTTTGGGATGTAGGCTAATATGTAGTGAATCCAGGGGAATCAGCTGTATGGTAATGTCTTCCCTTCACATTGCACTACACTGTAGAGCTTTGGGATGTCAGCTGATATGTGTTGAATCCAAGAGAACCAACTGTATTACAAATATTTTCTTTTCATTTCTACATAGTTTTAAAGTTATGTGTTAATGGTCATTGGAAAATGTAATGAATTTGCATCATTTAATCCCTGTTATTTCTTAAAATGTTCTCTTAGCTATATGTCATATTCTCTGAATCTATATCTTATATTATTACCCATCTACATTTTCTTTGCTAAAAGTTCTTTCACATACCTGTCTTTTTTTACATTTATTTTGTGCCGATAATCCTGACCACCAGCAGCCTTATAAATGCCATACATATCACCTAAATGTATAAGCCCTGCTCACAATCATGCATGCCTATGAGGAATTGCCAAAAAGCACAATTTATAGCTTTATTCACTCATACTGATTACATCAACTGTTTCTTGCTGTCAAAAACGAAATTTTAATAGTGTTCAAAATAGCAATTGAGAACTGATACCATTTTTTGGTGGAACAATGATCTTCTCACTCTCTCTATCACCTCTCCCTCTCGTTCGCTGGCTCATCCTGTCTTTCACACTGTCTCTCTCTTTCTCCCTCCCTCCCTCCCTCTCTTTCTCTCTCTCTCTCTCTCTCTCTCTCTCGCACATACGCGCCAGATCTGTGATATGCAAATGCACACAGCTGCTCCTGCGTTTGGATCTGCAATTCAAACCCTGTGTAATTAAGAGCTCTCAGAGCTGCTCCTTGTTTAGAAGAAGGTGATACTGGCTCTGTCTTCTGATACTTTCGAAAGTTCCGGAGGGCCCGACAATGGAGCGCCATCGCCGATCTTGTGGCGGGGCATAGCATGACAGCCATTTGGCCTGACGTGGGAATCAGCATCCCCGTTTGTTAATTCACCAGACGTCGCCTGTGCGCCCGTGGGGGGGGGGGGGGGGGGGGGGGGGGGGGGGGGGGGGGGGGGGGGGGGGGGGGGGGGGGGGGGGGGGGGGG
>JABFEA020000017.1:11286594-11299648 GCA_019775915.2 Cyphomyrus plagiostoma | reverse complement strand
ACGGGGTAAACCGCATCCCCTTTTTTTAATTCACCAGCCGTCGCCTGTGCCCCAATGCCCCCCCCCCCCCCCCCCCGGCTTCTCTTTCCCTGACACCCTTGGCAATGTAGGATCTGTGTGCCACAAGGCAGAGATGAGCTTTCTGTGTACGCATACTGTCTCTGTCTGTGTGTGTGGGTATGAGGATAAGCACTCAGTAATCATTTGCATATCTTATTTCATCTTAATAATCACATAATAATCAAATACCAATTGATTATTAATCTGCCATCATCGATTTATGTTTTCTCTATTTCATTTCAATGTATTTAAATAGATTTTAATATCTATTGATGTCATGTTGTCTATTTACATCAAAAGACATATTGCAATTTCTTAATTATTAGCAGTATAAAAGGCTTGCTTTTCCGGGTTAAATTCAATACACCATTCATTAAATTCCTAGTGGAGTTAAATGCAAGTAAGCAGTTATTGGGTAATACTTTTATTAAAATTCGTAAGGAATGAACAAGTTCCTGTGCTTGGCGCGACTGGAGCATCGCCGAACTCGTATAGAGTCTCAGTGCCGTCCTGCTGTGCAGCAGAGGGCTGTGAAGCAGCTCCTCGTCTCCGCTACCATTGGCCCGGGCCATCCTGGCAGAACCCTACATCCGTCTCCTGTTCCTGCCCGGCTCTCTGGTGCTAGGTGGCTACGCCCACACCGGCATGGAGAGCTATCTCTAGTACGACAAAAAAAAAAAAACACAAAAATGTCACATTAATAATAAATGTACTTATTGGTGGAACGGGATGAACTTGAAGGGGGGGGGCCAAGCCCAAGCAGGTTATGTGTTATGTCATTATGCAAAGCTGAACCGGTGTTTATGGATATATCTGTACCTCATGCTGAAACTGTTGCACTTTATTCATAAACTATGAAGAGAACCATTTTGGAAACTGCTGATACGTTTACAGGAGAAAAGGTTGGCAAAGCTGGCTTTGATTAAAAGGCTGCTAATTGTGGTCCATAGCATTAATCTGGTAAATAAGTATTTACTGTGTGGTTATTTGAGTATTGCCTCAGATAGGGTCTCCTCTTTAAGAGGCCCTATTGTGCTTCTTCTGGTGGTTCCCTTTCCTTTAGTGTGTCGTGTAGCTTTATGTGCATGTAAACGGTCTGCAAAGTCTTAATGCCCAAAGTACACGTCAAAAGGAGTAACTTTCCACTCTTCTCTAATCTGCCTGAATATATAGGGAAAGCTGACCAAAGAGAACATACTGGACTCATTGTGGATGGGGCTTAAGGCTTTAAGTTATGGACAGAGTGAATAGAGATGTGCAGTATGAGAAAAAATAATGTGTTTTTGGAACATTGAAGCATGTAAATCTATTCTAGACCCAAAAGATAAAATTATGAAAATTGATAATGAGCATAATTGGGCCCCTTTCAAGTAAGCATTTCTGAAAGATTACTGATGCAGGCGCTTTTTGTGATTTTTTTTTCTTTTGTGACAACATTAATTCCTTATTGATCTTTCATTTGCCTCATTTCTATTACATGGGCTGGAAATAAACAAAGCGTCATGTAACAAGAGACACAAGACTTGAGGACAGTTGTTTTGGCAAAAGAAAAGGGAGGTTTATTGAAAGCAAATGAACAGCAACTGGAAATAAGATCACAAGGGGTCAAAAACAGGATGAATGAAGCAAGAAAGGGCACTGGCATCACAAGAGTTTGACGTCAATGACTGGACTGGGGAAGACAGGACTGGGAAGTATGTAAATACCAAACAAACAGAGGAGGTAGCAAGAAGCAGCTGAGATGATTAACATGAGAGGTAAGACAAACAAGTAACAGGCATCACTCATTTATTATGCCAGGGAGGAGACAGGAGGGTCAGGTAGGCATGATGGGCAGGACATGACACAGAGTGATACCACAAGCCTCAGAACACCAGAAGTGCATGAGGTCCCTGAAAATATAAGTAGCACAGGGCAGCAGCCATAAAACATTTCATAGGAGGTGATTCTGGGCAGGAAAACCGGGGAGGAGAACAGTTTGAATCTCTGAGGTCCATTGGTTGAACTGAGTAGACAAGGAAGTACAGAGTGGCACTTAAGTTGGTTATATTCCCAGCCCAAACATTGCTTGATTCTTTGTAATCTTCATGTCAACTCTCTCCTTGTGGTTCAACCAGCCAGTGGTTACTCTGAAGTGCATATTTCAAAAAGCATTGTAGATTTTGCTTGTTGAGTGACTGGAACAAATTTTCCCATAGATACTGTTATGCTGGGAACTAAACATAGTACTTGACTGATTTTGCAAAAGATATGATTTGGTTGCCACATCATGTAGGATCTGTCTGACATCCGCAGAACAGCAGAAGAGTCACATGATTATAAGGTTTAAGGGCTTGTTTAACTTGCATGCTGGCAACTTCATTATAGCAGTTTCCTCTGCACTGAGAGTGGCACCAAAGGCATTAAGTGTGATTTAAATATTTATTGAATCCTTTAGAGACTTTTTATAAATTAAATACCCTCATTACATTATGTGCCATTTAGATGCAAAATGCATGTGACTCCCATGGATACTTATTTTTACTGTTATCATGTCAAAAGCAGGTCACTTGGACCTCAGAAATGCAAATAAATGTTTTGCTGTCACTGCAAAGCCTTCAGATAAAATGATATTCACCTATTAAGGATACGAAAGTTCAAAAACTAATGTCATCTTTAATTTATTTAAGAGAGGATGAGCCAACTTTTATTCACTTATTTTGGTTTGTCCCGCTGTTACCCAATTAAACTATTCAAATTGTTGTGTAAGGTTTAACAATCGATTTTTTTGGGAATGTTGAATTGTGTTGGTATAAATATAGACCAGCACAGAAGAGCATTAATGTCATTATTATTGAGCTCATGCCTGCACGTTAATTGTTAATCCATACAGTTATCTAAATATTATTAAGCGGAGAGGACAATCAAGTAAAAAATATTTAAACATACTGGAAGAATTGGGAATTCATAATATCACGAATGGCATACAGTATGGAGATATATATATGAATGGCAGACATACAGAGCTGTACTTGGCATCATCATTTGAACTGCTGCTTGTATAAACATACCTGCCTCTTCACACCCGCAGTCTTCTTGCAGCTGCGTTTGTTGTATCATTTAATGGGCGATGCCCAATTTCCTTCTGCATTATGCATCATTCCAATGCACACGTACAGCTACAAATAAACAGATTAAAAATTTAATACTTGAGACAAAGGGAATTGGCAATGAATGCTACTTTTAAGGCTGATTTAGGTTTTTTTACCATTGAAAAGGCAGCTCTACATCACTGTGGTATAAATGGTGCCATTCATTAATTGTATTGCCCGACTTAGCCCTATTTTTTTTGTTAATAACATATTCTTGTATACTTGACCATTGTAATTCAATTATAATTAGCTTTGTAAAAATGTTGGAAAGGGAATAAATTTGATGTTTATACAGTGATATTTACTGTTGGTGTTTATGTTCTGCTGGCCGCAATGTGCTGTGTATCCACGACTGTAGCCCATCACTGTAGCTTTGGGATTTAAGCGATTCTGTCGTCAATGAAGCAGAGTGTACAATCATCTCAGACCTGCTGACCAAGCATCATCTTCGCGTGATTAACCTCACCTGGTCTAGCCCCCACATTACTGAGCTAACTTTTCTGCTAGAACGCGCGTCCTGTACGTTGTAAAGTTAATGGAAGTCAGTTGGCTGAGACTCAAATAACAGCCGGCCTAAAAGCCTCAGTTGGGCTGAAGGTAGATAGTAAGCTTTTGAATATGTTGATTTTGCGTTTGAAGCTTTGTGTGTGTCCGTGTTATTCCTCAATAGCCCCTTCTTCCTGCACTGTTTGAGTCATGCCTTCCAATTCCATGTAAGTCCAGATCTCCCCCCTTCATTTATCATACCATTCCAGAATTTTCCTGTCTAAATTCCAAGAGCTTCATTTGACATTTAGTATTTTGTTTCATGTCATCATACAGCAACACACAGGAGCATCATCTTCTTTTATTCGATAATAAAGCAGAGACGGTTTATTTTTTAATTAACTTGCTTAAAGGATGGATTTGCAGTGCTGTGTCAGAACATCAATAGTGCAGGCAGTGTGGGATTGAGGGATTTTAACAGCTAATTCTATTACTGATCTCCATTGATTTGCCTTCGATAATATTATTAAAGTAAATAAGGTCAGCATCTGATCTGAAGAGGAAACGTTCAAGGTGATGCTTGTAGCTACTTGATGTTAATCCTGAATAAAGTGTAAAGCATAAAAGAGTCATGTAAAGATCTCACACTTTGTAGCTTATTTCCTAATTTAGAAAATGGGACAGTGGGGATGCATTGTGCATCTAAAGGTTTTTTTTTACTCATGCATAACCTTAAATAGGTCCAACAAGAGATATTTTAACGGAAGATCTGGAACCTCTCTCTCATACGAAAACTACCTTGGGGGTAAATATAGGTTTCAGTTTAAAAGGTAACATATCTCTGTACTCCGAACTAGAGCGATCTCATTAGCATGACTTTGGGCACTGGAAGTGTTTTGTTTGAATTTAAATGACCCCCAAAGACTCACCTGCGGCTACTCATATTGATTTCAGTCATCGGGATTGATCTGGCAGGGTGTGCGCTCCTCTAAGGTCACTTGTAAACGCTTCCAGAGGGCATATTTCCTGTCTAGGTCACAAGTAACAAAAGACAGCTGGTGACTGCCAGAAGAAAATCCACATTAAGGTCAGACTTCCTAGGAATCATGAGAGCCAAGGTTGTTGAGTCGAGTCAAATCAAGCGGAACTTTATTGTCACGCTGACCAGATTCAGTACAATATATATGGTGGCAAGAAATAATGTTCATCTGGACGGTGGTGCAGTATATATACTACAGTATATATACATTGACAGGACAGGTGTACACAAAAAACAAATAAGCTATGACAATATTAAAACATAATGTAAACATAAACAGTGTTAGAATGCTTAGAATTTAGGCAATAATGTAATCCAGTGGTGGCCAATCTTATCCAGAACGGGTGTGTGCGGCTTTTCACTACAACTACCTAGATAGGTTACTAATTAGAGGACTGATTGTCTGAAGAGTCCTCACTCCTGGGTTTGAACAGCTGACCTACAGGTTATCCCAAAAACCTGCATACACACAGGCCCTTTGCGGATAAGATTGGCCACCCCTGGTGTAAACAGTAGAGTTGCACAGGCATGGTATTAATACTATGAACAGAGGCTGATGACAGACATAGTTCTTGTGAGTACTGATCTTTATTCCTACATATTTTGGATGGTATACGGGATCAATATGAAGGATTCCATAAATCCAAAATCCTGTTACATGTACATTCTGCTATTTCAGCCTGAGGATATTACTGATAAACTAAGTCTTCCAGGACCGAGACGCCGCCCCCTCCTGAGTGGAGCTATGACACATCCTCATATCAGGCTTTTGTAGGAGCTTCAACAACTGCGGTAACGAAGAACACCTACAAATGACCTGCAAGTGGGATCGCATCTCCTGTGTTTGCCAGAAGTTGCTTTGTATCTCACTGCTTAGAAGCGCTGCCGAAGTCGCACCTTGGGCATCCCACGGATTAATTCGAAAACCATCTCTCACACCGGCCATTCTGACACCACTAATGGCCCCAAGTTGAATTCTTCTAGGATGACATATTATAGGAATCAAAGCCCACCCAACTTTCACTGATTCTGCAGCTGAAAATATCCAGTAGCATTTAGCAGAACCTGGCACTAAGACTCCACTCAAAGACTCAATTCAAGTTTGTTTCCCCTGCATAATACCATCACACAAAGGCTCTTTTCCTGTCTTTGTCACTGTGCCTAATCCCCCACCTGTCCTGACAATGTAAGTAGTCTGTATTGTACAAAATCCCAACATCTGTCGGCTGAGCTAATCCTCCTGTTTGAACCAGCCCATCATCCAGAAGCACCGGCCATTTAGATTTTGCACCTTCATTCAAAATGCTCTGTTTCAGCTGCGTGCCTCTCTTCGAAAAATGCATTTTGTATACATACTAAGCTATGGTCATTGTCACCATTAAGTGAGGACAATTCCAAAGTCACCTGGGTAAAATTCAGGGCATTTAAAAACGATTCCCTACTTGTTCACGCGAGACGGAATAACATTTTTGGAAATGCTGTAATATTCAAGATAAAATGCATGCATCTTAGGTTTTCAGTATCATGTATCAGGTTTTTTTTAGGTATTCTGATTAATGTTTTATTGTCATGTGTTCTTTATATAGTGATATACATGCTTATATGCCTCCTGTGGATCTACTAACATAATCATAAAATTAAGAGTAATGATAAATGACAATGCCAGACAACAGTGACGACACCAGACTTTAAATAGTTCAAAACAATAAATAACATTTAACAATAACAGTGAATAATAACACCAGCAAAAAAAAATCCTGTAATTTTCCAAAGAAACTCAGCCAGTCGCTAAACCTGGACAGTAAAACGATAAAAGACAATGAGATAAAAGTAAATTAAATGAATAATAGTGATGCAAAAGACAATTACAGATTCGTATAAATAAATTAGCCTTTCCTTTGTTGTTAGGCAAATCATGCGTGTAACAGTAACAGGAATTTTCACTTCTCAATATTCAGTCTGCAGACAGCCCTGACATGCAGTGAAGCGCATTTCATTACTGCTCACAATGTGTCGGACGGGCAGTCCCCCAGTATTGCATTAAATGATAAAAAGCATCGCTGTAGGCTCTGTGACATTCAAGACATTTTTAACCCCCCTCAACAATTACCCTGATGTGTGATCTGCTTCTTTCGTCTCAGAGATCTGGTCTCTCCTCTCGTTTCATGCATGACAGCTCAGTTACTGCTCCCAAGTCTTCCTTGGTATGTCAAAGCCGGCATGAGACACTGGGGCTAAATCTTTTTTTTTTATATTGTTGTTCTTTATGAGTTTTGCTTTTGAAAGTACATACATTTTGAGTTTTAAAAATCAAAATAAACTCAATGTCGCTGCTACTTCTTTTGTGCGCATAAACTGCAGTGTTAGTGGCTTCTGTGCAGCTGGCGGCTCTCCGCAGGTCAAAGCCAAGCTCTCACTTACAGCCTGGTGGCACCTGAAGTGCGTAAAGCAATGTGTCTCCACCTGGTCCTCCGGGACCCCGACGGTCCAGATGTGTTTTCATCCCTTCCAGCTCTCTTCCAGATCCACATTTTGGCTTCCTCCCAGCTCCCGGTAGGAGCAAAAACGTGGACCATCTGGGACATCCCCACGGACTGGGTTGAGAAACACTGGTGTAAAGCAAGTGATCCATTTGGAAGGAGTGCATCAAAATTGCAATAATTGCAATCAGTACCTTTAAGAGTAACTGATTATAGAATGTGTATTATAAGAACCCTAATAATAGATAATGACAGTCTCACAGTTACATTTTTTAGAGTAAAAACATTATTAGGCATTAAAGAAGGAAGAAGGACAATTTCATATAATTAAATGTGTTAATTTGCCAGAATGTAATAACATTATAATATTTAGAAACTTAAATTAGATCCTAGACGTGGTACGACTTAGAACAATTCATTTCGATGATATACCTTTTTAATTAATATTGTATTTCATATGTACTCCTCTCCACCCTGACCCACAGAGAAGTTAATATAATGAGATATTGTAACTACAGTGGCATTTCTGCCCTACAAGTAATAACCACTCATATGGTTATTGAATACTATAAATTATTTTAGCTGTGAATAAATGACTTTGCCTTTCATTCCTGCTGAACCCAATGTCACAACCTTGGCTGGCGTGAATCAATCCTTGTCCTGATTTCCGAGAGCGCCAGTATTCCTCAACGTTGACGCATCACTTTCGTTTAGGTCCTGAGAACAGATGAGTCTGTAGGAAGCGACGCATGGCAATGATCTGTTTATGGTGAAAAAAACAACACCATTATGTTTATACCAGTAACCATACAGTGCTATTAGATTACTTGTCAAGATATATGGCTGTTAACTCCAACAGCAAAAGGCAGCAGAAACGAACGAACCAACCACACAAAAAAAAAAAACTACTCACTCAGAAGATAGCATTGGCTATCTTCCCAAAACCAATGGTTTCAGAGGGGTTGATTTCTGTAGCAGGTTGTTCACATGAGAGCAAAAGTGTACAGACAGACACTGCTGGGTGTCTTTCCAGAGTGACAGCACCAGAATTAATTTCAGCAATGCTTGCTGTCAGTAAGTTGTGGGAGGGCTGTAGTGATGTGTATCTGACGGAATGGGTGACCCAGCTCCTGTACAGGGATGCATTCTCTGAGAGCCACTCTTACTCCTCTCAGCAATACATCTCAAATGTTCCATTAAGGTTTGTCAGCTGGGTGTGGCAGGGCTATTGTTAAGCCATAAATAAGGGCTGCAGATTAAAAGTGAGTGCTGGAATGAAACAGGTCAGTACCAACTCAGAATCATTACCCAACTCCTTCTCCCGGGTCTTTTATTTAGCCTTAAAATAGATAAAATAGCAAGAGATGCCAGATAATGTGGGACAATTGGACAGCAGGAAATGATGTAATCTGGGCTGTTTGATCCTTGGCACCAAAAAATCTGCCAGTAGACACCAGCCATCAGTCATGGATAGATGTACCAAGAGCTGTACTTGAATAAATGTTGTTATTATATGGTTATCATTCTAACAGCGCATGCAATGTCAGTATAACCTGAAAGCCTATGAGTGGCAATGCAACAGTCCAGGTCAGGGCATGCATACCCCCCCACCCCACCATAATGGGGGGAGGTGGTAGCACCAGGAACAAGATGGAGAACTGCTTTCCTTGAGTTTATCAGACCTCAAGGTTAGTCCATCCAGTGGTCAGTGTGGATCCCAGTACAGTGATCGGGACACTGTTGGGTATGCAGTCCGTGCGGAGCGGCGAACAGAGTGAGTCCAGGCAAGGATACGGGAAAACGGGGGTTTATTGCACTGACACACACACATTGACAACGTCAATGCCGCGTCTGCCGGAAGAGACGCAGACGCAGACCTAAAAACACAAGACAAGCACAGGACTGGCGAGCGGCAACGCCACACAGGTGGAAACGATGGGTAATCACAAGAGGTAACGAGGTGGGCGTGGCACACACAGGAGGAGCGGACAGCGCTGGACGTAACAGACACTGTGGCCAAAAGGTTAGTCCATCCTGTGGTCAGTGTGGATCCCAGTGCCCCAGTGCTGTGCTTTGGATGAGACATAAAACTGTGGTTCTTACTGTCTGAGGCCATAAAAGATGCTTGGCCATCTATAGAAAGTGCATGTGTGGTACCCTGGTGTCCTGGCTAAAATTACCCACTGTGGCCTCCTAATCATCCCCTATATCTAACTGGTGAATTCTCTCCTGCCCCTTCTTCACCTTAGCTACTGTGTGGTGAGCGTACTGGCGTATTGAAAATGGCTCTATAAATGTAACATTTATCCAACGTGAATCGTGAGAAAAAAAAATTAGAAAATAAAGATGCAGAATGTTATATCTCTCCCTTTCAAAAGTGGATATAACTTCCCCTGTCCTCCCTTGATCAGAAGTATTCCAGGATCCGTGTATATACAATTCTGTGCAAAAGACTTAGGCAATCAAAGAAAATGTTTTGGGCTATTTCTCTGGGTAGTATATTTTCTCGCAGAAAAAAGACAATTCAACATTGCAATATATGCAAATGGACAATAGCACAATAAAAAACAACAAGAGATTCTTTAAGAGAACTTTAGGAGCGGTTTTGAAACAGAGTCTAACACACTTTGGCAGACATAATACCATAGTTTTACACCAATGTCACGATCATTTAGGCATAGTTTTCTTTCACTGCTTAAGACCTTTGCACAGTGCTGTATGCACACATTTTTATCAATGATTCCCTTTGTGTGCAACCAAAGGAGTGTTGCCATCAAGCACAACCATTTATCTAACGGCTGTCTATAGCGAAATACCTGAGGGTGATTTAAAGACGACAGCGTAAATACAGATAAAAACATCAGAATCCGCCCTGCCTGGGCCTCAGTGTGTGCAAAGTAGCGTAGAAGGCTTTTAGTACCAAAGAGTAATTTTTTTCCCACAGATCGCTGAGATTAGCCTGGAGCACTAATTTACTTAATTAAGCAAAAAACGATAATTACACAGTACTTGAATCTTTATTCCAATTAGTCTTGATGAGCATGAAAATTATTTACTGATATGTAGGAATCACCCTTTTGTCCTCAGAATTAGTATTTTTCTGTCTAACACAGCAATTGAACAACAATACTGTTTATAAATATGCACTGCTTATGTACTTTCATGTTCCATATATACTGTATAAAAGTCATGCATTTATCGGCATTTTGCTATATTGTCTTCTGTTACTAATTTGGCATGGAAGCCAAATAAACATGTATCTAATTACGCCTCTCTTATTACCTTTGCGGTGGTCTGGTGTCTCATCCAGGGTTTCGCCTGCCTCCTAGGACCTTCAGGCTCTTCCTGACCCTGTACTGGCGAAGTGGTATGGGAAATTGATGAATGGGTATATCGCCTTTATTATGCTTACGTTTAGAAATTGTACTTATCTGTGAAATGTTAAAGGAAATAAAATGTTCTCTTGAAATACAAAAAGAAATTATCTATTACAATACATGCAATTTTATTGCCCAAAGGTCAGTGAGCCTGGCCTGTGTGACCTTGCTCTGAGACATTGGTAGTTGAATCTGAAGCTCATTGCTTGCCGCTTAATCATTGTGTTTGCTCTTTGACTCTAGTTTGTGGCACTTGTTTCAGTTCGTTTGTGTTATTTCTGTGTTTTTGTCATGTTTGTCAGAGTTGTCACCGCTGGTATCCATGGTTTGTGAGGACTTCTGGTGTCTTCTCGTCCTGTTCAGCTGGTATCATAGTCCTGATTAGCTGCCAAGTTCCCCAGCTGCGCAACCAGGGTCTTGTCTGAAGGCTTGTCGTGATAAATCTGCCTTCGTGCTTCAATCCCACTTCCTGTTCCCTGGGTCTGAGTTCCTGTTCCAGCTTTCCAGTCCTCTACACTTGTGTTTGTGTTTTGTACACCTCGTCCTAGAGCTGCCTATCCAGCCAGCAGCTCCAGGCTCCACAGGTTACCTGGTTCCTGCAGTGAGCTCTCTTGAGGTCTCAGGGCCCAGTGTGCAGAAGATCTAGTATTGTGGATGGAAGACTCAGTTTGGGGTCCTCTGTCGTGAACTGTGGTTATTAAAGTCAATAAAGGTTTTTGTTGACGAGTTTCACATGAGTATCATAACAGTAACACGAGTTTCTGTTATGATTATGACATTTATATAAAGTTTAATGAAATTGTGTGCACACTAGTGTATACTAGTGGCCAAAATTGTGGAAACACTTCCAATTTTTAGAGATTGCCAAACTTTATTCAACTATTCTTAAACTTACTTAATCAATCAATTCAACTTCAATTAATTAATCATCCAGTGCTTAATCATATAAGTTCCGTAATCTCTAAAAAATTTGGTTACTAGTCTAATTCAAATTAGTAGACACTGTTTTTGAGTAATAACTGGTGTGTTATAGATCCTGATGGGGAAATTCTCTATATGCCTACCCCAATGTGCTCTCTGTAGGTGACAGCAAGCTGGACATGAAGGGCAGCCACCCATAGCAGCACCCAGGGAGCTGGGGGTTAAGGCCCGTGCTAAAGGACCCGCAGGTCAGGCTTGAACCAGTAACCTTGAGAGCACAGGCCCACATGGCTCCCAAAGCTGTGGCCCCTGTGACATTTTAACTCATGACCCCTGGTCTATAAGACCAGTGTGCTAACCCCTGAGCTATGGAGCCAACAAAGCTATTATTCTGTATGATAAAAGGAGTGTCAGTTAAAATTAAATGTCGTTACTTCCTATCAGAATTTCACTTTCTTCCACTTTCATTTTCCATTGATGATGTAGAAATCAATAACTGGTGGTGGATATAATATGTATGCAGGTGTTTATTTGCTGACGTAGCTTATTACGCATTCATCCAGCCATACGGCTCCCTCGTGTGCTGGCCGACCTGACCCTCATCCACAGGAACTGCTTCTCCTGACCCCGATCTTCATCACGAGTGTCAAGTTAATTGAGGCTAATCCTAGCGCCTGTGCTTCCTAGGCACTGCTTCTCCGTTCGCCGGGGAGAGAACAGCCCGCTATTTCAGACAGCCAGCCATCTGCTAGGGTGGCGGAGAATTCCACGAAACCCAGCGTTGCCGCTTTAACAATTAACCTCGTGGCTGACGAGTAGCTGACGCTGTAATTTTTTTTCCACCTGTGAGTACGCTTATCCAGTTCGAGGCACGGATTTGTTGTTACGTCTCACAAAGCGGGACACATCTAGAGGAAAAAATCCCTTAATTAAGTACACTGATTAAAAGTGAAGGAGCATTATCCTCAAATTTACTAAGAAACAGCAGAGTAAATTGGGCAGGGAGCTCTATGCTAAGAAATGTGGTGCATTGAGAGACTCCAGAGATGATTTTGATTGAGAAAAGGAAGGGAAACCAAAGGAAACTAAAGATTGTAAAACAAATAAAAACCTTATATGACTGCTGAACAATGCATTCCGACAAAGTACATCTCTGCTGTGTTTTATGGATCGTGTAAGAACAGCTGTTCCCACTTCCACCAAGCACATTACTCTGAGTTATGGCTGTCCGCGCCTGTCAGGGATTATGCTCATACGTGCCTCTTTTCATGAATCCCGTTTTAATTGCTAAAGTCACTTAGAGGCAATGCATCTCAATGCGATGCAATTATTACTGCCATCGTCCATTTCTAACTTTAGTACTTTGTCTGGGCTGATTGTGCGCATTTTCCAAGAAAGCCCATTTGATGGAGTGTGTTCTTCCTAATGGTTATAAAGAGTCTTTTATTGGGGGGGGGGGCGATTATATTTATTGTAAAACTCATTTTGTTTTTGGTAATGACGTTTTATAATTGAGGCATATCGGAAAACGGGAGAAGGACACCTTTGTGTAAGACTTTC
>JABFEA020000017.1:11259416-11274347 GCA_019775915.2 Cyphomyrus plagiostoma | reverse complement strand
TGTATTAGAACTAATGCTGAAGTAACTATTTGGTTGAACAGCATCCAAACCTGTTAGAATCTTATAGACCTGTATCAAGTCCCCCCTCAGTCTCCTTTGCTTGAGGCTGAACAGATTTAACTCAACTAACCTTTCCTCGATGCAACAGAGCTGTAAGAAAAAGACACATGATTCGACGTTATTGAGAGAATCACGCATCATGAAGGCGGCCGGGAAGCAGAAAGAAGAAATGAATGCTAGTGTCGGTCAGAAAGTGCACGTTTTGTACACAACCCATTTGAAGGAAAACCCCATCCAATTAACATTTCAAACGCTCGCCTAAGAGCCTTCCAGAAGCCTACCTGACAGGCCTGCATGGGAATGTAGTCAGGGTCTGTGAGACACATCGAGTTAACAGGCATAGAAGCAAATTATACCACAGAATCAACGGTGCAGCAGCAAGGAATCCCAATATTTTGTTAATGGACATCGCGGGTGATCATTCTGGGCAGGTGGGGGATAGCATGTAGTGGAACCTTTTTTTACGTTGTAGAATTGGGCAGTGATTCTATGCACATTACGGTGCTTGATATGGGAACAGGAAGTTGGTTTCCCAGTGGAGCAGAGAAACACTGTCATATCACATCATAGTGTCTGGCAGTACCTTCTGGACTGAAACTAATTGGTGCAAGATTAACTTTCCAGCAAGATAATGACCCCAAGCGCCCCTTACATTTGTGAATCAGGGATTAGGGAACAGATTTCACAGAATACTGGAAGTGATTACTCCATCCCTTTAATTTAATCGTAATTCAATCAGAAAAAACTGCCCACGATGAAAAATAATGCAGCTGGTGACTGTTATGTAGGTAAATGCATGGTGATATAGATTTACGCAATTCCTCTGCCTCGCTAAACTCCAGCAGCACACTCTCCATCTGCTGAGACCACATGGCGCGGACGGCCATCACTACACTTTCTGGCGAGAGATTTCAGACCGTATTCATCAAGGCTACAGATTTTTTACTGTGCTCTGTTAGTTTATGATAATATTTTCCCCGAAGGTACTTTCAATTCTTCTATTAACAGTCAGCCCTTATATGCAAATTACGCTAATTTTACAATTAAATGCTGGAGAAAATATTTAAAAACAAACAAACAAACAAGCAAACAAAAAACTCCTGGCAGGTCTGTGCCGAGGCATGAAAAATATGAAATACACAATTGCTTTGATGCTCTGTGGGAAAGGCAGTATTTTTTCCAAAAGTTGTGAATGGAGAAATGATGTGCAGTGGCACCATCTAAAAATAACACATTGTTAAAAATTAGCGCTGCCAGTGTGGCCCATTACTCTCAGCCAGCCATGATGATGATTTTCAGAAGGCCAAGGAAAATGAATTTGTGGATGCAGAACACAGAATTTTTGTTTTGAGATGAAATTTGAGCTTGACTTGACTGAGTGGCTGTGATGCACCCGCATGCAAATCTGGGCTGAATTCCTGTGTGTGGCTTTTCACTGCAGCTCCCTAATTATATTACTAATTAGAGGACTGATTGGCTGAAGAGTCCTCACACCGGGGTTTGAACAGCTGACCTAAAGGTTACCCCAAAAACCTGCATACACACCGGGCCTGTTGTGTCCTCCTCCGTCCCATCCTCATGTGTGCCACGCCCACCTCGTTACCTTTTGTTTTCCCCTGATTGTTCTTACCTGTCTCTCGTTACTGCCTGCCTGTTTTGTGTATTTAGTCTGCGTCAGCGCAACTTCCGGCAGACTTGTCATTGACGTTGTCGCGCTATTGGTCTGCCGATGTCCTGTCAATCACAATAAACCCCGAATTCCTGGCTGGTCGCCAACCAACGCAAAATTTTCGCCGCTCGCCAACCAACGCAACATAACAGGCCCTTTGCGGATAACGTAGGCCACCATTGCCCTATAGGAAAGTGGTTGGGTTTCCTCTGTTGTTGGGGGGGGGCGGGGTATGGCGGGTCTGGATCCAGTCTCAGCAAGCACTGGGACAGAGGAAAGATACAACCTGGATTAGATGGGCATTCCTCCCAGGACATACACACATACAAAGAGTTATGTTAGAGACACACTGGCTGTAGTCCCATGGTCTTGCTACGTGGTTTGTAGGTTTGACTTTCACCTTGGCTCCCTATGTGTGGAGATCACATGGTTTCCCATGGTTTATGCCGTTTTCCTCCAAAACAATCCCATAGCGTACCCTAGATACCAAAATCTTAAAGGGTAGGTTAACAGTAACTCCAGAGCTAGCAACTCCCCGTTCACCAAGAGTGATGTGGGCTCTCCATCAGAGAAAAGCAGCTACTGTCAGCGGCTACATCTGGGAATTTCGTTTTGCTTCTTGATGCCGATGGATGATGATGATGTATTATGACACTGAGCCCTCGTGTCCCATTGCATAGCAACATGCCTAACCTGGCATCAATATTTTTCATGGTGACAGTACTTACAAAATCCTTTGCAGTATTGGTGTGGGAAGAACTAACTTGGAAGTACAAGAGAATTTTCCAGAAAAAGTGTTTCAGGTTCTGAGGTAGCTTTTGCCAGGAAGAGGGTGTGTCTGACTGATTATAACAAAATTCCAAAAGCATTCGATTTTTAAAGTATTTTAACCTCCTGAGACCTACGTCCTCGTTTAAGGACACAATTTTTGTTTAAAACCATTAATTGTTCAAAAAAATTGTTTGTTTGATTGTTTTTATGATTATGAGGTCCGACTAATCCCAAATAGGTAAAGGAAATAAAACAAGCACACCAAACAAAAGCTTGGGACTCAGGAGGTCAAAGATATTTTTACAGATATTTTTTTGTCTTTGGTAAAACATGGCAAATGGTTAACTTTGCTAGGTAAGCACTTATATGCACTGAGCCATACAATGGTGTGCAATTTGCACATCTTCACCTGGGTGGTCTTACACTTAACACAAATCCACATCTAAACATGGCAAAAGATCAAACTCACCAGGAAACTCCAGCCTTGGAGACTCGATATTGGGCCGGTTGAAAGCATCAGTTTTCACATTCACTCTTTATATGGTAATGGGATTGAATTGGTGCAATTGCAGTCATTTTACTCTGGGTTAAAAAGGGCATCCAACTCCGTTCCATTCTTATGAGACGGAGAAGACACCTGTAACAGTTCATCATGATGTGAATGCAAAATGGGAAATCAACTTAAAATTATTCCCTGACTTGCTACCATCTGTCAGATGTCAGGGATGCCAGCGTTGTTGAGTAACAATCAACGTGTTCAAATGCAGCCTTGACCCCATGTCTCCTGGCTTAGTACTCAATTAATTATTACTCCTGATTGACTGTGGATGTTGACCATACTGGCGAAACAATAAACAGCTTTCGCACTTGAGCTAACTAAGTTTGTTATTATTTAATTCCCATTACTCATGGCATATGCTGCCAATTTGACATCAGCTGCATGTTTTTTGTTTGTCTTGTCAGGGGAATTAATTGCTAAATGAAAGAAATGGGACATCACTATACTCAAGGGGCTGATGCTTTGCACCGCAGTCAGCAAATCAGGACTCAGGAAGGCCCCGAACCCGTCGCTCCATGTTGCAACCTTCCCCCATAACCATCACTTACGTCTTAATTGCTGCTCTCCCCGCAGCATGTTGTTCCTGTGACCTTCTGCGTTTCAAAGCCATTTTCACAGGAGTCCCATCTCCTCAGACAAGTAACACGCTCCTCGCTGCCCCTACTGACGGGCCTACCTGCTCTTTTAAGTCTCATTACCCAGATTTTGTCCTCAGTGACCCATAATATGGTTTAACACCAAAGTATCCGCTTTCCAAGTGCGTCAGGTCAGTCTTCAATTTTCTTCTGGGAGGGAAAAAAAGATCAAGTCACCGAGGGAATATGTTGACCCATCACTCAGTAAATTATTTATTTCAGAAGATCTCTTTAAAACCTTAGAAGCATAACCTTAGGCTAATATACTATATGCCTGGGGACAGAAATTACGACATGTAAAGCCTTGCACATAAAGGGACCCCATTCACTTACCGCTGGTGATCAATATAAAGCCATTTGCCATATCGTTTACTTCATTAATTTTTTATGCAACCACACAGAGCATGCATAAAATGTAAACCATAATATAATTACCTTCAACGCACCTTTGACACTGAATTAAAGAGGCCCTCCCTATTCTACACAAAAGCTCACATGCTGGACACTCAGAACCACATTCCACAATGACATGCAGTTATTTTTATTCTGTTTTTTTTTTCTTTGCATATATTCATATAACGAGGAGGGGGGTATGGTTGAGAGAGTTAGGACACTGTGCCTGTGATTGGAAGGTCACAGGTTCGAATGCAAGGGTCAGTGGATTGATTTCACCTTTGGGCCCCTGAGCAAGGCCCTTAACCCATGATTGGTCCAAGGACTGTCTGACCTGGCTTAATCAGCAGAATAAAAAATGTGCATTATTTTGGATAAAATCTAAATAAATTAGATGTAAATGTAATACAAGACAGCAGACAATTTTTAACAGTGACAAAAGTGATCTGCATATAACTGATGTGCTTTGGGGGGGGGGGCATTTTTAAAAAAGGTGCAAGTTCAAAAAAGAAACACTGACTGGCCGGTGACAGCTCAGAGTCTAGTAGTATAGCTAATTATGTGAGCGCCATTAGCTGTTCATGGCACGGCTACGATTCCGGTCATAGAGCTGAGTGGATAAGGACCCCAGGCTGCAGATTAAAAGAGACGGATGGATCTGTAATGTGGCACTGAATAGAGCAGGCCCCACAAACAGGAAGAATTACTTATATATCATTACCGTGGCTACTGAAGAGAAAGAAAAATCTATTTCTACATCTTGGGAACAATTCAAAATATTACCCAAAGTCAACCGTCCCTAAACTTTACAGACATTACTCAAAATTGTGCTTAGTATCTATTTTCAGTGACATAATAAAAATGATTATATATTATGTGTTATATAATTATGGCATGTGAGAATGTCCTTCACACACCATTCCGTACCATAATCACATTTCCTCTGTTTATGGGGCAGATTTCCAGTAACTTAATGCAACCTAACTATGTAGAGGCGTTTACACTATAATCATAAATTTAACTTTATTCCGGACTGCTCTGTCACGCTTTACTGTTTACTTCAAACCAGTAATGCAATTATTTCCATAAAGAAAATTCCTATTAAGGAGATGCAGAGACCCTTAAGGAAAAACCAAGTAGGAAACTGATTTCTGACTTGCTGTCTTGGAACTGAATTGAGTTTATTTCCCTTTTTTTGGTACATCAAACTTTGAATGTAGTTGAAGCATATTTTAACAATTGGTTGATTTCTTTTTACTCAGGAGTATAGCGCGATGCCAGTCCCCATTCAAGGGAAGCTAAACATTCACGGCTTTGAATCTATGCCATGCTCTGGTGCAAATCACTTTAGACAAGCTACACAAATAATATGCAGAGCCTAGTGAATATAGCCAAGGAGGACATCTTATTAATATTATCAGACGGCAAGTTCTCATACATGACAGAATAGACCACGTTTCTCCTGGGGCTCCTTTATGGCTTCTTGCTTTGTTTCTCGCTAATGGCTATTGCCCACGGTGCTGTGAACTGAGAAGGTTGCCCACTTGTTCGCTACAAAAGTCCAAAGTCGAGTGGTATCCTCAGCCGCTTCCGCAGAGCCTTCGACTGCCGCTACCTATCCTCCAAATCTTAGTTTCGCTGAGGAAGGCGTTCTGAGGATCACGTAGCACATCCGTCCTCACAATGAAAAACAACTCAAATGGACAAACTTCACAAACCCGAAATTTCCTATGTAGACCAAAGTAAATTACATTTTCCAGTGGCTTTCTATCAGTTGCAGTCAGTTTTTAATATGCATCACAAGAATGCAACCCTGTTTCACAAGTTTTTCTAATCTCAGAGCTTTTTTACCAAGGAAGAAAAAAAAGGTTGAAATAATAAGATTCAGTACAGGTTTTTAATGGATGTATTTCTGCCACAGTGACAATGTTTACCTTGTTCTTGCATTTAGTATCTTGCTAGAAAATGATCTCAGATTGCTGTTTCACACAGGTTAAAAAAACACTTACAGAAGCTGGACTCCCCAGATATTGTGTAAATAGACTATTTCTTCTCCTGACTCATACATTTGTATGACTTGAGCTCCCTTTTATGGCAACAAATCTGTCAATTTAAAGAACATTATATTTTTGTCTCATGGAGTTAGTCATGTGATAGATAGAAGGATACAGGTTTGGTCCAATGTTGTGAATATCTACGTGCAAACTTGGTTCCTCCCAGCAGTACTTGCCACGTCGAGGGTGGTGCTAGACATTCTAACTAGAGGACAATTTTTGGACTGGCCTAGGATTTTGGAGGTCATCCCACAGGTGTGGGAGCAAGCTTATTAGGATTGGCCCTAAGGAATTCTTTCATCAGATTAGGGTTGAGAATATCCATAATTGGAATCTAGTACTGTTGCTCTTGACTGTATGTCCTCCCAGTTAATTAGATACTTTAGTCAGCCGCATACCTTTGGTGAGTAAAAGAGACGGCCCACCATATAAGATCGGGCACTGTCGATGATTCGAGGAGCAGACCTGCTTTCCAGGATGGCAATATCCTTACAGATAGCAGATGGCATCAATAATCAAGCTTACCACAGGACCTTGGGCACGTTCAGCTCAAGGGTGGAAGTCTGCCCAGTATTTTTGATGACTGGAGTAGACAGTGACCAAGTTCCCAGTTTACTCCTTCAGTCTGCCCATTAGACTTGGGATGATAACCTAAATATGGAGTGACTGTGGCCCCCAGGCAGTCACAGAATGCCTTTCGTGGGATAGAAACAAATGGAGGACCGCCCTCTAATAGGTTTTCCTCTGGGTCACTAAACAAATGGAAGGTATGATGGAAGAGGAATGCCAGGAAGAGTACTGCCGTGGAAGAGCAGCCTATGGACAACCCCTAGGATACTGATGCTCCAGCTGGAAGCCCCTCAGGTTCACTGCTATGTGAGATTAGGACCACGGCGGCATGGGCCCTTGCTGTTAGTCAGAGTCCTGGCACCTATGGTACATGTCCTGACAAACATGATGGTCTCTCAATTCAATCCATCCCCTGTGCATCTTCTACTTCATCTGGAAGATTGTCTCTAAGTCTTTTAACTCTAAAATGTTTGAAAGGTGTTGTATAGGTTTTGCGCCAATACTACTTACAACTGTCGTGTCATATGGTCATTCACTGGAAGCTCAGCCAAGCTGCACCCAAAACCTTACTGGCTCCTTGACAGCTGTTTGCTTGTAATGCACTCTCTGCATCTCTTGTATGTCTTTCGGGACAAAAGCAGCTGCTAAATATGTACATGTAAATACATATAAATATAATGCATGAAGTCACACATTGATCAACACGAATCTCTCCCATATTTAGATACTGTCATAATAATACCAGCATGTGTTCATTTGTTTTGCAATTTTTGTATTTACTGGAAGAACAAGCACTGTGAAATGCATCACATGTGAAGCTGCCTAATTTGAACTTTTTGTTGGGGACCCTGAGATTTCATGTGTGATCGCAAGAGTCACGTCAGATGAGTGATAACTGACAACCCTGCAAACAAAGTCACTGTTCCCCCCCCCTCCAGCACCACCACCCATAATTCCACAATGGCTCATTCCTCCAAACTTTATGTGCTGAGATTTGTGTAACAGTGTATCTGTAGGGCTGCTCTGTATGTGACAGACCTTGAGATGTCAAGCTACAGGCAAGTTCCCTTCTTTGGTGCATAGCGAAACAAACTACAAAAAGCAGTAAAAAATACCTGCTCGTGTGGCTAAGCTAACAATCCTGCATGAGTGTTTCTGGGTTAATAAGATGACGTACCAACACTCGGGTACGGATGAGTCAAAAGACTGCTGAAGTACCTGCGCAAAGCTAAATTCAGAAAGTAGGGCTGGAATGTTGTTGAGCTGAATTAAACTAAAAAGGTTTTATGTACTGTACTGGAAATATGCTAATTTACTTTAGAAATGGAGCATAAAAACAAGACTCACTCACTATGCCTGCAACAAATCCGGTTCACTTTTGAAATCTCAGATTAAACCTTCAATAAAATTCCCAGAACCCAAAGAAAAGTCATGCGAAAATAAAGTGTAAGTTTGGCATGAGGTGAAGATACCAGCCATGGGCGTCGTTAGATCCGATCACTCTTGTTGTAGCCCCGAGAATTTTACTCCGGGCCTCGAGTATTTTAAGCCGAGCCCTGAGTATTTAACCCCCAATGCCAGTTGTCCTTCAAAAAATAAAAGTCAAGCCCCAAGTAAACTTGACTTGGCCCCTGATTTTTTCAATAGCTAGAAGCGTTCCTGATGCCAGATAATATTACAAAAACATAGTAGAAATACTGACAGACATAAGGCAATTTATCACAGGCTTAATTTTAGAATCATTATTGACTGACTACTTTTAGCAGGAACATTAATACGATCGATGTTTATGTGTTTTTTACCACACGAGTTTGGCCAATGACTTACAGAGCAGTTGTGTAGCACAGTTGCATAATAATCTCTAGGTACATACTAATGGTCATACTAATTATAATGCATAATAAAGTTTATGAACGCTAAGCAGTCTGCTGTAAGTGACACTGTCAGCTGGAGCGCACAGGACCATGCTAATGTGCGCAGAAGCAGGAAGCTGTGAAGTCCCCACAAGGCACCCCCAGACTAATCACACAAGTGCAGGCCTTCACATGCTCTGTTACAAACAATAGAAGCTGTGACGAGCATGAAGCAATTGATATGCAAAAAAAAATTATCCTTGACGCGAGTGAACTTTCGAGTTGACTCAAACACTCAACCAGAATATCTTTGGTGTCTAAAGGGTTGAAACTCGACATTTTTGTCTAAGATGGTTTGATAAACATAATCGTTTCTTATTAGATGATTTATAACATTATTTGCATGAGTGGTTTTCGAGTCTGTTGCCTTACCTCATAATCATATTATTAGAAGGGGCTGAGATACAGAAACTGAGAGTGGGCCGACAACAGAGGAAGCCGCTACGCATGGATACGACGTTATAGTTACAAATGACTTGGTTTTATTTTCCGCAGGCCTCTTAAAAGCTCATGTTGCCTGCTGTAACTTTATACGCGTTAGTAACAAAATAGAGTAGATTTGTGACCATAGGGTGTTAGGCCTAATAGGAGTCATGGTCCTTTTACGAAGGGTCAAAAGCAGTGTTTCTCAGTCCTGTCCTCAGGGACCCACAGATGGTCCATGTTTTTGCTCCCTCACAGGTCCTGGTAGGGAGCTAGGAGGAGCAGATATGTGGACTGTCTGGCAGGGAGCTGGCAGCCAGTAAAACATGAACCAGCTTTGTTGTCCCCGAGGAATGGATTGGGAAACACTGGTGTAAGTTGTGAATCGGCAGACTATCTAAGGTAATAAAAATAGAATATAAAAAAAAGTCACCTGAGAATTTCTGAGACTCTTGATATGCTCTCCAAACACCCTGGCATGACTGAGGAGCCGCCAGGGTCTTGAGCACCATAGGCAGAGTTCATTGTGCATTAATTCGTCTAGCAGGGATGGTAAGATTCACCGATTCGCATTTGTGCACTGGTGAAAAAGTTCACAGTGTGATTGCCCCAGTTTAAAAAGTGTGCACCAGATTCAATTTGGGACGAACTCAGGATGCATCATTTGTAACATTTTTGCATCAGTAAAATTTATTAATTTGTAATTATTAGTAGAGGCCCTATGTTTTTATTACTTAGAAATGTGACCAATATTTTTGTTCAATATTTTTACGTCCAGATTGATTCCCCCTCTCTAAACTGTTTTTGTATCTGTACCATATTGAATTGGAAAGCATGATTATTTTGCATTGCATTGGGTCGCGCTGAATTGAATTATTTTGGAAACACGCTTACAGTAGCTGAGAGCAGCAAATCGTGCCGAATCTCATGCTGAATCGTTAGTAGTTGCTGCTTCGTATGTATCTTTAATGTATCGTATTCCTGGCAGTGCATGTGCAATGTGATGTGCATCACAATGGCCTCAGTGTTGGAGATGCACATCCCTACTGTGTAGGTAAAATAATGTCGTCCAATTGCTGGAAACAAGAGGAAGCAAACACACACCACATCAATAAAATACATCGATTACTCAAGATGATTCATGCTTTTCACAATGAAACCAAATAATGTCTATTTCCTTTGACATGAATCTTGATTTCATTGAAAAAGTCATTTCCACTTGTATGTAATATTTCTAATACATAAAGAAATAAGGTTGGGGAGATAAAGGGACAGTTATGTATGTAAGGCAGGCTTATGGTAGCTTTGGAGTTGGAGATATTCTGTAGAGGGACCTTATATTTAATGTTGACATGCCCAAAGAATGGACTGAATATAATACTCGGTATAATATTGACATACTCGGTAACTGGTTTCATAATGAACGCTTTCTTTCGTACGTTTAGCTAGTGCTTCTTGTGCAGGTAATGCAGAAACCTATTAGTAATCCGCTGTGTTCTGTGGAAAGAAAGACTCATTATTGCAAGACTTTAGCAACATTTTCCATCCTCAATAGAAGACAATGCGGCATATTGCTTTCCCAAACAGGTGTCTGCTCTTTGCTGAGCGCATCCCAGATGAAACCGACACGTGCGATTTTCATCAAGCGCGAATCTTGGCAGTCAGACGCTCAGCGATTGTTCCGGCTCTCTGAAGGTGACATTCAAATAACTCATTGAAATGTTTGGCCTTGCCGCTTTCATTAAGATGATCAATGAAGCCAAATCAATGCTGCAGAATCCAAATCTGTTTCGGTCATATCTGTTTTTGCATCTGATTGCTCCATTGAAGAATTTCCTTATAAAAAGACTTCAAATTAATTTTATACAAGAAAAAATAAAGAGAAAAAGAAAAACCTTGATCTTATTATCATTGATAATCTTACAAAATATCAGAGATGAATAAATCTGATATGAATTTTCAATGAAAAGTGCTCACAAATGTGTCTATTTTGGTCATTTCTTTCTTTAGAAACATATTCAGGCTTTTAGGGCCCTAACACTTTTAATGGAAACCAGCAAATGCAAGTAGGCCAGGTGTACTTCTGCACCATTGGCCGTCCCACCATGCAAGTCCAAAAGCACGTAATAATTTTTTTAAAGAATTTCCATTTTTTGTTCATTCCCATTTAAGAAACTTTGCTTGCAGTCACTTTCCAACCGAAGCTAAAATGTAAAACATTCATATCTTTTTTCAACTTTCCAACGACGTTGTACTTCATGAGACAATATAATTTAATGTACTACTACTGTTATGAGGAAATGTAGCACTGATTTGCGCTTAGCAATTGGTCCTGTGTCTTTCTCGCCTTAGTTTATTTATGAATTAAGAGGAAAGGCACACTCTGCTGTTGTGGTGTTCCTGTGCTGTGTTATCTAGGTCACCAAAGGGAGGGAAAAAGGGCTAAAAGGCAGGTGGAAGTGAAGGGAACTCTGGGGGGAGCGCAGCAGTGCATTGTGGGAAGGGGTGGGTGCTCATGCATTATGTGAGAGCTCTGACTCAGAAGTGCAGCCGCTGATGGTCAAAGCCGGGCCTCAGATTGTAGTAATTCACAGTGTACCTTGTGCACCCATGCATGACTGTGACAGTAAATCAAAGGCAACAATGTTGCCCGGTCGTTTCGCCCTGTGTATCACTGCTCTAAAAAAGGTTACCTACCAAAGAGTTCTATTCAAACTACAGCTGTACAAATCACCCAGCTAACTTTTAGATAACTGTCATATTCCCCGAACTGTACTACCCCTACGTATGTTATTTATTGTTGCCTAAATATGTCCTGCATGTGGTTGGAAGTAGCCTCTGCTCATACGGAGGATGCAGCAGATGAACTTCCTGTCTTAAGTTAGCCTGCCCAGGGGATGATTGGCCGAGCTGGACCTGTGCTCCTCACAACCCTTTCCTCTTATACTTACTTAAAGACTTTTTTTTGTTGTCTCCTGGCTTACATCCAAGCTCACTTTTTCTGTATAAACATTGATTACTTATGTTGTTCTGTAATTGTTTCTAAAGTACTTGCAGTGTTGTTGCTGCTACTTTTAATTTGCTATCTAAGTATCTCAGTTGTATTGCGGGGAGAGATATACAAAACTGTTTGGTAAGAGGTAATGCTTCTTGATCGCATTCTGTGGCCAGCTGTGAACATGGAGATTTTTGTTGGACCATTTTTTATCTTATCCATCATGACAGAACAAGAAGGCACGGATTTCACATTTCACATGAGGTACTCTTTGTGTAACAGCCCCCACACTCTACCTCAGATCCCATTTTCTTTGCATGTACCATATGCATCAGAAGGTTTCCTTCTCGGATGCACAAAGCCAGGCGCACATAAAATATTACTGGATGGCCTGAGAGATGATGTCTTCATGATGAAGTTGGACAGACTATGAAAATAAAAATGTTACATCTACTGCAAATGCCAGGGACCACTGAACGCATTTGAACAAGGGTTGGGGTGGGGTGGGGGGGTTGCATGGGCCAGGCATAAAGCCAAAGCCACTTATATGTTTGCTTTTGAAAAACTAAGATACAGCCTTCTGTTAAAAATACACAAACGTGTATAACTCAGGTTTACATTAAGAAAATGTTATCGGTATGCTTTCAGCATTTTTTGTGATTGTGCAACCCCTCCACTCTTCTCTGATCAATAGTTTAAATAATGTGATGTAGTTAAAAAAAAATAGACCTAACAACGAATATTCACATGCAATATAGCTCCTTTCAATTGTTATTATCCCATTTAATGACTAACTGTGAGGATGTGAGTGGGGCGGTGAAATTGTGTCTCTATCACGGGTCGGGACTTTCCTCTGCACTGAAGGAACATGGGTGATGGGTGTGAAGAGAGAGAGAGACATAAAGATAAACCACCACCCCCTCCACCAGAGGAAGAGCCATGTGTTAAAAATAAACTTGCTCTCAGCTACTGTAAGCGTGACTGGTTTGGTGTGGGAAAAAAGAAACTTTCTTCCAATATCTCAGCATTCACGCACAATTCTGAACTTTCAAAGCTGTTATGTAAAAGAGACCTGATCATTTTATTGCATTGTAATAACACACTGCTATTTATCTGCATACAGTACTCTGTATATGGACTTATTTAAACACAGTATCACAGTTTTCAGTAATGAATGGGTTTAATTGATTTTGAGGAAGACAGTAATACATTTATGAGTACTTAATTGGTTTAATCAATTTTGGTGGAATACAGTAACATGGGAATCCAGTTCTGAGTATTTGACTGGTTTATTTGGTTCTGTAGAAGACAGTAATGCAGAGACAAAGTTCTGTGCACTTAATTGTTATTTAAGATGGTAAAGCAGGGACACAATTCAGAGTACTGGATTGGTTTAATTGTTGGTGCGGAAGACAATAATGCAGGAATGCACTTCTGACTACTTGATTGGTTTAATCATTATTGTAAATGACTGTAACATAGGAACACACAATACGAGTACTAGATTAGTAAAATCAGTTCTGGGGACGACAGGGTAACGTTTCTCCATACTGACAGTCTGTGTTGTTGGGAGCTAATTTGCAATTTCCTGATCAGCCACCTGGATGACTCGCTTTCTTTTTTTCCGGTAAACGTTACTTGGACTGATCACTGTAGCTGTTTGGTGATCGTTAGCCGAGGACCGTAACATTTTGTACTTCTGTTCGACCATCAGCAGCTGAACCCTGGATCCTCTAAAGCTGATGTTTACCTAGTGGTGAGTTTCTAAAACCGGAGTTCGTAATCCAGATGCCAGAAGTGCATCAACGAGCTGTCCGTTTGCAATTAGAGGTGCGCGGGAGAGTAGACTACTCGGAATATAGCCGCAGAGTCTGCTGACAGTACTCTGTCTTGGCTGGTAATGTGCTTCTGGGAATGACATAATTCCTCCTGTCAGTAAGGATAAGGACAGTTTGGCCACAGGACTGTGGGTGACTTAAGAGTGCTTCAGGAGAGACAGCTCCTTCTCCGCCTGGCTTCCCATAATTATACAACCTCAGACAATATCTGTCAGAATTTATTTCTTCACTTTATTTATTTATTTTCTGCCTGCTCAGGCAGCATTCATTTATTCGTATATCTATAACTCAGCTGCCAGTTTCCCCACCTTCCAAAGCTCACATATCACTAGAGATGTGTGCGGCCGCCATTGTTATTGTTGTTGTTTATTTATATTTCCCTCATTTCGTTTCAACTGTTTTCTCCTCTTCCTTGTGAGCCAAAGATTGATTAAACAGGCAGTTTATATCAGGCTCAGTGCACGTCTGTCTCTGACATCCTGCTGATTTTCTTTCCCCTCATCATTTTACTTTGGTTAAGATTTTCTTGTTTTTATTTTTTTTTTTACATTTTTAGATTTTTTTAAAGCGATATTCAAATGATGGAGTGGAAGAGTGTCTTCTTGTTTGTCTATAATGGGCCGGGTAGCTATGGTCATAGTGTATTTCGGATGCATTCATCAGTTTTCTAGCTACTGCACCAGTTACGGCAACGGCAGCGACTGCACTGAGAATAAGACGGGAAACACCTCAGACCTGTCAACCCCAATGCGTCGCAGTTTTAAGGAGGGAACATTTCTACATCTTGTTTAGCCGTATCAAATCACTACGCGGCCATTTTCACCCATCCGCACTCAAGCACACGCATGCTCACATACATTAATTATGTTTTATGACATACAATTAAATTTCTATTGAAAATGAATCAGCCGTGTGAAAAATGAGGGCCTTTCCAGTGTGTATTTCTCATGAGTGATGCCTCTAATTACTTTACCGGCTCGAAAGATGTATGACTTTTCCACTCTCGGCCCTGGGGGGGGGGGGGGGGGGGGGGGGGGGGGGGGGGGGGGGG
>JABFEA020000017.1:11231130-11244654 GCA_019775915.2 Cyphomyrus plagiostoma | reverse complement strand
CTTTTTTTTAGTTTTTGACAAAACTTGTATCGCCACCTTGGGTGGTGACACAATTTTACTTACCCCCCCCGCCCCCCCCCCCCCCCCGCCTTGCCCAAACTCCCACCCTTGAAATATTATACATTGATTTCCATCAGTATTTCCAGTTTTATATCTCCTTGACTATGATGTGAAACGTGTGGCTGCTCTTTATCCTTTCCTCGTAGATGCACTTGCGTTCTGTTTGCATGTGAGTCTTTTCCATGGCACGGATGAGTTAAATACCGATGACTCTGATACCCTTTAAAATAACATCACTGCAGGGTGAAACTAAGACTTGGCATGTGGCACCATTGTAGTCATGAAGGACATCCCAGTGAAAACAAAACACAAATGCTCTTATCACTGCAGCACAATGTCGGAGAACATGTGAGGGGCAAAGGAAACCATTGAGTTGGTATGGTGAGCGTATCTTGTGTTAGCACGTGACACACCTGGATAGTTAGGTATCTGTGGGAAACCAAATGCAATCAAACATCACAGATTCACTGGGACTTGCCGGAGGGAGGGGCTGTGGTTAGTCATCAGTGATTTTAGATTATGGGGGCAATGATGGACGGAGGACGGGCTGCTCAGATGGCATTTGAAAATGGGAGGTTAAGTAAGATGAAAATGTAGCCTGACATTAATATGCCGACCTCGTCACAAGGAGATAAACAAATCTACAGCCGCCTGCCACACACACGCACATTTACATGGGTCATTATCGCCATGGAAGCATTCCTTGATGAACACAGTTAATATGCAAATGGAAATTGTATATGGATGCATTCAGAAGGTGGCCTTATTGATAAATGCAGTGTTAGTTAGGGTTTGTGCAGAGTTTTTGCACTTTTCCTTAAGGGGTGAATATAAACTCTTTGTATAGCAGTACCCCCTAGTTTTGAGACAAATTAATACATTCATGAACGAGTGACAAAAGAGACAAAAAAGGGTAAAAGCAAAAATAACTCAATAATACAGTGACTGTTGGTCTAAGGCGCAATTTTTGTTTTGCACTGCATGCCGTGTGTGTGTGTGTTTGCTCACAGACGAGGTGAAGGAAGCTTGGAATCAGATAATGTGCAAAAAACAAAATATTTATATTATTGGGTATAATACCAGTAGTTTAATTCCTTGGTTAGTTGAATGTGAACCTAATTAGCTGCATGAGCATCACGGGATTCTATAGGCATCACTGGTCACTTACGCTTTGAAGTTTACTGCACCTCTTGCTGGTATTTCAGGACTCAGAGCTCCACAGGTAGCGTACTGTGCTAACAACACAGAGCTTGTAGATTCAGATGTCAGAGAGCAGACATAAATCGTAACCATTCCCTCTATGGGATGTCACAACGGATAAAAAAAACTAAAAGCTTTATATATGCAGATGTCAAATCGGTGCAATCCAACACACTTTAGCATTTTCAGGCAATTTTTGTTTATTAATCGATCTTCCTTTGGTTGTACAGAGTTGCACCCCACAACCTCATTGTAGTGGAGCACTGCAAGACGCTAAATAGGTGTTAGATACAGTGACAAAGAACAATCACCCCATTAAGAGAATCGTTCATCCTGTAAATGAAATGCAAGGTAACCCAAGTTTAGGCAGAGCTGTTTGTAAAGTCCCGTCGTCCTTGGGAGGGGGGCTTGTCCTTATTAAAGACCCCTCGGATAACCACAGGCAGAGAGGCACAAGTGTGGTGTGTATTCCCAAATCCGTAGCAGTGCACCACAGCAATCTATCACTGCAACTGTACAGAATTCTTAGAAGAAGAAAAAACGGAAAGTTTGCTCAAATCTCTTTCCGTGTTTCACAGAGGGCCAGTAATAAGGTTTGGCTTTTTGAAAATTGATCTTCCGCAGTTTGTCTGATAGCTACCATCATTTCACCTCAGGCGAGGCTCCTGAAAGGTTAGGATTCTAATCTAGTGAGAGCTTGTGATGAAAGTGCCGAGGTCTGACATCTCCACCAAGCCTCACCTTCCTGGCCCTAAACACCGAGGAATCAACGGCGCGGAAATCAACGCCGGGAGGAACGTGCCTGGCACTCTTCCCCCCGCACTGTGAGGAACTCAGGGCTTGTCGTTTCTCAGTGAGCCGGAATAAACCCGCGCGTCCTGCCTTAGGAGATGCCATAGGAGTGACTGTCGGGACAAACCACGAGGTGAGCATCATTCCGGGGCCAAGGGTGGGACGCGTGCTGTGAACTACCTGCGTTCGCCCACAGGAGGAAAGGAAAGGCGTTAAGGTCCTGGCCAGGCAATGAGGCTGGCCTGCCGGCCCGCCTTCCACCATGCCACAGCAGGCCAGCTTTCGCCCGGGCCGGCTTTTCGAAATGACACTTAATGCCGCACCCCCCGCCCCCGAGAAACAAGGCTAAGTGTGAAATCTTGTTTGCAGCCACGGAGCGAGAGGCACTTGGCGCTCTGTGGGCTGACAGGAGGAGGCAGCAGACATGAACACTTCATATTGTTTTGTGGCATGCAGAAAATCAGGTACAAAAATGTTACTCAATCTGCATGCCCACCCATCCATCCATCCATCCATCTCCCAACCACTAATCCAATATGGGGTCGTGGAAGGGAAGCACAAGGCACAAGATATGGGCTCAGCCTGGACAGGATGTCCATCCAATGAAGGGCACATATGCATTAAAAATGACACACTCTGGGAATTTTATGGCAGGGGCTATTCTAGTTTGTGTTTTTAAGGTGGGGAGCAAAAGAGGGGACATAAGTCAGACAGAGGGGCGGGTCAACTTTGTCATTAGCCAATAATATCTTATGAATTGGAGAGTGACAGGGGAAGGGGCACTCTGGGGGCCAATCAGCCTTCAGCTGGACCTAGTGCCCCCTGTGGAACCATCCCTGTATACACCATTGTGTTATAATCACCAATTCTCCTGCCTGCTTGTCTTCTGACTGCCAGAGGAATCCAGCGTACCCAGAGGATGCCGGCAAAACATGAGGAACACATGCAAATTCCACACACACAGTGTGGGTGGGAAAGGAACATTCAGGCAGGGGGTGTCAGGCACCAGACCCACGCCATGCCATTAACAGAGCTGGCATCTCTGTGTCGCCCATAGTGTGTAACTGTATGTGTGCCCGGTGACAGATCGGCATCCTGTCCAGGGTGCCCCCTGTGAAATATGTTTTCTAGAATAAGCTTCTCTCCCACTGAGACCATGTACTGGTTAAGCAGTGTTAGAAGATGCATGGATACTCCCAGACAGCTTTAAAACTCCGCATTCAAATAACATAATTTCTTTTCCAGATTTCCCCCGTCATTCAAATATATTCACATAACTTCCACATTAACAGTTTTGACTTCTGTATACTGTCACGTATTGCACCAAACTATCATAAAAAGTAATTCTATCAACTCAAAGTGATTAATCCTTGTCGCGATTGCGTTTTACTTGGCGAACTGTAGGTAATTGCAGATTCACCTACGCTTGACAGGATTTATGCAATATAGTTTTAAAGAAATTTCATAACATAAAAGTATACGGTAAAGTACACATACACACCATCTCCCGGTCTCCTAGCATCGTGAAAGGGGCGCAAGGTTAAACTGGAAGCCCGGGCACTTTGGCAGGCAGAATATCAGCTAAATGCCAAGGCTTACAGCGATGCTGGACAGCGAGCCGCCGTGAGATTCCGCTTTAAAGCGTTACTAATTCCGCACCATAGATCACATTCCCGGGCAACAGCCCAAAGACAACTGTTTCCCCTGCTAATTATCGGTCGCGGCTGTGTCAGCAGGAGGAGGGAGAAAAAAGATAAGGATGCGTTTATTGCCGGCCATCAAGCGGCCCGGGAAGGAAATGCAAGTATGCGAGCGCGTCCCCCAGCCGATCGGCCGGTGTCGCTCGCTCACTCGCATCCTCTCTCTCCCTCTTCCCTCACTCCCTCCCTCCCTCCTTCCCCCGCGTCTCTCTCGCTTCTCCACCTCCGCTAGCGGCAGTGCGCTGTGCGATCTGACAGCGGCTCCGCGTCTCTCCAAAGAAAAGCTCCGCTCTTCACTTTTTTTTCCCTCCGCCTATCGCACCCTCCCTCCCTCATTATCTCCGCCGACGGCTAGGAGGACGGTGCGACGCAGGTAGCAACTCTCCTTTCCGATGATTTATGTTTTTTTAATTTTTGCAGATTTTTAAAAAAATTACTTATTGAAACATTTGCACTTTTTTAATGAGGTTCGGTGCACGATGCATTGCTGATGATGTACATGTCGTTTTTCTCTTGCAGTTCATTTGGGGCCTGGGTCTGGAATAAGAAAGCATTGCTGTTTCTGACTAGAGAGAAGAAAGATTGACTCCTCTGGATTTCCAAAGGGATGTGATCCGTACGCCTTGGTGAGTGAGTCGTTCCTGTCGCGGCGCTGGGCAACGCCGCTGCACCTGCCCTAAGTGTGCCAGCCGTGCCCTGCCAGCGTCTTACACCCCTTTGTTATTAAACCTTAGTTTCCGATGCAAAGCGCTTGTTTAATACTCAGCATTTGCAGCGTTTTTTGATGTCACCGTTTTCAGCGCCATAAATGCAATACTTTGCCTGGCTTTTGGAAGTACTAAATCTACACTTTTTGCCTCGTCGCTTGCAAAGCGCGAAGTTTTCTTTAAATGTTAAAACCCGTTTTCGTTTATTAAATCTCACGACGGCGACTATAACGCGCTGTAGGTGTAAATTCCCCTGAATGTGATACGTAAAATGATTAAATACAGCTGGTGGCGTTTTTAAAATGAAGTTTGCTCCTTTTACTGTACATATAACATAAGTAAGGTATTATAAATTTGGATGAGTTACGACTTAACGTGTAGTAAATGGGTAAAAGCACGGCATGAATTCACAGTAAGCAATTGCAGTAAGCTTTTTTTTTATTATTATTTGTTTGTCCAGCTGTTGACGTAAATTTGATAGCATGAAAACTGAAGATTTCTGTTTGCTTATTGACACATGCTTTGTGACGTGGTAATGGGGCTGTTGTCACGATTCTGCAGAGTTTTAGCCCCCAACTAAAACGGGCATATTTCCAGTTTTATTGCCGTACGCATAATTTCCACGTGGGTTACGCAAGTCTTGGGGTGTCTTAATGGGGAAACTTTTGGGGAAGTTGTTGGCGTCTCATTGGACAGGTTAATTTATTGGCAGGTGGGGATGAGGTGGAATCTTGCCCTGATGGGTTGTTCTTTCTTGGCCAATGATGTCATATCTCACCAATCGCAGTACTTCCATTGGTACTCCTCCCTGCCTTATTTGCATTTCTGTTTTCTCAGAGTAATGAGTTAGAGCATTACAAAAAACAGACCTTTGAATATGCCCCATGACAAATAAATCCATCTTCCCCAACCCAGTGATATAAAAATGATGATGATAATTAAATAGCTGCTTCCTCAGTATAAAACATGGAGTCTATGCTGAGATTCCCCAGTGTGCATGTAAGCCAGGACTCGGAGGAATTTCTTCTTCCTTTAATGGCGCTTTTGACTCTTCAGGAACACTCAGTCGCTGCTTCATTTACTGCGATAAGATACTGTACCCCTTTTGCATTAGAAACGGCGCTCATTTTCTAAAATAGTGTTTCTTGGATTTTGTAGATTTTAAAATCCAATTAAGCTTGTTCTCCAGACCTTTGACTCGAAGAACGACAGCTCTGCCTGGAAGTTTTCCAAAACTTACGCCGCTGCTGGCAAAACGGGCTGGAAGATGCGGAAAAGCGATAGCAGGAACGCTGTACACGCGTTTTAAAATCTGAGCGTTTGATTTTTAAATTTGTCTTGGGGCTGAGACGAGGCGCAGTGGCTGGTGTACCAGGGTACGATGCCGTCGCTGGTTGGTAGGTGTGGCACCCTTTGTCTTTCAGGGCCAGTGTGCTGTTATCCACTTCACGTTTAACCCGGCAGTGTGATGAACTTTAACGAGGGCCTGTTTGGCTTAATGACAGTGACTCCAAACCCAGGCTGGATGGGACTCAACCCAAACAGGCTGTTTTGCACCGCTACAGACGTGATTTAATGAGGTATCATGCAAGCATTTCCTTTTTTATGAGCAGAGAAAGCAGACTACGTTGCATTCCTATTAAATATATATATTTTTTAATCCCACTAGCTTGTAAAACGGATGCTTTTTCTCCGTTCTTCAGACATAAAATGAGTAATGGTTTCGATGATCTTAAAAAGGATTCCGTTCCTGCTATTAAAATTTACTTCTATTATTCTAAATGTTTAAATCTCCCTTTGCCCCAGAACTGGAAGAACAAGATGATCTGAACGGGTTTATTTCATGTTATTTTTTCCCCCTCCCCACCGCCCCCCTCAGTCAGGAAGCTCTGTGCACATGTGCTGGATTATCGCGTAATCACACCCACACTGTTCGGCGTACACTCACTCCACTATCCAGTTTTATATATGATATCCTGGGCAGTAATTTTTTAATGGAAGTTCAAGGCTAAATGTGAGTTGGCTGAATGAGTAGAGTGGTGATTCCCCTGTGCACACGGCTTAATGTGATGTGAAGAGATGGCCGGTTAGCCCTGACAGGGGGCGGGCGGGGGTGGGGTGGGGTAAACCTCGGGGGCTCTTCCTGTCATGCATCCGGTCCCACAGTAGGGGGAGCTGCAGGGGAGGCATTTCAACTGGTCTCTCTGGCTGCTGTTTTCTTGGAAACGGTGCCTGTTTCCTAAATCAGTTATTTTCCAGCAATTTATTTCTTTATTTATTTTTGTGTTCTGGTGCCCTGATGCAAATGCCCCCCCATGTACAGGCTCCTCCCCTTTATCCTGCTCCATCCCGCCCCACGGAGCCGCCGTTCTCCTCCTACCCCTGATAGCCCTCTTGAATCTCGTCTCCCTACAGGCTGGCGCTTTGGCCTGCTCCGTGTTTTCAAAGCCGTTTCATTACAGCATAACGTACCTGTTCGTCCTCCTGGGGGGGTCAGCTTGGTAATTGTACTTTATGAAATACTTTTCTGAGACATAATCTGGCCGCAGTTGAGTAATCGTAGTGCTGTGTTGCAACAAAGGCTTAAACCAGTCCAGTATTTTTATCACCCCCCTGGCCCCCAGTTTACAGTAAACCCAAGCTCTGCATATCAGAGAATCAAATCGTACATAGCTCCATAGCCATTTCAATAGAGAGGTTTTTTTATGTTAGTTTTGCTGGGGTTTCTTGACCTGGCTGTGAACCAGCTTCTCTGACGATCATTCTAGGTACCATGACTGGCAGGCAGAAAGATGCAGTTCCATTCCAGGCTGCGAACCCAGCAGAATGCGTAGCTGTGAGCCTGTTCGCGCGCGCAGCCAACCCTGCCCCGCTGCCGAGATACTCCCAGCAAGCCAGCATGCATCGTGTCTGGGCTCACAGCTCTGTAGTGATGGAGTGTGACCCAGCTGGGAAGGAGATGGACATCTAAAGATAACCTGCATGATGTCACTGGGCCTTGGCGTAGCTGTCTCACCATGTAAGATACCACTGGCCCCGGCCAGGGTGTGACGTCATAGCAGGTCCGCAGAGAGAGAGTGAGCAGTGTTAAATTAGTACCTACTATATTTCAGGTAGCCTGGACCCTTCCAAGAAATATCCATTACTTTTTTCGGCGAAACACACCTTGATTACCGAACAAACCTCATTAAAACGCACACAATGCCTCCCCCCCGGCACTCTTATAATTATGCTGAAGTGAGCATTAATTAGATAAACCTGCCACGCAAGACTTTCAGAAATTTCAATTCATCCTGAAATTTAATGTTTCTCCTTGGCGATGTGAAGGTAAGAATCCTCCCTACCCCACCTTTGCCACTTTTTGGTGGAAATATTGTCATTTGGTGCGATTCCTGTTGAATTTAAATTTTACGACAGAGCGCACTCCAGCCAAAAGCAACCCGCCCCCCCCCCACACAGAAAACCTACTGCTCTACAGTAAGGAACCCGGTTTGTGGTTTTCTCCACTTTTGGCTGCAAAATTTGTCTTAAGCTGTCTTGACTTCTTATTTGAGAGGGGCACTGGGGTACTGTGAGGGACAAGTTGGGGGGGCTGACCTTGCATGGCCTTGAATTGGCTCCCGTCCGTAGGCACCCCCAACACCGTGAGCCATTTGTTCTCATTAGGCTACTAGTCTCTGAACTTCCTCAAGACATCAAGAAGAGTCACTTGTGGGGGGAGATAGGTGGATGGGGTACAGCTCATTTTCAGAAGCCCATGGTGCCAACCAGGGTGGTGAGGTCTGTAATTGGGAATATCTGATGCTGCGGATTATTGTTTATTTCAATAACTCTTTCCGATATGATGCATGTTATTTCTGCGGCTAAATGGAAGTAGCGGTACAATGCCTCATCCGCATCTGTGTGTCTGTCTGCTTTTATTTATGTTCTGTATGTCAAGAATGATAAATCAGATCTCTTAAATTGTGTTGGGATCCAGCTGTCTTTCGCAGACTTTAAAGGCGTCTTCAGTGCCATGCGTGGCGTTTCGTGTGTCAGCCGTTCCATGTTTAATTGCTGAGATCTGGAATGAGCTCAGCAGAGAAGCAGAAGAAAATGACTGTAGACACCGGTGTGGCAAATCAAGCCGCCGTTGAGCCAGTTTGCTGTGGAATTTTTAAAAAAGCGTGAAATTTTTCTTTTTGTAGTCACGGGAGCGTTTGTATCTGGTGGATTTATTTGTTTATTATAGATGTGGAATCTGTGGTGATATGCTCCATTGCAGAGCTTGGCCCTTTACTGGCTTTGAGAATATTTTACCTCTACCTGTGTGTACAGTTGGGGAGATCTTTGGATATGGAGACAGTTCGTGCTTCAGGCTTTGCTGTGTGTGTGTCTGTTTGTTTATCTCTGTCTGTCTCTTGGATGAGTGTTAGTTGTTGTGGTTTTTGCAGATGCTGCAACCTGTAATTGCAAGTAGGACCTACACCTATGTGTTATGGATCTGGGTGCTCAGATGTTACTGATGCTACTCTGTTTGCTGACTGCCGGGGGGGGGTCCAGTAGCCCCTGCTCGCCTACAGTCTCCACGCCCTCCCATCGCCTGACCAGCCCTTCCACGTGCTGAGGCCCAGCCTGATGTCTCTGCCGAGCCTACAGAATGCTCTAATTAAACATTAAAGCATTTCATGATGCTCTGTTCATCTGATGCTGTATGCAAATTGGACTGATGCGGGATTCTGGGAATCCTCACACCAGGTGATTATTCAGCCCGTGATGGTGTGTACCGGCACAGCGAGGTTCCCGCACTCTTCGCATGGGGACGGCAAATAGTCACGTGCTTCTGGATAAGTGGGCTTCAAGGGATTTGCGGCTGGTCTAATGAACCAAAGGAAGTAATTGAATCGGAAGAGAACAATAGCTATTTCTAATTAGCCTTAGAGTCCATTTTACTGAGAGTGAATGTTTTGTGAGTAAAGTTATTGTCCCTGAAAATTACTTTTGGCATGGAAGCATGTTAACATGATTGGGTACCTTAATTAGACTCTGATATGGTGGTGCGCATCGTGCGTTAGGGGTTTAGGGACAAATATAGAAGCCATAATATCTGCAGGCTTAATTGAGAAATGGCTTGGAATGTTTGAACAGGGTGAGCTGTAAAAATTTGAGATTTGCAAGACCCTCAAATTTTTGGGTTAGGTGCTCGGTTGACGGATTCCTTGAGGTTGAAGAGGATTGGTACTCTGCCATGGAAGTTAATGGGTAGGGGACTTGGGAAGGGGGGGGAGTGAAGCCTGAACAGGGCTTTGTGGAGCAGCTCGCGAATATGATGTTAGCGGCGCGAGCACGCACACACGCACAGCAGCGCGGGGAAAGCTGTGTCAGAGCGTGGGCTGCAGCTACAAGGAGAACAAAAAATAAATATGTGATTAGGCTGAGAGAGTGCGGAAAGGCGAAAAGACGCGGCAGGAACGGTGCCTGTCTTCTGGCTGCATTGGGAATAAGCAGGTAAATCCAACCATAATTAACTTAAAAAAGGGGCCGTTCACAAACCTTTAAACTGGGTAATTAATTAGTCACCGTCCTTGCGGAGGCTTTGGAGATTTGCACAGAATCTACTCCGGTTGTCGGCCTCTTGTTCTCGCAGATCTGCCTTCCCACCTCCTTCCGAAATTGACTATCAACGAGGCAGATGCGGGTGACAATGCTGGTTAGGGGGGGTGTTCATTGCAGCCCCCACTGGAGAGGTCGGCTCGTAGGGCGCTGTACTGGGCGCGGCCCAGCCTGAGTCTGCTTCCACTGCCTGTCAACTGTGGTGTGTCGGGCTGGCGTGTGCCACCTCAGAGCGGGTTTATGTGATGCACAAAACCGCGTACTTATGCTAGGTTTGCTATGCTAGGCTCGCTACGCTAAGCGCGCTGTGCTAGGCTCGCTACGCTATGCCTACCACGGCTGACCCCTATCTCCCCAGGCGGAGATGCCAAAAAGTGTCTCCTGCTGTCCTCCTGCTGTCCGTGTGTCACTGCATAGCGGTAGACTTCAAACCCTCGTGTCGCCTGATGTCATCGTGGGGACTTCCCGCCGCGGCCGCTGTTTATCGATCTGGTGTATTTAAGGAGCCTCTCTGGCCACCATGTGATCGCTACTGCTGGAGGTGAGCCCTGGGGAGGGTGGTGTGGAGCTGATGGGGGAACGCCTTGGCCTGCTTGCTAAGAATCAGAAAGCCCTGGCCTCTCATTAAAGCTCATTTGTGGGCATCTGGGTAGATACCTGCTATACATGCTTGTGCGAAGGTCCTGGCTCGCATTCCCCCAGCTGCTTGGCTGTATTTTTAGGACGTGTAAATAAATAAACAAGGGGGGGCGCACTCTGTGTGTCTGCAGCCTGTATTCCAGGTGGAAGCTGTCCAGCGGTCTCCTCCTAATCCGTGACATCTGGGCTCTGCGTCGTCCGAGTGAGTCACTCGATGCTCTTCCTCGCTTTTAAGGTCATTCGCTCGTTAATTTATTTCCTAATTATGATCACCTTCACCCAGTGAATTTAGGGTGTTGTATCGTTTTTGAGTGACTAAGAAATGTACATATATTTTTTTTCCCCAGGTTGCGATGGGGTCACGTTCCGAATATATCTGTCGTAAGGAGAAAATATTATAAGGTGAAAATTCATTTCAATACAGTGCTCCTAACCTAACAAACGTCATAGCCTAACGTAGACTGCCTTAAACATGCTTAGAACACTTACCTTAGTCTACAATTCAGCAAAAATAATTAGCACAAAGCCTCTTTTATTATAAAGTGTTGAATGTTTGATGTAATTTATTAAATAATGTGCTGAAAGTTAAAAATATCTCCTCACTAACTTGAGAAATCATGACCATTGTATCCTGGGGTAAGTGGTGTATTGTCTTGATTGTCCATAGTTTTTTTGCAAACACCCCCCCCCCCCCCCAGTGTGAAAGTACTTGGTGATGAATAGATGACTCTGATGAAAATATGTCCCTTCGTCCAGTCTCTTGGAACACGAGGATATCAGATCCTGTATAGCGCAAACTTTCGTCCTGACGTCCGGCTGTCCGGGTCGCATTAATATCGGAGGTAACCTTAGCATCCCGCAAGTTACAGAAGGAAAATCGATGTGGGGTGAAAATTAAATTTTCTGGTGCGCCTTTAGGCGAAGTACAGCCTCCCAACGTGAATTTTTTTTTCTCCCCGGGGTGCCCACTGAGAGGGCGAGAAATGGAATGGAGGTTTATTCGCCACGGAAAGCGGGGAGCCGGACGGCCAGCTGCTGAGCTCACCTTTCCTAACCTCACCCGCCTAATGCCTCTGATGACTTAACTTTGTTACCCTTAAACATCCAGTGTTTAGAAGTGCATTTTAAGAACCAGCTACTATATCCTTCTCTTTGGCTTTAGGTGGGGGTAGACTGAATGGGGGGGGGGTGATCAGATGAGATGTCTGTTCATTCTTCAGAGTCCTACCCCCAACAGACTTGTTTTTCTCCTGGTGCCTAACCGTGAGGGCAACTTTTTAAAAATTTTTTTTATTGTGTTTCTGTCCTGTGGGGGCTAAAACTAATCTGAGGCCAAGTAAAGTTCCCCTTCTGTGCCCTTGTCACATGGTTCTATTCTCTCTCCTGCCCAGAGCAAATCTCGAATTTGTGTTTAGCGGGGGGGGGCTGAATGAAAGAGCGAGAGATTATACAGTGATTGACACTCTGCGACGGTAGCAGACCTTTTCATCCATGTAGTGCTGAGAATGTTCTAGTATCCTCAGATTGACAGCTTTTCAGTTCCTTTGTCGTCGGTTGCATTTCTAGGCTGATGCTTTTAACATGACTAATGAAATCCATAATTTCATATTACAGAAGCTGGAAGTCCATACGGTCGGGGCATTTTTAATGATGCTCTCCAGATTCTGTATGAGCGAATGGGATTGGGTCCAGCAGCAGCTGCTCCGTTGAGACGCCATCTACCACGCTCTTCTTCCTCCTCCTGTCCTTTTTGCTAACCGCAGTGCTATCCGGAATTTTCACGAGGGTCAGAGCTCACGCTTTCTTGCGCTTAATCTCGCCTTCTCATGTCACTCGCATAGTATCTTAACTTTGGTGAGCTTTGTCTGCGTACATTTTTATAAGAACCTATTTGTAATGAAAGGTGTGCCCAACCTTCTCTTTCTTTGTACTTAGGCTAGACCTCTGGCTTAATGTGTCTCTACCCTGTTAACGGCATCATGGAAAATGGATGGACGCAATGTTGGATATAACTGTAGCTTTTTGGTGCTCCTGTGCGAAAGGTCTTTTTATGTTGTTGTGTAGCTGTTAGCCTCCCATGGCACCCCCTAAGGGAGTTGGCACACAAGTGCCCTCATGTGGTGGGGGATGAATAAGCACAACTGCCTCCTGGGAGCCTCATAGACCGGCAACATAGGTCACAAGCTACTCAGTAAAGATTAATCTGGCCCCTCTATGGCCTACAGTAGGTTCAGTTTCTTGGTCAAGTGTCATTTAACCATTTGAGTGACCGTCCCCCTCCCCAAGTTAGCTTGCCCTTAAAGTCGAATGATTTCATTTTGTTTTGTTGTTGCGGTTTGTACAGGGTGATTGGAATGGTGAGATTATTGAGAGTCTTCATAAAGACTATGGTTAAAAGAAGTGGTAAAGTCACACTGTTAGCCACGTGCTAAATTTTAGGTCAATTTTCGCTGCATTATTCCCTGCATAATTAGGCCCTATCCAGCTTGTGATGTTCACAGGAAAGCATAAAGCTTGGAATGGTGGTTTTCATATATGTCTAGGTGAGATGTGATGGTTTACACTGGCAAGAACTGTGTATGAAATGCATTTTCCTAGCATGAAATTAGCATGAAATGAGGATCAGTGGAGCCAAGCACATCACACACGTGGAATTTGAATCAAGGAAAGATGAGAAGATTAGGGAGGGAAACACTCTAATTTTACATAAGTGGACTGTTTTCTGTTTAAGGGACTCCTGCTCTCCTTTATGGGATTGTCACTCTCTATGGGGGACTCCTGCTCTCCTTTATGGGATCGTCACTCTCTATGGGGGACTCCTGCTCTCCTTTATG
>JABFEA020000017.1:11219369-11229389 GCA_019775915.2 Cyphomyrus plagiostoma | reverse complement strand
TTTGTGGGAATGGGCATATGGGCCAGAGTAAAACAGGACTTGTCAGCCGGAAACGTGTCAGAGAGCTTCTGAGTTTCTATTTGGCTCTTTGAATCAGGACAGCAGGTTAGCGGCCCGTCCCGGCGTGGCTCTGTACCTCTGCAGAGTCCCTCTCATGCACTGCGTTCTTTTTTTTTTTTTTTGTACTTTTGGCTCTGATGTCACCCGTGGCAGGTTCTATATGTCCTCGTCACACTGTCGCAGATCCTTGACAGATGACAGACACGCGGCCGAATCGCGAGTGGGTGTGCGAGAAGCCCGAGATCACGGTGTCCCGTCGGAACGGCGAGATGCCTGGACAGGTTCCCCGTAATTCACCGACACACTCCGTTATTTGGTGCAATGTCTGCCGTGAGCCTAATCACTAGTCATCTAGGTTCCATTTTGGTTGACTTTACGTGGGTGCTGTTTGCGTGTTAGTGTTTCATTTTGTTGTTAGATTCGTGGCGTTGCTCCATTTGTATGCACTCACAAGTCTATAAACAAATTACACACACATAATAACATTTAGCTTCAGTTCTGAGGCTCTGCTTGGGTCCCCTCTGCACCGAGTAGGCTGCTCTCTTTGCCTGAATAGCTGCATGTATATCTTTAGCTCTTGTTGTCAGGTGCATTCTGGGAATTATTTGTTAATGCGGTTCTATGGCCTGAGCTCTAAGGGCAATCAATATGAAATTGACTCTGTATCCTACACAGTGCTTCATATGTTCATATAGGATAGCGTTTTAAGTTAAAATAATAGGCGGCAGTTCCCATGACTCTGACCAGGATAAGCGGTTCAAAGGTGGATTGATTGATTTAGAAGTGATGTTACTCAGGATCAGCTTTACTCATGTATTTATTTGCATTGACCTATGAAATACTTACTGAGGAGTGCTGGCTGTGTAAATATACAAAGTAAATGTCAAACATGGATCTAGTGCTTAGTTAAATCAAATACAATGCAATTGGATGTATTTACATGATTAAGTTTTACTACAATGCATGAAAAAAATGTGCATTTTCATGCTTATTCAAAAATAGGTTACTGTTTTGCTATCAGTCAGACCTAAAGTACTGAATTCCATGAGTCTGGTAATGAAATGCCAGTTATCTTAGCAGAAGCCCTGGAATGGCTGATCTTGGGGGTACTTATTTTGCCTTCATAATATTAATATTACATAATACAAATATTCTAATACTACTGAGATTTCTGGAGGATTTCTGCATATCTTGGATTCGGCAGTATTCACACCATCCTTCATGACCCGAAGAAACCAATATTGATGGTCGGAATGATCTGGCTAGCCTGATATTCCGTTTAAAAATGCTAACTCTGTTGCCCTCTGGGTTATGGGAATCCTGTGTAATTGGGGGTAGTTTCCTATGCAGTGCTGACTTGTGTCCAAGCCAGAGTCACTGAAGGATTCCATCAGCTGTCAGTCATGCATATCCAGGGTGACAGCCTCCTCCTGCCTACCATATGTTCCCTTCTGTGGTCCTGACCCAGCCGTTGGGTGGATGTTCTTGGGGGGAACTGGTGGTGGTGTGCTCTGGTCTCCTTCCCAGTATCATATCTGCTCAAGGTTGAGTGGTGAGGAGTGGGGGGGACATACACAATGTGGACGTGTATTTGGGGAGCAGCTATAAGAAGATGATGCATTCCAGTGAAAGGGAAATGAGCCGTACAGGAAATGGGCATCTGGCCTTGGGAAGGCCACCAATGGGATCAGGCGATGAGATTCGGAGGCGGGATTGGAACCAGATCACAGTAATAATACCAGTAATCACATATAGATGAATGAAATGGGTTTGTCACTTGACTGGATCGTCCACACCCCTTGTATTACAGTTTATTATAAAGTAATATCATTAACCTGTGCTTCCTTTCTCACAGGCACTTTGATTGAGCTCACAGTCTGTATACCTATTGAGAGGATTTAAAAAGGTCGGACTTTTGAACCCAATGCATGTTCAAGATGGATTTTAACTTAATTTTTCCCCCCGCAGACCTTATTTTATATCACTTTCTGTCAGAAGTGCGACTTGCGAGCTATTTTCATTATAGGACTTTAAGCTGAGAAAACAAATTTGCATTCTTCTGCAGGCAGCAGCGAAGCCGAGCCGATCTGAGCCGTGCTGAAGAGGGCCCTCTGAGAAACACGGCCGTCCAAATTTAACTTTCATGCTGACAAAGTGCTATAATGATTCACCGCTCCTCTTTCGCGGCCGACAGCGGCGCGCGTGACCAACTGCGGGGCCAGCACGCGGGCGGGGCTCTGCATCCAGACTGCGCGGCCGCGAGGATGAATCTGTGATAAACTGTCCTCGGAGACCCATAAACACGTTCTGCATTCAAGGATTTATATATTATTTGCGCGCACACACATACATACATACATACATACATACATATGAATACGTGCATGCAGACCTCAAACAGACTCTTCTTGATGCAGCCTGTGTTTCGCTGCGGCTCTTTATTCCGGACCCCGAGCTGGCACCTGGCGCGTGCTACGTCGGTGTCTCGCGCCCTTCCTTTTATCGCGCGCCCCCGAGATGGGGATGCAGGGGAGGCGCGAGCCCCCCGCTCCTATCAGCCTGGCGGAGAGCCTACCCAGAAGGCAGGCACAGAATGTTCTGTTTGCAAGAATCTTTGCCGGTATCCGATCAAAGATCGGAAAGTATCTCTTAAGATTTGTAGTGACTGCTGTCCTCTGATGTCAGCGCACTTTAATAACGATATGTGATTAAATTGTGGGAAAAGGAAATAAAAAAGAAACCTTGCATGCATGCTTCACATTTAATATTAAATAAAGCGAGTAAATTGATTAAATTAATAATGCATTAAATAATTTGGCAAAGGCAACGCTTAAACCTTTGGTTTTGATAGATGTGCTTCCGCAGTGTACTTGCGGTTCTCGTTTTTCCGCCATGTGCTAAATGCAGGCGTGGATCCTCCGAAGAGCCGCTTGTCCGTGAATTTGCGACGCTCTCCGGTTGTCTTTGAGCAGATAATCCGTCTCAGGCAATGTATGTTAAGCGGGTTTAGTCAGAACATTCGGCTATAAAGGTATTTTCTGCAGAGTTTGAATGTCAGTTGAAACCGATATTACAGGCAATAATTGCCGCAGAATGGATCACAATGGCTCTATAGCATCATCCATTAATGTGATTAAAATTGTAACGAGTGGCGCTTTCTTTTCACAGCTTATGCTTTCTGTTTGCCTCTTCTGTTGTTGACAGTGTTCAGTAATATCATGGTTATGCTATAAAAAATAGAGGGACGTCTAGCAAACTTTGACCTAGGGCTGCAGCCTAAGCAATGCGTTTCAATTACAAACTGCCTCTGTTTATGAACAGGACAAAGAATTTTCTGTAAAAATGATCAAATATGAAGTCCTGCTGGACCCTTGAGGAAATGCTCAATATCATTTTCATTAAACAAGCCAAATGTGAATTGTATTATGTTTTTTTTCAGTTTTCTATGGTTTATATTTAAGACGGTTCCAACCACCATTTATGTTAAAGAATAGCCTTCTTTTAGTGGGAAATCTGAGCCTTTTATCACTTAGTTGTGAGGAAATGTTATCGTAATTTACCATATCTCCCTTTTGGCTGTTTGGCACGAAACAATTTCTTTATGTTTGACCCACCAGAAATGTTTTTTGCGTTGACATTATATGTGAACAGGGGAGTCCTATAACAAAATTCACTGTTCTTAGATGTTCGATATTTTCTGTATGTATAATGATTTCCGTTGTAAGCTGTTTACCATTGGGACCATCTCAGTGTTTTTGCCTTTGATATTAAGTTCTGAAGCCAATTTGGGAACAGCTGTAATGTGTGACTGGAAGAGCAGTGGGGTCAAACCTAAAGATGGCGGCTTCACAGCCTTCCTGCTCCAACATCTGACGGGGCCTGCTGCGGAGGGCTCTATGTAGGCAGCCCCGCTGTGGGGGTTACACAGGTGGAGTGGGCTGTTTGAGGGCGAGGAACGCTGTTTGATTCGTGGGCGGATGAGCCTTGGGCTGTTAGTAGAAGGGTGGGGGGTGTTTGGGGGGGTTAGCTGGGAGTGGGCAGGCTCGGCGAGTCCCACGCTTTGAAATCAGATTAGAGGGGTCAGCCGGGCCTGGACCTGGCCGGCGCTCTTTATGGAGCCGTGCTTCTGCGTGGATCCAGTTCTGCGTGTTCCGTTGCTTTTACTCTCCGCGTCTGTCATACCGGGGTGTAATAGGTGAGGCGGTGCGGATACATTTGCTGGCCGTGGTGCTAAATGAGTGAATTAATGGGGATGTTAGGAACAGGTGGGGTTTTCCCTCAGGCGCTCTGGCAGGGGGGGGGGAATTCTGCTAGTGCTTCCTCCTTGCAGCTGAGCATATTTTGTCGCGGGGGGTGCGGTCCCTGCTTTATCCATGATCCTTCCAACCCTGGCGCTGCTGGGGTCCCCTCCTCTGTAGGGAAGGGGTACAGATCGATCGGTATACCGACATGACATTTCGCTGTAGGATGTGAGCGTGAGCCATTCACTATTTCACATGAGTGAGGCATTTAAACACCGCGCACCAGACGTTTCCCCAGCACAATTATGCCCTTGTGCTTTTTGCCATGTCCCGTCTCGATCCGTCTGGTCTCATCATGGAAGCAGAGACGGATTTAGATTAGGATTGTAATTGAAGCGAAGGAATTGATCGTCTCCTTGTTTGCTCACTGGACTGTTATGCTCAGGCTGTGTAATTTGCCGTCAGGAATACACGGCAGATCGTGTTTAGGGATGCCGATGAGCTCCGGACGGAAGCTCCAGTCCCTTCCGGGAGACACGATGCTTTATTCCTTTCCTGGTGTCCGATTCTAAAATATTGACACATGCGGAAGGAGCAGAGTGGCCAATTTATATGTGTGACATACAAATGCCCAAATCGACAGCTTTTTAACCAAAGGATGTTATGAGACGAGTTATAATGTGTTTGCTTCTAAGAAGCGTCAGTTGGCTCAGATTCTGTGGTGTGTGTGTCTGTTTTGTACCGTGTACATGCTATGTTTGCATCTTGTGACTAAGACAAGCACCTGGCTTTCCTGATTGTTTGCAATTATCAGACTATTTCCCAACAAATTAGATTCCTGCACCTTGATGGTAATGCAAGTAATTAAAGGCACCCATACTTGTTTTTGTTATCATGTGACACACACAGCACAAAAATCTAATTAGCATCTAATTGTGAAATAAACAAAACTTGTTTTTTTTTTGCCCGTCCCGTTTGTGTGATCTATGTGTGTAAGGCAGGACTGCAGACAGCTGCCAAGCCCCGGTTACAGGACGGCCCCCGAAGCAGCTGTCATGTGACTGCAGATGAGACCTTGGCATCAGGCGGATCCCACCTGGAATTCCCCATTACTGTGCGGCTGTCATTTTTGCATTCTCGATGGTGGGGGGTGGTTTTGAAAAGTAAGGGAGGGAGAGGTGGGGTGTTGATTAGGGGTGACTGCTGGGGTTTGAGTGTGGCACTAATTAGCACAGCTTCCCCCCCACCTCCCTCGAGTCGCACAAGCAGCTTCCCATTTTGCGCACCAGTTTGCTCCTGTTTGGCCCCCTCCCTCATCCGGCTTTGAAGGTTCTACTTTCTGACCTGGACCTTTTTTCACATGAAGTGTGTATATACAGGTATATATATTTTTTTAATCTGCCAGGACCTGAGTGCTTACCGTAACTCTCTCTCTTCTTAACTCTTTACACTACATTTATCTGTGCGAGTCTATTGTTCTGCATCCAATTTTCCCTCACTAGTTAGTATGTGATACAAAGCACCGCAGCATTCTGGGATTGCTGGCAGAGGGCCGTTTAGTGATCCGCACTCGCCGCGAAGCTGCGGATTCATAAACCCGGGGAACAATCCCTTAAGCCGGCTGCGCGGCGAGCCAGCCCCTGTTCCGCATTCCACCCGGCGCGGGTCTCCGTGGAGACAAATCGCGGGATCATCGATCATCTGTGAACGTTCGCCGCCAGCGCCTGCCCGCGTTTCCTTTTGTTCTTGCGGCCTAAATTCAAGCAGGTGCTTTGGGGGGATACATGTACCACTGTTGCCCTTTATGCACCCCGAAATGGACACATCTTTGTTCATGTTCGTTTGCCCCTTTAGATGAGCTTGGGAAAGCTCACACGGCGTGTACCCCAACCCCCGTGTGTGTGGGTACAGTATGGACTGCAGCTCAGTACTTAAGCTTTTTTAACGGCACTGGGGAAGGGTGGGGGACAAAGGTCATCCGTTTGCCGGAGGCAGAGTGTAATAAACAAACAAGCATATAAATAAAAACTGGCCAAGTGCTTAACGGGCTAATGAGACAGATGCGACCGGCAGTAATCAATAGGCCGGTGGGACGGCGATCATTACGTGTTCTTTAAGGACGTCTTAATTGGTCGCCGCTCATTTGCATGGCGCCTGGAACTGACTGCTGCCGTCAGCACAGACTCTGTGGTTGCGCGATGCCCACACGACAGTGCCCGCGATGCCCCTCCATGCATTCGCACCACGTTTAAATCGCGCTTAAGTTCGGCTTTCTTGGACATCTACGAAATTCCTAAAACGCGGAGAACAAGCCCCCAAATTAAGGGGGGTTTGAGTACAGTGCCTTTAATGTCGCGCGTCATGGAGCCTGGAGGGGACGTGCCGCTCGTTTTCAAATTGGAGAGCGGAGGGCAGGCGGTGGCTTAACGTCAAATTATCTCTGCTTAATTTGGCTCCGTCACTTTAAAAATTGGCCGCGATGGTAGTTATAAATATCAGAGTCTAAGGGCCCCTGTTAAAATACCTATCATTTTACAGAATGTCCATTTTCCCATTTACATTATCTTGTTTTTTTTTGCTGCCCTGAAATGCTATACTTCTACCCACAACTAGATGTTGTTTCTGCAGGTTAGTTACTATTCATATACATGTGGATTAGGTAATATGTAAAGAGTTTAAAGTTCATTAACATGTGCTAAAGGTGGAGTAGGCCTACATGTCTAAGCTACATAATTACACACATTTTGGCCTATAAGCACATCATGAGGTAATGATCCATAATAAACCCACTTATCACAAGTATCTTTACCTAATCTCAAATATCAACACCACATGTGCGCTTTTTATCAATTGCCGATGACCTTGGCGAATTATTGTGTTCTGCATCTGTATATTGCAGGATTTGTACTTAAAAAGAAATGGCTACGGTAGCAATTATGCTTTCCGTTTCTACTTCGCCATGGGTAATTTGCCCATATACATACTATGGTAATTAGGAAGCGGCGAAAACACAAAGCATGACAGGGCCGGACCGCGGAATTAATTAGATGGGCCGCTAATGGCCGCGAGGAACAAACGACGCCGCCTTCGGTGCTAGCGGGACCCGGGGGTCAACGAGACCACCATTAATATTCTGGGGAAGTGACACGGAGGCCCAGGTTGCTTCAGCTGCCTGCTGAAGTGGGTCACGCATCTTAATTTTGGGGAGCAGCTCAGCGGATCACCTCATCCCTCCACTGCTGCCAGCAACATTCAGGACAGTGGAGTCCCTGCCAGTTGCCCATGTTTTTTTTTTTTTTTTAATAGAATTTATTTACTTGTCAGGTTTTGTTAGCTGTGCGTGTGTCCGGCTGCCTCTTGTTTAAAGTTTGAGCTGTAAAACTTGGCCATGAGTGATTGGCATACAGCAGCACCCCCTTCGGCCTTGCTGTGGGGGTTGGGTGAGGAGGGGCTTGGCTGCTCCATCACGTCAGGGGTGGTGCACCTGCTGTACCAACCCACACTAATATCGCTGAGGTAGCGATGACAGGGAGATGTTTTTATTTATATAAAAAGCAGATATTCCTCCAGATTACTCTCATCCTTTTATGGTCCTCTCTCTGTGGCAATAAGTTTGATTTCTGAGGCAGTGGCTTTTAATCATGATGCATTGGGGTAGAGTGCATGCTGCCTTTGCCATTGGTTGATATAACTGCACTTATTTTTATCTTTTAAAAGTATGCCTTGGTTTTGCAGCCATCCTTCTTTATTAAGTTATTGTGCTCGCCACTATGGTCTCATTAAGATTTTATTGTGTGTCCTTTGTCAATTTTCTTTGTAGCTAGTTCTCAGAATTTTTGTTCTATGATTTCTTCGAGTGTTTGTTTCTTTTATAGTGCTTAGCCATAAAATGCTGTCTTTGTAATACATCAAAATGCGGAGTCATTTGATATCCGCGGGTCCTTTAATCTGAAGTTTTGTGTAATGAAAATAAGTGAGTGGTAGAGGAAGTTGATTTGCCGGCTCTTGCTCCCCGTTGGCTTAGAAACTCCAGGGTGAGTTTGCTATTCTGGGCACTCCCAGAATCCCAAGCCGCACCGAAGTGCTACATCAGGGACCTGTCACTTAATTAGGCCTCATTTCTTGGTTGTAATTACCACTTGGGGTCTGCACCACTGGCATGTTGCGAACCCCTGTGCTGTTGGAGTATACCCTCTTGTGGCTAACAGCCCTTTAGCTCAGCAGGGGCTCGTGTGACCTGGGATTTTGGCTGGTTGCCGCGGAGTCTGCCGTGTGCAACAGAGGTATGTCAGATTGGAGGGGAAGACACATAATTTAGGGATTTACATTTCCTCTTGTTACTGAGAAGGGGGTGGTGGTTTAAAGCACTCGCATGCCCCCTATTACAGAAGCAGTTGCTTGTGGTCCCTTTAGCCCATGATGAAATTATGCTTTATTTAAGTCCCATTAAAGACATTCGTATTTGCACGTAAGAGCAAAGCTTGGAGTCCATTCTAGGCCGTTTATGCAGTGCAACGCTTGGAGTCCATTCTAGGCCGTTTATGCAGTGCCCCTGCAGCATTTTGGAGGCCTTAAGGACCTTGCTCAACAGCCCAACAGACATGTGACTGTTCCGCCAAAGACGGAGGTCAGTCACAGGTGCAGGGGCCTAACCCACTCATCCACACCCTCCGCCTATAGCCGTGAGCCCAGACGCAGGTGCAAGGACTCTGCTGGCTGGGGGTGTGATGTCAGGGCTGGCCAGTGGGCAGATTCTAACACCCAACCTCAGGAGTCCAGTCTCTCGGGCTGGCCATACAGCTCGCAAATTAATCGGCCTTGGAGTAGCCCTGACCTACGGGCAAGCAGATAATGAAGCCAGGGAAAGGACGTAGGTGTGAAGCCTGGTTCCATTGTTTGTTCTAGGGGGCATGTCTTTTTTTTTGGGGGGGGGGGGGTATTATTACATCATGTACGACCTCTGTGCCCCAACACGGCATCTCAGAATAATTGCCCTATGTATCCTGCCAGTCGGCTGGCAGAATTACCATCAATGAGATTCTGTAGCCTTTCCAGTCCTCCCCCCACCCCCCACCACTGCTGGGCCCAAAACATCCCCTCATTACCCTATGAGGTATTGGCTCCGGATCCAGCTACATGTCCTAATCGTTGCCGCGCTAGCCATTATTAAATATTAATCATTTCAGACGGACGCGGCTCTATTTAAACAGGTTCACCTCGTGTCAAGCAGTGCGAGTCTAACAGGAAGTGAAATGTAGGCCAACGAATTCATAGCTGTGGGTCTGATATTTAAAACGATGAGCGGCGCTGCTTTCGTCAGTTACGCAGCATAAACTCCTATTTAAATCATTTCAATTACAAATGAATGTTCAAGTAGTATAGGCCTGCCTTTATGCATACTGTCCTTTCCTGTAATGTGCAATTTGTTCTATAGATTGTTGTAGCAATGTTTATGGTGGGACATAATGACTTGTAAATCAAATAGCTATCTCTAATTCCGCAACCATTTGGTGTAAAATATGCAGTAAGCGGGTTTGTTTAACCTGCGTGTGCCATTAATGATGCCAGCAGTAAGTCCTTTAACTGTAATATGTTGGTATATTGAGTGTGTGTGTGAGGCAAGTATAATGACTATCATGGATGACTGGAATTGCCATGTCTGTCATCATGGGGGGGGGGGGGGGTAACAAGCTTTTGTTCCTAAGAACTGTTTTCTGAT
>JABFEA020000017.1:11193857-11219165 GCA_019775915.2 Cyphomyrus plagiostoma | reverse complement strand
CCCCCCCCAACCTCACCTCCCCCCCGCCCCCCCCCCCCCCCCCCCCCCCCCCCCCCCCCGGGCCCCCCCCCCCCAAACAAGCTTTTGTTCCTAAGATCTGTTTTCTGATTTCTGTTTTCATTGAATTAACAACATTTCACAGTAGATTGTTCGCAGTAAATGGTTTGTCTGGGTTTCTTGTCTGTGTCTCTCTGAATAAATATTATTATTGTTGTTGTCATTTATTATTATTAAATAATATGTTCCCATGTGATACGTTTTTTGACCTTTTGAAACCCATAACACATTGGTTTAAAAATAATTACATTATTAAAGCCTTGTGATCCATTTAGCTGTTTCTAGTTTTTACTGTTTACTGTATGCAGCCTGAACGAGGAATCGAACCAACATCATTTTGGTTATTGGTCTGTCTTTTTAAAATGTGGGCTGCCTGAGAGTCCCCAAGGAACAAGTTAAGGAACACTGTGCTACAGAATGGTTCAAAGGGCCACTGTCCCCGGTGCTGAACGCAGCACAGACCCTGGCCGACTCTGCATGTGGCGGGGGGGGATGTTGCGTCCTTGGCTAATTAAAAGGCCCTGATTGCAACGGCCGCTTCAGTGGCCTTGTCAAGCCCGCGCTGCTTGAAGACGCTCACCGGCAGTAAGAAGTCGCCTTCTGTCGCCAGCTACCCCCTATTTAATTGATATTTCCGTGCATGCTGTCCGTGCCGCCGGGTCTCTGGTTTCACACCTGCTCCCCGGCAGTCGTGCATTCCCTCACGTGCGGCTGTCTGGCTGCAGGTTCTGCCTTACTGATTAGCGCGCTCTAACTGCTGAAGCTGTGAATGCGTCTTTCTCTCGGCAGTCCCAATGTCACCTGGATGGGCTTCTGACAGCATGGTGGAAATGCTCTCACCCACCCTCCCAGCTGGGTTTTCTTTCTTTCCTTTTGTTTGTTGTCAAATAACCTCTGTTTAGGCCAGGAAGGCACAGGATGTCGAGCGTTACACGCTGCATCTGTTTGATGGGATTTATATCTGCTGACCTGCTGTTTCCTTACAGGTATGAATGGTGGGGTTCAAAGGTCACGTAGTTTCCTTAAACGACAGGGCCTTTCCATTAAAACTGAAACCTGAAAATATTTTTCTTTGTTTATGTCAACGTGATGTATATATTTATTGTGGTGATCTGAAGGGGAGCCATGGAATTGGGGAATATTCCAGTAAGCGATCTCAAAGCCTGGGGGGGTTCAGACGGAGCAGTTCTAGGAATATGAAATGCATTGTGGGGAGACTATCTAGTTCTGCCTGGGGGGGCGTTTCTGTTTCTCTGGCTGATTCAGAGCAGCCGTAGAGAAAGTACTTCCCGTGAGTACAGCCCCGTAAGCACAACATGTACACATGCTAATGAAGCGGTGTGTGTCGTTGTAGCTGAACGTACAGCTTAGAGTCCTCCGCGAGCCACGCGCCCCGTGTCGTGTCCGCCGTGCGCCCCGTGTCGTGTCCTCCGCAAGCCGTGCGCCAAAATCTCTCTACTCAGATAATCGGTAGATCAGAAAATATTTATTGCAAATTATAAATCTTAAAGTGACTTCCCGCGTTTAAAATCATGCTGATGCAGTTTCCCTTCCAGTGTATGTATATGACCAGTCTGCGATGTTGTAACTGCAAGGGATAATCTGCATACTTTCAAGGTTTGTCTGATAATAATCTTTTGCGCACTTGCTATCTTTATATACTCTGGATAATTGAAGACTGTCTTCCTGTGTCAATGATTAAGTAATTTAACACTGCAAGCCTTGCACATCTCCTAAGTGAAAATGAGAAAATATTTTTATCACTTGTTAGGGTTTTCTATAGATTAGCATTTTTTCCTCATTACTGCAGTGTAAAAAGGCAACTTCACTTTGCAGCTCAGAGTGTAGAAGATTTCATTAAAGTAGCTGCTTAATCATGTAGGTGTTAAAATTTAATTAATGAAATGCTAGGCTGACTTCATTATTCTAACACATATTGGGTTCTTATGATGAACGTGAGACATTTTGATTTTCACAAGCGTGTCCTTGAAGTCAACTTTCTCTCTTCCTCCAAAATAGTCTTTGCCAAAGTTACTTGTTTTTTTTCCCCCCTGGAACCCTCTGGACAGTCTTGTCCAGACAGGGCACTTGGGTTTGCGGGTTTTAGTTGCACCTCCCTCCTTACATTACTCGACGACTGATTAGTTGAAGACACCTGGGTTTAAACAGCTGACCTACAGGTTGTCCCAAAAACCTGCATACACACCGGCCCTTGGAGAATAAGAGTGGCCACCGCTGGTCTGGACCTTTTATTGGAAATGCGTAAGTGACATGGTGACCTCTGACCTTGGAGTTTGTTACTTTTATTGCAGTATTATTGTCTAGTAACTTTAGAGTTTCTCTTTTGAGTTTTATGGTAACTGTGGAGTCTTTGGTTACTGTTTGATGGCAAATGGTACAATAAAAATAATTTTGATGTTTGTTTTCTGCTGGGAAGCTATTAGTTGGGAAAAGACCTAGGCCTCACTAAGCCCTGTGTGTGTGTGTGTGTGTATGTGCGTGTGTTTATGGCTCTACAAGCCTCTGTGACTCTTGCTTCCTCTCTGCGGTTGAGTGTCTCATCGCAGTTCTCTCTCTTCTCCATCAGGCCCAGTGACGCCGTGTCCTCTATGCTCTGTCGGGTTCCATCCAGGGCCGCTCCCTGTTCCTGTGGTTAGGCACTGCAGGACCGGAGATGGGCCTGTTTTAGCATGTTAGCATTAGCCACACGTCACAACGCATGGAGAAAGCCCAGAGCTACTGCTGTGTGTTGTCCCTATGCCAAAAGTAAATTAAAATGATAAAACCTTCTTTAATTACTTTATCAGAGTATTTTAATGTGATGGATTTTAAAATGAATATCTGTTCATTTCTTCTTGGGGATTAATAAAGTTTTTTGTTTTCTTTTTGTGTTTTTAGGCACAAACAGTGGCAGCTTCAAACATCCAATTGTACGATAAGAAAAGTGTAATTATGACACAAAAGATGTAGGGGAAGGGGAGAAAATGTCCATGTAATGTTCAGATTATTGTCTTACCTAGTAATGCTGCAGAGTGTTACAGTACACAGAATGAGTAAATATGGATGGTCTATATGATGTGAATACAGTCTTCCCGGCCATTGAGGATGAGGAGCTGGCTTTGGCCTACCCTTTTAGCCTCTTCTACTTTTAACACGTGTGCTTCTGTGTTCCTGCCATCTCATTTCTTTCCATCGCCGTTCCTCTTACCTGTAACGGCTCCAGCCGTCGCAGTTGGTCCGATGCCATCGCGGCAGCAGGATGTGGTGTGTCCTGCTTTGTGAGAAAGCCGGTGGCATCTCCCGGAATGCGGCAGTGGTGTGCACGTGGCCGCAGGGATCAGTCGCTCGCGCGTCTGTGCTTCTGCGTGTCTCTCCGATGTACCGTGCTGGGCCGCTTTCCTGACACAGGCATGTGAGTCTGCCTAATTAGGATAAACGAGCCAGATCTCTCTCCCGGTGTTGGCACTCCTGCCAGGATGAAGCGCCCCCCCCCCCCCGTCTCTGTAGCAGAGAGCAGGCTCCATCTCACGTAAAAATATCATCGCAGACCCCACAGGTTGGTTTATGTTAAGTGTTGAATACCTGACAGTCTTTGTATATCAGTTCTGGTGAGCAGTAGTTTATTTTTAATCCGATCACATCTGCCTGCTGTTAACTGTCCAAAATATTGTGTTTTGCTGGTTCAAATCAGTGGTTTAATCCACCTGTTGATTTGCTCCTGTGATGCTGATAATTGGTGTGAGAGGCAAAACGTGCTTTGTGCTTTTCTTAGTAAACATTCACACCGTGATGTCATACATCCATCCATTCATCCATCTATCCTAGCGGTCAGCACAATGGTGAATTCTTGATATATTGATCAATATGCAGGTTATTCACATGGATGTTGTATTAAAGTGTAACTGCATAGTTTTCTCTCTTACTCCTCAGTCAAAATATTTTACCATGGATACAGACAAATCTTGCTATGGACGCTTTGTCCATGTATGGACAGGATGATCATCCATCCATCCATCCATCCGTATCCTGTTACTGCTTTTCTAATGCAGGTCTGTGGTGGACATGGAGAGTAACTACACAGAGTAACAGGTACAGGACACACTGCATGTAAAATACAAATTGTGCACTATATAAAGTGTTCAAACATTAGTGCAAGTCTTTCCCTCCCTCCCTCCCTCTCTCCCATATTTCCATATGGCTCCTGCTCCCAAAAAGAGGCCTGAGTGCTTAAACAGCCATAGGGTTCTGCTCATGTGCACGTGGCTCTGATGAAATTCCCTACATGCTTCATGGAAGTGGCAGGCTGGTGGTCCCCTCCACATTTCAGGCCGGTGGTTCCCTCCACATTTCAGGCCGGTGGTCCCCTCCACATCTCAGGCCGTTGGTCCCCTCCACATCTCATTCCGGTGCTTGGAAAGAGATGCAGGGTTTCTGGGCTGCTGGGACCCTCGCCTGCCAGTTTGGCAGATGCTCTAAGCTGGTCCCCCATGGACCTTGGGAGGTAAACAAGGGCAGGACGTGGGTCAGGGATGGACTTTAGTGGCCAGCATAGATGCCTGGTCCACCACACCCTCTAACACGGAGACCTCCAGCGAAGGCTCACCTACACTCACAGGACTGTTTTACTGCACTTACTCTGCTGAAGTGCTACCCTCTGTCCCGTAAAAGTGTCTCGTGTAATTCCTTACGAAAACTAGAGTTGATAACTACTGAAGAGCACCGGCGTGTCCGCTAATGAGCTCGTGAGGCTTCTGGAACGATCTGCCGGGCCATGAAATGGACATCTGGGTGATTTGGGATGGGGATGAGCTCCTCAGTTCCTGCATTGATGCAGTGAAAAGCAACTTCCCTAAAAGTGTACAAATATTGTTTTTCCCCATGCCAGCACAGCATTTGAATGTGTTTCATTTGAAGGCCTTGAAAAACGGGCCTGATGTAAATGTGTTTTTATATATTTTTTTGTGTTGCACTCCGCATATTCCTTCTAAAGTGTTTTGTTTGTGCGACCCTGCGTGGGGGCTTTGAGCAGAAAGGCTCTTCTGTGGAAATGTCAGCGGCATGTCAAAAGCAGAACCAGTCCCATGTCGGACGGGACGAGGCTGCTCGGAAGCGAGCCGTGATTCAGCCGTAGGGATCTGCTGCCGTCGCCTTTGTCATGGGCCGGTTCGGAACGGCGTGGGCACTCTGGTGTATCAGGGAGCAGCATCACCGTCTGGTTTACTCGACTTTGTGTGACTCGGCGCCGCTTTTGAGTCTGCAGATGTTTGTTATCCTATTTGTCAGTGCTTCCGTTTTGCGTGGTCGTCAGATTTGGCCAAAGTTGGTCTTGTTTCCCATATTTTATCCACATATGCTCCTCAGATGCTCTCCTTGGGAATGAGTGGGACGTTTCCTGAAGGTATGTAAAGATGATTAGTGGATGCTCTCTTGCTTTTTGACAGCACTGGGCTTGTTTCTGGAGTCTCCTACGTGTCCTTACCGCTTTGTTGACGAGCGACCATGCAGCTGTAAGTGCGTTAAGTAAAAAGGTTCCCTCAGTCTCCGGGGCTTCGTTTAAAGGCCGTGTTTTGGGATCACATCTCGCCACACGGGCATGCCTGTGGAAAGACGGCTCCATCTTGTTTTCTGATGACTGGTGCATTTTCAGCACTCCAGTTCGGGATGGGAGAGGAGGCCGCTGGGCTTTTCTCAGCTACGACATGAACAGAGAAACATGGACGCTGAATTAACAAGCTGTTTCCAGGAGATCCAGCAAGAACTCGCCCTCTGAAGATAAAAGATTGTCATTGTTGCTGCCAAGGACACATCTTATCAGAACTTTGTTTTTTTTTCGTCTCATACTTAGATCTGCTAATTATAAAACTTTGCCAGGAGTGCTGAAATGACGGAAAAACACAGGAAATGCCAAGCAGCCCCTTTTAGCTGAATTCTGGGTAACTTTCGGGGCTTGCGAGCCATATTCCTAGTAACGGTTAATTTTTAATGGCTGAGCTGTCATAATGTGGAAATCCAGTTCATTGATAAGCATCCAAATGAGGAGACAGGGAGAGAGAGAGTGCTGAATTGTCACGGTTTGGATAGTAATTGCTGATTTTCTGGGGTTTAATTTTTGGGTTATAAGTGAAAGTGTGTATCTATATACCCTATTAGCATAATATCAATTGAGAATGTAAAATTCAGTGCCATTTTTAAGGAGTTAAACTCCGTCTTTATATAGAAGGGAAATTCATTTTTTTTCACATTCGTTCTTGTGCTTCTTTATAATAAGCTGAAGCCTCATTTGAATGAAGCGGGCAGATGTAACCATGCCGTGACAGTTGTACTTTGCCCCGGGGCAGCAATTCTGCAGAGACTTTTCCAGAACTTATGTGGTTTTCCAGAAAGATGCCTTCGCTTCTTCTCCCATCTCCTCTGCATTGTCAGGGTGAAAATGTAGCAAAACAATGTGCAGTTTGCATTTTTATGCTTACAATAATAGCCAACGAATCAAGAAAAGAAGTTAAATTATCTCCAGGAAATGGCTTTTTTTGTTTTTTTTTTTTTTGGTGTTTTCATATATCCTTTTAGTCTGTATTTTCCCCTATGATAGTGCAAAGGAAGTACATTGTATTATCATGGCATAACTTTTATGTTGAAGAGAAGATGATTGTACTTACTAAATCTGCCTGTTCCGTGTTGCTCGATCTATATTATGGGGCCTTAGAAGACCTTTTCTAACAGAATAAGCAGTTTCGTAATTTAAACGTGTTGTATTAGAACGGCGGAGGCTTACGTTTTCATAGATGCCTCCTTACAGTACATTGTGTTCCTCTCCAGCTTTGCGCGGCCCCTCTTCCGATACCGCGGGACGTTGCTTTCAGCTTTGCCGCCAAACATGCGAGCAAATCCCAGATAAAACGGGAAGGCCTCTGGAATGCAGCGGCCAACCTGGATAGGCAGGCTTTCCGGCTAGGCGGGGTTAAGTCGTGGCTCTCTAGTGCGCCGCATCGCGCAGGGCGGCACTCGTGTGCTGCAATCGTTGCGAAAGCATGTAGAAGGCATGCTAAAGGGGGTCACTGTGGTTTAAGTATCCCCCACCGCTGACCAGGGGGAGCGGCTGTCGATTCTGTGATGAGGCTGAATACTTGTGCGCGTTTCTTATTTCCTTGACCCCAGCCTTTAATGCAGAATCAGCTGTACACCAGCAGGTACCATAATTAAGGAAAATAAGGAATGCTGGCATGTCCCTGCCTGGGGAGGCGCTCTGGAGCAATTACCCTGACGGATTTCACGCTCTGCCCAAGTTAGCCGGGGTGATGGGGTCTGTCCATGCCACAGGGAGGGAGTGCTGGCCTCTAATTGTGTATAGATGGTGAGCACTTATCACTGGGCCCTCTTCTGAGTCTCATGCTTCTTGAGATCTGCCTGAAGATCTGGGGGGGTTAAAATACAGTAATTCCTCATCATCCTCTCCTCCCTCCTCCCACGCTATCTGTTCCCAAGATGGCGGGACGGTCTCTGTGGCCCGGAGCAGAAGTCCTGGTGTTTGATACGCGCAGGCAGAGTTCAGGACATCTGCAGTAAATGTTGGGCAAAAAAAAAAAACAACCACATGCTTCACATCACCAGTCTTGAACACATGAGATATATATATGTGTGAACAGTGTCTGCTACCATGGAAGCACGGAGTACTGAAGGACGCCCCAAACATGAGGCCCCGCTTCCTAACGAGGCACTCAGCATTGGCTGGGTGATTTCCTCCTTCCCCGGCAACCGGGATGTGGAGGATGCTGCTTCCGTCATGTGTCACTGCACCTGCCGAGCACAGAAGCCAGAGTGGTGTGAAAGGACGGTCGTCCTGAGGCCCTGAGGAGACTGCTTTCTGCCTGTTTGGATTGCGTTAAAAAAAGAGCAAATGTGTTCTGGCCATCAGTTTTTTCAATTCAGTTCGGCTTTGTTATTATAATATGTAGAGGTACACATATAATTAAGTGTTTGACTCCTAGACAAGTTGAAAGTAGGATAATGCTACTGTAATAGGCTAACAGCAAATAATAATCAGAGTACAGTGGTACCTCGGTTTTCGAACTCACTAGAAATCAAATTTCTTAAAAGTCGAACAAACCAGTTTGACCTAGAACTCGATCTGAATATCTTAAGCCGAACCATGAACGCTGACCTAATATAAATTGTACGCACCAGGAAATGAGTCATACTACAAAGCAATTCTTACTTGAATGCCTTCTTCACAGACTGGACGATTAACCAAATAAAGCAACGCAACATTACAGTAACTAACAATAAATAAACCACTAACTTATGTGTCCTATTAGAGCATTTATGTCATTTATTTAAACTTTACCAGGTAAATTAACTGAATCAGTTCTCACTGCTTTGTGATATTCGGGAGAAATAGCAGATTACACATTGGAACTAGCTGGGATAGAAACGTCATGCGTGTAACTAAACTCTTCAGCCAATAAGGGCAAATGTGTGTCGTCACGGAGGCGGTTATAGTTTGTGCAGCCGGGTGGGAGGTCGCAATGCATCTGCACATTGCGTCAGGATCAGAATGCGTTGCTTAAAGCCAGCACTGTCGAAGGCATCCAATGACCGGACTGGGGAAACAAAATGAAATGCGGACTTAATACAGAAGACTAATGACAACAATCAGAAACAGCTGATCACATGGGGATCCCACAGGTGGTTAACGAGGGGGCGTGGCACACGGAAGGAGCAGACGATCGGGGCAGGACAGGGGTAATGTTCGGATAAGATCTTTATCGTTTTGGAAGCCATTAAGAAAAAATGGTCTTCTTGTTTTATCGTGTTCATTTTGTATTTATATGCGTAACATAAAATAAAATAAACATATTTAGGTGTAATTTTGGGGGCTGAGAACCAATTAATTGGTTTTCCATTATTTCTTATGGGAAAAATTTGATCAGAACTCGAACTTTTTAGGATTCGATCCGGAGTCCGGATTAAGTTCGAGAACCGAGGTACCACTATATATGAACGTAAAACTTCATATAAAATTCAAGTGCAAGTAGGCAAGGGTGCTGTGTAACTGATACATTTGCCACATGCTTTCAAGTAAGAAATTAGCCAATTGTGAATGGCTCTCATGCCTGTTTTTACAACTTTTAAATATTCCTGAAATATGAAGACCGTACAGCTTTAAAGGAGTGTACAGTATAAAAATATATGAGCGCCAGAGGACAGAATTCTCACCTTCCTTGTAGTTTTCTGTAGCATCCCTGCGATATAAATGCAATTATCTCTGCCCTTCCTTAAAATAATGAAGGTAACTCTCTTGATGAAGCATGGCGGCATCTCGCCACACACAGGGCATCGCCTCCAAGCACGTTTTTCGCAAATCTTCGCGTTTCCCGTGACTGAGAGCTATGACGGCGGGTGATGGGTGATAATTGCCACAAAATAAACGTGAGACAAGCAGTCTAGCAGGCGTGGATTTTTTTTTTTTTTTATCTGTTAAATCTTTTTTAACGGGCCTGACATGTAAGGCTTTGGCGATGGCGAAGCGTAAAAGTATGACTTTATGATTCCTAAGCACTACAGGTACTGGAGGCCCAGAATGTACTGTGACTTGGGACTTAATGACATGGGAATTAATTCGGGGAGGGGGGGTCGCTTAGGGATAACACATGCTGTAGAGTGGCTGTCAGGTCCGGGGCTAAACGGCTGGATCGAACCTGGGCCTGTGCACGGAGGGGGAGGGACACTTTCGGGGTTGTACGGGGGTGCACTTTCCCTCTGGATTCATGATAAATGGCAGCCAAATTTCTTGACAAAGCTCCCCCCCCCGTTTCCCTCAGGTACGCCAGCTCCGGATGTAACCCCAAGCTCTGCTGGCAAGGATCATCACAGCCTTTAAAAAATCCCCCCTACTAGTTATGATGGACCAGTCCGTTCTCATGGTGCCGGTGCCAGCATCCCCATTATCCGACAGCAGCGAGCCCCCCGTGCCACGTTGCCCTGTGGCACCCTCAAAGAGGGGGTTACACTCTGTTAAACAAAGAAAAACAGCCTCCCACTGTTTATAAATCACACGCTTGAGTAATAGATCTTCGTCTGGTCAAGTCAGTGATGACTCTAAACACGAGGCTTGCAGAATTTAATATACCCCTGGGGCTTTTAATGTCTTGCAGGGAAATAACGTCTTTCTTTTGGTAAAGTAATTCAGCTTCTGCTACCATGTGGTGGAGGTGACCACTTCCTGTCCCCGGTGCTGTAGGATGCTGGATCTAGTACAGTGACTTTTTATTTTTTTTTTGGTGATGGACGGGCGCCTGATCTCAGCAGGTTTTCCACTCCGTTTTCAAACAGGAAAAAAACCTGTGCTTGTTCTGTCTCCGCCTGCAACCCCCCAAAACCCAACTTGGCCGCATGACCTCGGAAATGCCGTCTTAATCCCCCAGAAGATACCTGGTGTTCGTAATTTGTTAATTTACTTGTTTCCCTGGGTGGGTCGTGAGCCAACTGCCCTGTGGCCAGAAGGATCTCTTCGTCGTGCCGGCACAGCGGCTCCTGCCTTTGCAGAGCTGCTCTGCCGTGGCACAGGAAGATCCCAGTATTACTTTTCAACTCCGCTGGTTTTGCAGCCCGGCTGAAAATAATCGAGCGACCGCCACACGATGAGAGACGCCACCCGGCTTGTCAGATTCCCGCAGAGATGTCCGCACGTCTCCGGTCTGGGGGAGGGCTCACGCTCCCAATTAATGAGCTCCAGACCATTAGGTCTGTCCACATTTTCCAGGTCGGTCAGAGTGACACCGGATAGCACCATGCAGACAGATAAATGGAGCCGTCCGGGGCGGCTTGATTCGGAACGCTGTGGAAGATGCCTCCCGCTGACATCGAGGCGAAACTCTAAGCCGCTCTGAACCTGGAAGCAAACTGGACCTTATGGTTCGGGTTCCATTCAGGACAGCTGACCTCAGCACTGGACAGCCAGGCAAAGGGGAAATGAGAGGATTCATTGCAAGGATTAAGTTTTGTGGGTTAAATGGCGACGCTGCTCCATCTTGCAGTCTGGCAGGAGTTAAACTGAATATTTCTCATGATGAATTCTTGGTTATGCTTTACAATAAGTGCACCTTCATAATGCATTCATAGAACATTCAGTGCACCTTCATAATGCATTCATAGAACATTCATATGCAGCATGCAAGTACATCTTACCATCCTAACATCCTTTAACAGCTTTGATATAAATCATTAACAAACATTAAATAATACGATTGCAATATATGTTATTATATAATGTTTGTTATTAATGTATTTTACAGTAAAGCCTTACCAAATTCTTTGCTTAAATTAGGGTGAGTGGATAATTCCTGTCTGGGAGACACTTTAGCTACTAAAGGTTTCATAAACTACTTTCAAACGCGAAGGGCTCCTGCACTCGGCTAAATCGTTCAGCTCTTCTTGTGCTTTGACTGGTTTGTTTCCTTGACTGAAAGACTGATCCAGCTGTTTCACATTAACATTAGTGACACATGCATGAAAATAGGACATTGACCAATTAGCGTCTATCAAGAACTTGGTGCTTATGTGAAATCCGGGTCCTTTTAATTGATGTGGTGGTTCACAAATCCTGACCTAGCTCCCAGTGTGCTCCCTGCCATGGATCTGGTCACCCTACTTAAATGTGCCTTTGTTTGTGTTGCATGTGCTAGGATGCTCTCTCTCGCTGAAACCCCAGCACAGAGACACGTCCTCCTGTCAACGTAGGGAGAGCATTGCTTAAACGCCACTCGTCCCTTCGCTTAACCTTGCGCTAATGGTTCCACCATGCAGGCAGATAGCTAGAGGCAGGGTGAGGGCCAGGCATGGGGAAGCTGTCCGCTCACCGCGAATGCTGAATGTGCGAGAAACTGCAGGTGGCTCTCAGCGAAGATGTGGAGATGGTCAGCCGGTTTTTATGGCTGGTGTGACGTGCGAATCTGCTGGCACAAGCCGGCTGTTGCTTCCCTCAGCCCCTTTGTCTTACATTTCTGTTCCTAAATATATCCCTTTCGCACGCGCTCGCAATGCGGACTGCAACATTCTAGACGTCATTGCTGTCGTCCCTTTAGCGCATAGCTGCAGTTTGCGCGCGCGCCCTAATCGGAGCGACGGCATCACCAGATGGAAACTTCCTGGCAGAAAATGCCAGTGATATTTTCTCCACCTGATCATCCCTCTCAGGCCAGATTCACATTAACATTTAATAAATGGTGATGCAATGACTCGGGCCTGATTTGAATATGTAGGTGATGTGCGTGACTGTATTATCATAACGGCAGCTGCAACCTGTCATAACCATACAGAAGAGCCAGGAATCGGCTGGGGAGGCACCAAGTCCCCCACAATAGGATACCGAACATGCGGAAATAGCCGCAGACTTGAGAACCAGCAGATGCTTGAGTTGAGACGTTACTTTTGTCATTTGCATGTTCTCCCACACTTATTCATTAGCGCTATGTTCAGAAATGGCCGGCGCAGAGGAGATCGCATTGTTTTGATAAGCAAACCACTATCCTGAGCATCCATCTACCTGCCTGCAGATCGATGTTACAACTGCTGGACGACGCTGGAAGTTGGCAATAAGGGCAGCCACATTGCCGGTTTGGAGCGACTCGAGCTCAAGGCTGATGCAAACAACGCCTTTAAAACATCAAAGGGTGGTTTTGAGCTCATTAACGCATAATGGTGGGTGCTCGTCGTCAATGAAGAGCTCGCTCGGGCCATTTTCATGTTTTAAAATTTCCAAAGCATTTATTCCAAAGTATTTATTAATCACGAATAGGTGTGAAGGACTGCTTCGTACGGGATTTGCATTTCTATTTTAGCAAACATGGTAAACTTTGTAGAATGCGTTTGTCGTAATTGGATAGCATCCACCCATATCTACTTGGTGAGTCTTGGTGAGCCAATCCCTGGGTGCAGACGACACGAACCAGGGGACATGCTGGACGGGATGCTAATCATGAATAAGATGCATTTTATGAATACTTAGTGATAATCTGCCGCAGATCCCACCCTCCCATTATCTGTGATGTTCATGCCGTTTGGCGTGGGTGTATGTGTAAGGATATACATGCTCATTTACTAGGAATTTTGTACGTTGTCATGGACAGACAGTGAAGAATTTAATGAAACGAGCTGAATACAGAACTAGGAGAGGTTTGCTGTAATTGGGGAAAACCTTGCTCTGCATGGGTTTCATTGATGCAGCGGTGTCTAGGTCAGTAGGTTAGGTGAGGTCGTGGGTGTGAATCCTGTGACCGGCAGAGTGATGGCATCACAGTTGGGCCTTTGAGCAAGGCCCTTAACCCTGAGCCCTATTCTTGATGGTCTGGGGTCACTGGCTCACCCTGCCAGCTGATCCACCTCTATGCTGATGTCAATCCATCACTCTGTTATGATGGTTGACAGATGCACATGCAATCAGCTTTTGCCACATCATACTTGATAACGGCATAATACCCCCCCACCCCTACAATTTCTCCCACCTGTGTGCTGTGCAGTATCTTTAACTGGTTTTATATCTTTGAGGGACAACTAGAAGCGTCCAGAACAGAGTATTGGATCCTCCGTTAATGATTTGGGGAAGATTCCCACTCTGGCAGATACATCACATGATGTAAAAACTCTTAGTCCTCAATCTTTGAGAGTTTCTGTCTATTATAACTCAGTTTTTCCATAAGTGATGACTTCGTATGATATGTTTAACACGCATGGACAGTCTGGACATAACACTGTTACCCTTAGTCAGTGCGCTTGGTGGTGAGTGGGCGGGGCCTTGGAAGAGCATGGGGGAGACGCTGTGCCTAGCAGTGCATTTTCCGCATGTTGTAGACAGGCAGGACCGGGAGCTGCGCTGCTGATGCGAATAAGTGCTTTGCACAGGAAGCGTGGATCCTCTTGGGTAGGGAGCACTGTGGCTTCCTGTACATGGATCCATGAGTCACCTTAAATGCTGCCTGCTCTGTCGTTTCTCTATAATGATGCGGTTGTAGGTAACAAGAAAAGGATTTATGTGCGTGAGTAGCGTGTGATAAACTGGTAGGGCTGGAGTGACATACTCTCATGTGATGGGGTAACGTGAGATAAAACTGAGCTATTGAATGTTGGGTCAAAAAAACCAGGAAAAGGATCAAATAAATGCAAGTTCATGCATTTTCAACATCCCCCCTGAAGCAGTGAGGTCAGATTCTGTTTGTATAACTCTTAGGTTTCCACCCCTATGATCACAGGGGGTATTTCTTACCATTCATACATATCATCTCAAGAAAGCGGTAGCATCTAGTTCGATTATTTGCATACTCATCCCAGTGACGGTAGACTCTTTCGCCATAGAGTGGTTTAACATAGCGCAGCGTGCGAGATGCCATCTCCGGAATTAATTGTCAACCCAACGCTCAACCCGGAGCTCAAGTTGGCCAATTAGTCAATGTATTCCAATGGATAATGATCCTGTAACCGGAGTAATGGCTGCCTTCAGTGCGTATTGACCAGATTTAAAATCTTTCCTATATTCAAGATCAAAGGCAAGTGAAAGTCAAAGATGTCAAGTGTAGCAGACAGTCCGGTTTACATGGTGTTCCTCCGTCACAGACTTTTCGTGCGTGGCTTATAATCTGTCTACGACCCTGTGGCCATTAATTTTAACCCCTGAGCTCAGTAGGGGACATTTTATAGCATACATTTACTGCAAGTTAAAAGCTCTGTCAGATGTAACAACCCCCCCACCCCACCCCCCAGTGGTCACATGCATCTCTTGAAGGTCTCCTCCTTCTCTCCCTGTGGTTATGGTTTCCAGGGATATGAGTTCATTAGATTCCTATTTGTTTCACTTGGAATGAGAGGAAGCCATCTCCCCCACGCCCAGTGGCAGGTAGAATTTGATTGCCACTCTCCTTTACTCACTAATAAGCAACGATTTCCCCTCCTCGCCCCCGCCTTGGATGTGAGCGGCTTCTTCCTCCGTAGATGGGGCGTTTGATGGATGCGCCAGTCAGCCCAGACTCATTTCTTTCAGGTATGTCCTGTCTGTTTCTTGTTTATTAGGGGCTGTGCTGTAAGCCTCCTCCAGATTTATTCCTGCGCTTTCGGCATTATGAATACGGGGGGCTCGCTGTGTTTTCGCGGTCTTTGTTTACATTCCGCCCCCACCTGCCCCTACCCAACCCCTCAAATTAATAACCTGTTGTTTTAATGTCATGTTGGCTTATAAGAACAACGCCGCTTCCTTTGATTTGGTAACAACCCAAACACCATCACATGATGTAACGTCAATCTGTAATTTTTAATGAAAGGATCTGTTTCTTCAGTCTGTTGGACTTGCTCCTACCATGAACTCTGATGTCGTAGCTTAACCGTCAAGATCTAACATGGCTGCCTCAGTGCCTCAGGTAGAGCCTTAAGTTCAATTAGCATTACGATTTTGACATTTTATAGTAGAGGTTGAAGGCTCTTTAAGGCAATTTAACTGAAAAGCAATCATGAGAAAATGGTATATTTATAAGAATATAATATTTATTGCTTATTTAGGCTGTTATTCTCAAACTTTTGTGTTACTAGGAAGAACACAAATCTTCGAGAAGGAAGTAACTTGACTGCTAGTCAATAAATCAATATGAAAATGGCGGTTTTAGGATTCAGAGGTGCAAGTTCAAGTCCTAATGGCTGGGGTTAGGTCATCGTTAAAGCACAGGAAACGGTAATGTGTTTTTATTGTTATTATTTCTCGGTACGGCGGTTGTGTGGACGCCAGGTATTCCACTTTGCATTTTACCGTGGCCTGATGTCACAGTCACTTACTCTGGGCCAATTGTTTGTTCGTTCGCTGATGACTCCTGGTCCAGCGTGTTCTCTGGGAAACTGAAGGGATGTCACAATATTTTCTTGAGGCATTAGAATAATGGAAGCTGTTTTACATCTTAAGTTCTGGGGTTGTCGCTTAACAACACCGTGTACATTGTTCTGCTTCTAAAAGCCCACAGAGCGGAAAAATTAAATGGTAATGTTCTTGCGTTCGGCAGAACCTCCACCTCATTTATGTACAACAGATGGTCTGAAGATCAGGAGAGAAGTATTTTTTTTTTTCTTCCCCCTACTCACAACCTTGTTTCTGTTCATTTCCACTTAATGTGCCCTCAGTCTCCTGATTCCACCCTGGAGTTTCATTTAACCTCCTGGCTTGGGCTGTAGACCAAGGCTTTGTGGGCCTTTACTGAGAGGCAACATCTAGCTTGTGGGAGCTTTACTTGCACAGAAATTTTCTGAAGGCAGAACGAAAAAAGATTGGCCCAGAGAGTGGGTCCAAGCAACTAGAGGACGCTGGATCAAGATCTGATTGGTTGGTCCCACCTCCTCTACTTGCCCGGGCCAGTCGTTTTTCCTTCTGCCCTCAGAACATTTTTGTGTAAGTGAAACTCCCAAAAGCCAAGATCTAGCAGCTCTCCACAGTGCGGCCGCATTACATTACATTTCGAACATCATTCATTATTCTGGGAATGAGGCACGTTTTCCCAAAAGATCCGCTCTGCTCCAGAACTGTGTGAAATTTAGGACTTTATTATCTAAAGCTCTCACACCCGTAGATTATTGATTTTCCGCACTGTATGCATATCATAGGAAGGAGTTGTCCCAGTAATTGCTACCTTCCAGTACATTCTAGTACCTTATGTTGCAATTTAAAAAAAAAAGCCGATAGCCTAGTTTGGTCACTATTTGCATACTTTCAGGTGACGGTGCGTCTGATCCACTTCCTGTGCTCAGCTGGGTCCCATTAGCGGCCCCGGTTCTGCCTGTTAATAGGAGCCAGCTGATCGCACGCTTTCCGCGCGGGTTCGAGTAAGCGATGATCCTGCTCGCGGCCGTATGCTAATGACCCGGCTGCTGTCAGCACCGACATTCCAGCTCCTGTCTCCGGATGTCACTTTCTATTTACGGTCACGTTCGCGCGTCGTCAAATGAGAGCGCGAGGGGCGCTGGCAGCTGTCAGCTCTCCGGTTTGTTTGTCACGTGCGCAGACATGCAGCGTACATGTGTGCAGCAAACAGTGCAACCGTCTACTCCTATCACTGTCCTTGGAAGGACCTAGACAAGTAATGAAAACAAAACATGAGATTTTTTTTTAAATGGCAAATAATATCACAATCAAATATAAAAATCAGTAATTTGTTTTAAATTTTTTAGCATTTTTATCATTTTATCCAAAGCAGCATAAGTCAGCCAGGCGGGTCAGGGGTTAAGGGCCATGCTCATGGGCTCTTTTCTTTGAAACTATCCCGCTGAGCAACACCCCCAAATCATAGATCTGTCTGCAGTAAACTCATTATTGCACATGCAATAATATGGATATATGTATGTACAGAACATAGATATGTATAGGTCAGAATATGTATATTGACAGATGCCCAGAATAATGCAGCAAGTCGTGCAAACGTGAAGTGAGAGATGCCTAGAATAATGCAGCAAGTCGTGCAAACGTGAAGTGAGAGATGCCCAGAATAATGCAACAAGTCGTGCAAACGTGAAGTGAGAGATGCCCAGAATAATGCAACAAGTCGTGCAAACGTGAAGTGAGAGATGCCCAGAATAATGCAGCAAGTCGTGCAAACGTGAAGTGAGAGATGCCCAGAATAGTGCACAAAGTGCGAGTCGTATATGTACTCGTGCCGCCATACTGTGCGCGAGGGAAGCCGGCAGTTTGTCTTTATTAACCACCTTCTATTAAAAGCTGCACACGGCCCTGTTCAGCAGAAGCACCTAATCGACAAAGGGAAAAAGAATAAACTGGCGAGAGCCATGCCTACACCATGTGTGCACCAGAGGGCAAACTGCGGCCCAGAGGTAAGCTGCCCCGTGTTTGGCTTTTCAAGGAATCTGTTTGCTGAGGAAACTAATAGGATTCTCCCTGTAAGCACTGGAGGAACCCAAGGCGGCTCCCTGCAGGCTTCATAGCCTACCTCTGGGGTCCTGAAGAGGCACAGTCCGCTCACTAGCTCCATGCAAAGGTAATGGTCAGTGACTGGAGAAAGCAGGCATTGCGATTGTGAGCTAAAGCTCGCTAGACACAGGTGTGGACTCAGCCCCTGCCAGCCCCTGTAGCCTTGACTTACAAACTGTAATCTGCTTCAAAGATATACACAGAATAAGCGACTGCCAGTTACCTTAAACCCCCCCAGGACAGATTTAATTTGCATGTCATACTGTAATGGCTGCGTTCTGGTGTCAGAGACAGACCTGGAGGTTGGACCCTCAAAATAAGCCTTTCTTCGCAGAAGGTCCCCACATTGTCACAAAGCTGGGAGTGTCCGCTGTCTTGTTGGGCCCGTCCTTTGTAAACGCGCTCGCTTCACCAGGACCAGCTTTCCCACCTTTTGTGAGTGTCGTTCTGGCTTGACAGACCCATTACCCGCCAAGTCGTCGCTGGAGCGTGGAATGCTAACCGCACAGAATGCTAACCGCGTGGATCCTTGACAGAACCCTTCGACGGGCTGAGGCCACGTGACAGAACACTCCCGGGTGGGGGATGGGGTTGCTCTGCAGCACCGTCGGCCGCTGTTATGTCACCGGAAGACCCCCGCGGCTCCTGTCCATGGCTCCTTGCTGCTGACCGTGACCGGCCTCCTGTCAGAGGATGGTCTGACTCTGCACTGACCCGCTTACGGGGCACCAGGAGATTCTCTGCTGGGTGGAGACAGGGGGTCCTTTTGTTCATTGTTTCACTTCAGTGGATAATTTTGAAGAGAATATCTGTCTTTTTCATCTCATTATTATACATAATATTTTTTAAGGCATGCACCCACAGTCTTTTTACCGATTACAGAAACTGTAAATTATTGAGTGTCTCGCCATATCCTACCTTTCCCCTGTGGTCACCCCTTCACGGAGGGCACGTAACAGTACACCCGCCGGATCTGGGGGGGGGGGGGGCGGGGCACTTGTTATTATTTCATTTTATTTTCCCGCTCCAGGGCACGTGTGGGTTTAGCTCTCCCCCCTCTACATGTAAAATTTAAGCATTTTAAAAACGCCTCTCCCCCCCCATCCCAGCCATTTCAGTGATTACCCACTCGAGACTCAGGGGTTGGGCTATATGGAAGAGTGGTTCGGGAAGGGGGGGGAGTATAATCCTCTGCCACCCCCGCGCACAAGCCTGAAATGGACAAGGTGTAACTTGGAAATGGCCGCGGACAGAATTTCCCCCGACTGGCGAGTTGCATGAGACACGGCTCATATGATTAGTGGCAGCCTTAAGCAAAGTGTGTGTGCGGGGGGGGGATACCTGGTCATTAGGGTGCCTGCTGAGAGACAGATTGTACAGGTTTCCTGTCCTCACAGACACACACACGCGCACACACACACATACACACTCATATCCCTGGGAAAGCACAGGAACATCAGGGTATGCAATTTTTTTTTCCCTCACCGCTGCCTTCATTCACACAGGAGCCATCGTTTAAAGAAAGAAAAAAAAAAAAAGCAATAATGGGCATATGCCTGAAACGCGACTTGTTTAAAGTTTATAGTGCAAACATAATGTGGCATTAAAAAGCAATAAAATCGGCATCGTCATGGGTGTCCGCTGGCTGGATTAATTGACGTTAATGCATTATGTCACGAGTGAAATAATAGTTTCGCACAATAGCCAGGCACAGCACAGAAATCCCGTGGCTCCACGGTGAGTGACAGGAACCGATTTCCGCTGCCTGCGTCGGACGGCCGTGCCGAGAAGGCCTCGCAGTTTATTTGGCGCTGGAAAGCCGAATGTTCCCACATTGCGTTAAAATAAAATTGGATGGTAATTCCTCTCTGTGCTAAAGTGATCGTTTAATTATGGCTGATGAAAGCGGGCCGGCCAGGCGATCGGCCAGCGTGGATGCGCTGTCGCCAGCGGACGGCGGGCAGCTGTTAGAAGCGAGGGCTTGGCGGGTGCAGATCGCCGGGGAGGCGATCCGTCTCTCCCGCCACGTCCCGCTAGCGCTGGCCTCTATTCTTCGCTAAACATCTCACATGCGTCTCTCGGCACTCTCCCTCTGAAAAAATCCCCGCCTCCTTTTGTCCTTTTGTTTTATCATTTTTTTCGATGGACACAAAAACGCGCGAGCTGGGGACGGCTAACGATGCACTCGCAAGCCCCAGCCTCACGAAATGGCGCCCTCTCGTTGCTAAAAACTTACAAGGCCGCCACCCGCCTGTGTTTCCCCCCCACTAATAGCGGTGTGCAGCCTTGTGCACCATGGTGAAGCGACGCCCATGAGCCAGGGGGTGTACACGCTCGTCAAGGAAATGCGCCCCATTGAAGTCACATCCATCATAACCTAATGTGGATGCGGTTAATACTTTATTAAGCTGCAGATTTCCATCCAGCGCCCCATTGGTTGAGCTCACCTACGATCACCTACTGCTGCTAAGGTGAGCCAGGATTTTTAACCCCCAAGAAACCAGACACCCCTGCCTGTGGCCTTTCCCAGACGCCCAGTGCACTTTAACGGTAGATGGTTTTTATTCAGTTAACTAAATATTCAATTAAATAGTTATCCCTAGAATGGTCCTATCATGTGGAAAAAGCATGTTATCGTGCCACTCAATGTCCTCATTTAGTCCCGTTCTTATTTTATTTTTAATAATAGTCTGCTTTCCATTTGCTCTTTGGCTTGTCCTATTCGTTAAGCATGTCATCGACGTTGAGCGCAGGTCTTGACCGCTTTCCAGGCGCAGAGCTCATTGGCATGAGTGCATATGAACGTGTGTATGAAGGTGATGGTGGAGGTGCTTGTTTTGGAGATGTTCTGCTTCATGGAGCAGACCATGCCGTTCAGGGCTGCCGGCTATGCCACTATCCATGCTTTAGTGAGGCTGATGTTGATTTAGGGCCTACCTTTGCCTGACGCTCCCATTACACATCTTAGAGGTAACCCAGGAACTCAGCACACCTCTTGGTCCTCTGCATTAACACCCGGTCGCAGAGGTGGCACATAAAGACAAGTCCTTGAGATTCTGTCCGAAGCAGCACCTGTACACCAGGTGGCGCTGTGGCTGCTGTAAGCACATCTGGAATAATATGTCAATCCAACATTGATTCATAATGTGCCTGTTCAGTGTTTCTCTACTATGAAATATATGATTGTAAGGTGGATTACTGTTAGCCATCCCTCTCTCTTCTCCCCTTAAATTTTAAATAATTCAATACATTTCTTTTGCACTATATAAATTATTCCATCTTTGGAGGTGTGATGTGTGTCCTGTCATCAATGTTTCACCGCAGGTACAGGAGGGACGTTATTTCGTGTCACTGCGAATTGCTCATGGCTGATTTGAGCTCCATAGTGGCTGGGATCTGTGGTAACTGGATTCCCCCCCCCCACCCACCTCTTAAAGGGGCGGAACTGACAGGGCCATGGTACGTGAGTCTGCATACTGCTGTGTGTCACATCTCAAGCCATCGATGACTCGCACGATCATGGATGCCCACTCGCAGAGGTCGGAACGCGACACGTCGCAATCAGTCAATGCCTGTTGCCGTCTTCACGGTCCGCTGGCTTCTCTGATGTGAAGAGCGTGCCAGGCTCTGTCATGTGACGTCGGCCAGCCTTGTTAGCTTGTCTACAAATCTTCTTGATTGAGTGCAAAATACTGTTAGAGTTCCAGAAGAACGATACTCAGTTGTCATTGCATCGCTTGGGCTTTTAGCCCTGGGTGCCTCTCTATTGGATAGTCAACGGGGTGCAAATTGACATCAAGGTGAAAGCAAAAAGGCATAAGAGAATTGCAGTGCAGTATGGCTAGGGGGGCGATTCTAGTGTTTTTTCAAGGTGGGGAGGCACGAGAGAGGCCATAATTCTTACAGACAGGCTGTCCATATCCTTAGCCAATGACATGTTTCGATTTGGTGAATGAAAGGGGTTGGAGCACTCTGAGGACCAATCAGTTTTCAGTTGGGGGGAGTGCCCCTGTGAGCCCACCCTATACCATTGAGTATGGCAGACATAGGAAATGCGGAGGACATGACATCCTGTGCAACTTCAGGAAGACTGAACCTGATGGCTATGCTGCATCACGATCCTGATAGGCCCTTTCTTGATATCCTGGCCTGAAGAGTCTCAGCCACATTCACAGGAATTTAGGGATTGCCAGCAAACAGTCAACGCTCCCCTAAACAACTACTTTTATCTTAGTTCTGCTAAGCCACTGGCTTGAAGACGATCTTTGAAGCCTTTAACATGAATTGGATCATCTTAACTGCACTGTCGAGGTTCAGTACGATATTGCAGTGTGAGGAGGAGCGGAGGAGACACAGTGGCACAGTTTCAGCTGCTGAAGGTCCGTCAAGGTGAGCCGTGAAGCCACTCGTCTATGCGACGGACTCCAATAACCTCTCTATAGCTGAGGAGCTATGGGAGCAAATTGACAGCCAAGGGTCTGAATTGCTTCCAGGTTACTGGCAAAGGTTGTGGGATCCCTGGATTGTCAAAGGGACTGCTTTTAAATCAGTTATGTCTGATTTTGGGCTTGTACTTTATACCCCCTTTTGAATTTAAGTCAGTTTTTCTTGGGGCGGTATATATATCTTTTAAAGACCCTGTGGGGTATTCTCCAAGACAGGATTTCTTTATTACCCAGAAAACTTAAGTCAAAGGTGATGATTGTCCAATAGGAATGGCACTTATTTCTCTCCCTATTGGACAGCATTCACGTTTGGCTTAAGTTATCCAGCTAACAGGGAAATCCTGCTTTGTGGCGTACTCCCCCTAGGTGGAACATAAAAGCTTATTGTATGCGTAAGTCAAGTCAGGGTCTCATAATGAGAAACATTTAACTGAATGCGAATTGGATGCATAATATCAGTCCAAAGATTTACCAAGAACAAGCCTTCAGTGATAAAGTCAATCACGTGCTGGGTAACCAGATGTGTTATTGATGGTACCCAGAACCTCTGGTGTCCCACAGTTGGCCATTGTAAGTTATCGCACCCCCTTGCAATTTATTTTACATTGCGTTTAATTCTTTTTCTGGGCGTGCTGCTCATGTCCATTCTTAAATGTTATTACATATTTTTTCCTTGCCCCGCACTTAACCAGTTGTGCGAATATCATGCATCACTGTCAAAGTTCCTATTGTGTAATACTGCATATGGGAGCCTGTAAGGGGTAGGGCTGGCAGTGGGGAGGTGTCTGTATGGGGAGTGGCCTATTGAGGGAGGTGTCTGTCTGGGGAGTGGCCTATTGGAGATGGTGTCTGTATGGGGAGTGGCCTATTGGGGGAGGAGTCTTATTTGTGAACAGAGCCTACCTAGGTAAGCTGTCCGTTGAGCAATTTTGTATGTGCAGGGGAGTGTTTCAGCACCCCGGACAGCAGCCAGTTTCTCATTGCCTGCTGACAGTTAAGAGGGGATTTAAACATTTTAAGCAAATTAAAAATTTGCAAAGTAAGACACTGTGCAGTGTCATACGCTCAGTACAGGTTAAAGTTAATTAGCGTCTTCATGCGTTTATATGCAGCCGAGATGCGAGCAGCCGCAGGTGTAATTGCACAGAGATTGCTGGCAAGGCTGTTAATTACTGGAACATTAGCAGGAACAGAAGCAGCTTGACCTCAGAGTTACCTGGACAGTGGGTGTGGAGGATCCGCACCAATGGCTGCACCTGCGTTGGACCATAAAATAAAGCTGCTTTTATGCTGGGATTCTCCTATGCCTTTTTTCGCTAAGCTCAAATCAGTTTCATGAACTGGGCAATGGTAAATAATTAAAATCTTTTCAGACCTCTGGGCACTCATTTTTTTATGTTGATTTTAGAATACCCTAAAGTGTCAGGATGCAAAAGCTCGCTAATGCATGCTCACCCCAGGTTACTAGGGCAGTCATGGGACGCTCAGTATCGCCACCTGCAGGGGACCTGGAGTATTACCCCCTCTGGCGGTTCGGTGGGTAATGGAAGTGGCCTTTATATACGAAACTCTGGGATGCGTATTTCTTCGGTATTTGGTTCCCTCAGGAGCGTTAAACTGATGCATGGTGGAAACTGTAGCAAATAAAACTTTACAGCTGCCTAGATCGCACACAGCATTCCCATTTATACAGAATATAATTTTATTCCAGGCACTGAGGAAGGTAGACAGTGCAACTTTTATTCTGTGTTATTATTATTATTAATATTATTATTATATTATTATTATTATTATTATTATTATTGGCACAAAAAATATCGTTTGTAGTATGTACTCAAAAGTTAGCATGAAGTATGAACTAGGCTTAGTGTACCAGCGTTACACTGGGTGATGATGTCAGTGTATGCAGGAAACCACAAAAATGCAAGCAATCATTGACAAAATTCACTGTCAGCTAATATTTATAAGTATTATCAGAGTTGTTAGTTACTGCTGCCCTTTTTGTTGTTATTAATGGTGATTAATGGGGTATAACACAAGTAAGTATGGATAATGGATGGGTGGGCAATTAAAAATAGTAACATTTATTATAAGGCTGTGGGTTTACTGTTTTGGTGTTGGGGGGGTGGCATTTGGTAGAGTTTCAGTGGCCCTGTCTTTGTGTGGTCCTGTCATCATGTGGAAGGACATTTTCATGGCTGACTCTGGTCTCTGATCCGGATGGCCAGAGACCTTTTCCCGCTAAGTGAGCAGACGTCGTGAAACCTGTGGATTGTGTAGTCTCTGGCAGGCCAGCGATCGCACCACCGTGACAGACCATGTCGGCGGACACAGGGACTAATTATGGCGGGGACAGGAAATTACACGCACAGCAAAAGGACTCCGTACCTTGCAGGAAGAAAAAGATTTTAATCTCGTTCTCACCGTAATTAATTGGCACATAAATGGGCGTGTGCGTTCTGAGCGGGAACGCTGGAGCCAAGGTGTACAGCGAGGACCCAGAATCCCTGCCGCTGGTCGTTAGAGTCATTGTTTATGGAGAGTTGAGAGGAAGGACAAATCTGGCTGCAAATTACCTGATGGCTTCTGCGTTGGCTGAGCGGAGAATTTCCAAAACAGGCCTTTTTTTTTGTTTTTTAATTAACAGGTTGTAATAAGCTGAGCACTGGGACGCGGCGCTCGGCCCGACGGGGTGCGATTGCTCATGCCTGACCGGGCGCGGGTGATGCTACCCGGAGCCGCTGGCATCCCGCGGTCGGGCAAGCTGGAGCCGCGGGCCGTGACGCGCCTGGGGGGGGGGGGGGGGCGGGGCGCGCGGGGGGCGGGGGGGGGGGGGGGCGGCGGGGGGGGGGGGCGCGGGGG
>JABFEA020000017.1:11181635-11193663 GCA_019775915.2 Cyphomyrus plagiostoma | reverse complement strand
ACCTTAACACCACCGCTGACTGAATCATCGCCATAGAGTTGTCGTAGTTACCTTAACACTGCCGCTGACTGAATCATCGCCATAGAGTTGTCGTAGTTACCTTAACACCACCGCTGACTGAATCATCGCCATAGAGTTGTCGTAGTTACCTTAACACTGCCGCTGACTGAATCATCGCCATAGAGTTGTCGTAGTTACCTTAACACCACCGCTGACTGAATCATCGCCATAGAGTTGTCGTAGTTACCTTAACACTGCCGCTGACTGAATCATTGCCATAGAGTTGTCGTAGTTACCTTAACACTGCCGCTGACTGAATCATCACCATAGAATTGTCATAGTTACCTTAACACTGCTGCATCACCCTCCAGTGATGTCGTTATCAACAAATCTGCTGAAAGTGTCAAGCGCTTGGCCTGATGGTCCACACAGGGGCTTAATGCTGTTTGGCCGCCAGAGTGCCCCCTTCCCTGTCATTTAGTAATTTAAAACATATCATTGGTTAGTGATAAGGTTGGCCCCTCTTATCTCCCACACTCTAAAAACAATCCTAGAATCGCCTCTGGGTCCACAGTATGCGAATTGCTCAGAAGGATCCTATTTTTAGTGTCCAGTGAAGGCAAGAACATCGTTCTATGGTATATCGGTGCTCAGGTCACAGAGGGCTCCCGCAGAATGTTCGTTTGATCCTCATTGTTACTTCTTTGCACGTATGAGTGCTGATAAGTGTGCTGGGACTTGTTTGTCACCTGTCGGAACGAGGGCCAATCATCTGCCTCGCTGCTTTTGGGCCCAGCAACCTGAGCCGTGTGCGGTCGGAGGAAAAATCCATCTGGCCATGGCATTTGACGGTTACAGGTGTCTCCGGATCTTTTTGGGAGACTGTGGTGGAAGATACCAGCTTTGATGGGGAGGGAGCGTCACGCTCCTCGCATGCGCGTTACGCCCTTTGCCGCTAATCGGGCCGGCGTGCCCCATGATTGATTATCCGAATTACTCCCTAGTTAGATTCGCCGAAATCCAAAACCAGACATTCGGGCCTCAGACGGAATAACGCGGCTTCTGACAAGGCTAATTCTCTTTTGATGAATAGAATAAGCGCGGCTAAGCGTGACGTGCTCCTCGACGCCGCTGAACCTACTCACCGTGTTTTGTGCTTAATCTTCCCCCATTATACTCGCCCGCTGTGATATATATTTACATGTTTCCTTGGGAATCCGTGTCCCCAGTGTTCGCTGTAATGCCGTCACCGCGAATCCTGCACACAGTGGAGAGCCGCTACAGCTCGCCATGCTCTCATTGTTGCCGTTTATTTTTTCCGCCGCTCGTAGCGGTAGCTGTTCCGCCGGCGCTCCCAGACACGCCGCTACGCTCCGCCTCCCCTAATTGGCTCTGTCAGCCAAGGCGGGAGCCGGCTGCCAGCCGACGGCTAAGGGGCAGACAGCGGCTGATGTGGGGGTGTCGCTGGTCCAGCCATCTTGTCAGGCCCGCTGACAGCTCCAGCTGCGCCCATCCCTGCCAGCCTCCGTGCCCTTGGGGAGGGGGGGGGGAGTGGCCCTGGGAATCTAGGGGTTAGGCGGGATGGTTGGGGCGTGTTTCAAGGCAGCCGCAGGCACCGAATTGCTAAATAGTGAAATCTCAGCTCCCGCCTTGCAGTGGGGGGGTATGCCTGTGATGGTGGGGGAGGGGTCAGGCTCTGAAAAGCCCCACCCAAACACCTGGATGCTCAGCGCTGGCTCCTGCTACTGATAATGCTAAAGAGCAAGTGCCTAATCATGTCGAGTAGAGCTCTTCTGTGGGGCTCCACCCTTGACCATGTCGTGTCACTCCATGTCGCCATGTCCAGCAAAGAGTGGGTTGCCGGTCCAATCAGAAGCAGGGAATGGCGGTCCAATCAGAAGACTGGAACAGTGGTCCAATCAGAAGAGGGGAATGGTGGTGAGGCCGCTGGATCTAAGTAGGAATGTAAATTTACCCAAGATGAGAAAAGCTTCTAAATAGGTCAAAATGTGTAGTTTGCGTGTGTGTTTTTTCCCCCCTGTCTTGTGTTTCTCACTCTAATCTTGGATTAATGAGGGTGGAGTATGGAAAGATAGCTGTGGTGAGCAGCGCTGCTTATGAAGTGTGCAAGCAGCTCATAAATAACCTCTCAGGGGCAGACGTGTTTACGCACTTTCATGTTTGCCTGTTTTTAAGCAGCATTTGGGTACGTAATCCTCGAAGCGCCAGCCACTTTATGAATAATGCCCGCTTGCGTGCCGTTACACCTCCGCTAGGTGTGTTACGTCATGTCATGTGCTTTGGGAATCGCCTTTCTTGCCTGACAGGGGCACGATCCTGAGGGGAGCCAAAATGACAAAGTGCTAAACTGTCAGTGAACTTCAATGGGCTCGGTTTCAACGGCCATCCACTTGCTGACGAGATTACACAGATCATCAAACTCTAAATTAGGCTTGTCCAAACCATTAAAATTATCATGGTTTTTTGGATCTTTTTGAATCTGTCTAGTTTCAATAACTTGTCATGGCTAGGGGCACTGGAGAGGGGCTGAAATATTGGGCACAAGGCAGGGGAACTTTTCTGGAAGGAATGCCAGTCTATGGCAGGGTACATACACACACACACACACGATTACACAGTAAGGGGAATTTCGAGATGCCAGTTGGCCTCACTGTGGGTCTCTGGACTGCTGGAGGGGAGCGGAGTAGCCAGAGGAGACTTGCGTAATACAGGGGGACCATGCAAACCGGATTCACACGGAGCGGAGGCGGGACTCAAACCCACTGAGTCGCCCTGCCGTCCTTATCCCATTTCCTGTTAATGCAGAATTCTCGTCCTCTTGTAGGGTTTCTGGGCAAGCACACGCCGTTCCTGCCTCGTCTGCCTCACACTCGCTGTCTGAGTCCTTCGGAATCCGTTTAAAAATCACATTTTCTGCTCGCGAGGTCCTCATATGGGCTATCGCTCGGTGGTGGAAGTGATTCACTGGCAGTTTATGACCCTGATCAGCTGCTGATCACCTGGGGGGGGACTCAAGCTACTACCCCCTCTGACTTGATTATAAGTGTGTGAAGAAGCTTAGAAAGTGCTGTAATTATCCGAATGGCTATCCCCTGCCTCATACCCTGTTACATGGGACGGCTCAGCGCGACTCTGTACTGGATGGATGGATGGATGGATTTCTTTTCCATTATTTGATTTTTTCCCAAAAAAAGCTCTTTGCATGCCAATATAATGAGTTCGTTAGCATTAAATACAGCACAAGCATTACTATTTGTGTATTAGTACTGACCCTCTTATGCGGCTTGCTGATTGTGTAGGACCTTTGTTTGATTTGCTTTTGATTGCTTGTTTAGATGGCTGCCGTCCATCACGGCTCTGTCGCCTGTGGTGACAGCTGACAGACAGCCGGGCTCCTCTTGTGTGTGGCTGCCTTTGACTCTGCCTTTTATTAATTCCATTCCATCACATTCAGCGAATTTCATTATTTGTCCGGGTTCAGCCTGCCCGGCGGACGCTCACCTTACGGCCACAGGGTAGAAGCCAGGGGTCAAACGAATCAGTTTCGGCGCCACAAAGAGCATCCTTTTTCTAGCAGTGAAGGATGTCGGCCCTGCTGTGTCCTGGGTGTGTGTCCTGGGTGTGTGTCCTGGGTGTGTGTCCTGGGTGTGTGTCCTGGGTGTGTGTCCTGGGTGTGTCCTCTGCTGCCAATCATGGTCCGGCCCTCTCGTACCTGACCGTACAGGCCATGGCTCTGCTCCAGTTCAGATGTGAATGAATCCACGACCGTTACTCACTTTAAGACGGCTTTGCCTGGACTTGGATTTGTGAGTGGAAAATGGATGAATGTGGGTTGAAAAATGTGCTCAATCTTGACTTCTTTTTCATTTGTAATAACTTTGATTTGATTTTGGTTTAATTTGCATTTTTATATTTTATTAGATTGATATTCATTTTTAACAATGTTGTTGCATTGTGTGTACTGTCCATTTTCGTCTTGCCTTTTGTCTTGTATTTGTACTGTGTGTTTGTATTTGTATAATTCATGTTTGTTTGCTGCTGTATCCAACCTAATTTCCTCTTGGGATCAAACTATATATGTCTGTCTCTCTGTCTGTCTGTGGATGAACCCTGATTTTGAAACAAACTTTTGGCGCCACATTAACACTAAAACAACCTCACGCAGTGGATTCAGTGGCATATTTAAAAACCAGCAGGAAATTTTGTGGGATGGGGTGGGGGGTGTGCGTGTGGGTGGGGGGGGATTGCTTGAGCTCAGAACTTCTGTAAAAATCAAGATTTCCACGTATCAAAGATTGAGTGAAGCTGGCTTGTGTGTTTGGCCTCATGGGCATGATCAAAGCGTGCTTGGAAAAATGCGAAATCTCGACTAACGGCTGGGCGGAAGAAAGCAGAGCAAAAAAAAAGGAAATCTACAAAAAAACACAATTAAAAAGAAAAGCTGAAAGTACCAAGCTGAATGTACCAAGCTGAATGTACCAGCCAAACACGCCGCAAAGTGCCTTCAAAAGTCACTGTGCACTGTGACCACTTTTGTCACGGCAAATCCCTGACAGATGGATCCAAGAAAAAAGTAAGAGCCAAGACTGAAGGGGAAAAAGTTTTGGTACAGATTAGCATCACGGATAAGATGGAGAAGCTGAGAGCTAATTTTGTTGCCTTTTGACAGTTTTGTGGAAAGGTGACCGCAATCGCCTCTCTGGACAATGGGATCCCTTTGGTTTTCTGGGGCAGATTAAATCCTTCATTCTCCCCAGAGTCCTCCTGGCAGTGACTGTCCTTAAATGGATAGGGTTATGGTTGTTGTAGCGGAAGTGTAAACGCAAACATTCCTCAGAGGGCTTAATACATTCTTGATGTGGTTCCTATTTGTGTGATTGCCAAGGGCCGTGTGTCACAAACGTGCTCTCGCCGCAGATGCTGCGGTGGCCTGCCTCACGCGGTGGCCTGCCTCATGGTGGCCCCATTTGAGCCAGGAGGCAGGCCGTAGCTAAGCGACAGGCCCCACGCCAGTGATTCCGCTTAATGAGAAACTTCCCCTCGTCTCATAAAACCCTCCGTTTTATCAGGCAGGCTCTTTGTATTTACTCTGCCTCTAAACGCTCTCCGTCCAGGCTGCCTCGGTTTCGGCCCAGTCCCCTCCTTAAGAATTACTCAACACTACTTTTCGCTCCCTTGTTAAGACAACTGCGTGCGTTTAATTGCGATTCCAAGGCATCCATGCACCGTTTCTGCTGGCGGTAGGAAGCCAGGCATTCTGTGGAAGTGATCATTTCATTCATATGTCCATACTTTGATATTTTCCTTAATATTTTCCAAGATCCGTGGATTACAAAAACCGAGTCATGAATAAGGCTGACTTTTGGTCTATATTTAGCTGCTTCTTCATCTGAGTTGTTTCTTTGAGGTCGTCTACAGTGTGGTCAGCGAGGACCGGCTATTATTATTCACGGAAAGTTTGTCACAAATTATTCTAAACAAAATTTCCATACTTTGGATTCTTTATGGTCCTGTATATTAATTGAATAATATAAGATTTACCAAGATACCGGTGGGTGGTTATGGAAGTGATACATGTGGTGAGAATGAGGGAAAAAGCTCCCTAGTGAACAGGGAAGGTGCATAATTTAGTGCAGGTGAATCAGTTCGGCGATGAGTCACTGGGAGTGGAGCTGGTGTCCTCTCAGCTGGGTGGATTTGGGGACGAGGCAACTAGAAGCGAACGGCAGTGAGTGCCTAGGGCCGTGTGCCACGGGGAGTCCCAGCCCTCTGCTGGGAGGGGTAGGGTTTGCATGCCGTGTTTCCTTCTGCAGTATGTATGAGTCCGAGTTTCACCTTGCTGTTCTCCATCACCTCAGTCTTAAACGCAGGAAGAAAAATGCCCACTTTGGTGTCATTAAATTCTTTGACAATCCACTTTCGTACTGGTGGATCGTGAGCTTCTCTGGCTTGTGAAACCTGAAGTCTGAAATGTGTGCCTAGGTCTGGGTGGAGTGGGCCTGAGGGTGGAAGGTCCTGTCCTCTCAGTGCCGTTAGACCTGGCTGTGTACCTGCCGTCACGGCGGTGACCAGCACCATCCGGGACGAGACTCCACTTACGGGGCGACGGGTGGCACTGGGCCATGGAGAGCATGCTGGTGTGTGACAGGTGTAGGCGACAAATCACACTGGAATGACTGGGCGCGTTAATCAAAGTGGGAGAAACATGAAGAGGTGACCAGAACGGCTGGTTCCCAGTGTCCACTCTTTTTTTGGAATACATGCCCTGTGTTTTTCATTATGAATGTATGAAGTACAAGTCAGTACCACTGCTTCCCTTGGCTGGAGATTTACTTTATGTTTTATTCTTGTTGCTAGTCTTCTTCCCAGGAATGCTAATTGGACTTTATTTTACCAAGTGCTTCCTACGGTACCTTTTTTTTTTTTTTTTTTTACTGATACCCTGGACCTTCAGTTGACAGACTTATATGTTGTTATTGCTAAGGGGATTTTGCATGAATGTATCACTCTTTTGCTATTGTTCCATGTTTATTATTATTATTTATTTAATAATTTATTTATTAGCATCAGCATTAGCAGCTGATGTACCAATAGCTTTAGATTGTGTATTAAAAACGTACTACAGGAATATTTTCTGAGTTTTTTTTTTTTTCTCGCAATGACCCCTTTTACTTGTGAACAGGAGCAATGAAAAATGTTTTCAGTGTGATGTAATCCTCCATCGGCTCTGATCCGACGTCAAGAGATCATGGCTATGCGGTGAATGCGGGCCGGGTTTATGAATGCGTCACTGTGATGTTCGGAGCGACCGGTGACCGGCTTGGTGAATGGAAGTCCCAGGAGGGGCTCTGCTCTGGAGCTCAGGGGGGTTTGGGGGTTGCATCACAGTACTGCAGTCGTACTTAACCTGAAGAGAGCTTGTTATAAAATATGCCTGCAGGTGTGTCTTCCCTAAACTGGAACCTTTCTTGCATGATCCACAGTAGTGGGTGTGGCCTGCATTTATCGCCCCCAGCAACCATACTATGAGGTTCTTTGGCCGGCACACTCCCCTCTAAGGTTTAAGGGTTTGATTCAGTCTGTCATCTTACCAGAAATCATGCGCCACTATATTTTTTTCCGCCTTTCATTTTATTTGGGCATTTACAACTCTGGAGTTTGAAATATTCACCAAAAGAAAAAAATGGATTCACTTTTGAGTGAGAATGGAGTTACTTCCGCTTGCTGATCTCTTTGCGAATTTAATCTTCACAGCGATTCTGTGTTTCACTTTTGGTTTATTATTGGGGGGAAAAAATCATATGATACATAGTTCAAAACTTGATAAAAAAAATCATATGAAGTCAGAATGGCAGCTTGGTCTGCTAAGCAGTCTGAATATGTAAATATATAATGTATTTCTAAGCGTGACCTGTTTGTCATTCCTTAAACAGTTAAAAAAAAAATAGTTCTAGATTTAAATTGGTCAGATTGTTCTGGACTATCTGACATAGGATGATATGTTAAGGGGGGTGTGGGACACTGTGAATTCCTGTCTGCTCGCGTGTCAGAAATGCGTACAGCTTTGTGGACGGCCGGGGCTAAGGTTGATTAACATCGTAAAAGCCGAGCAAATTAAAAGTTCTGTCTTGAACACCTCAGTCAATTTCATTTGGGGGGGTCTTCAGAATTCATCAATAGGCCCTGGAGGAAGGCTCCGGACTTCAGAGGTTGTCGCGTAATCCACCTCTTGGAGGCGGCAAACTTCAGTCTTCCAGAAGAGCGCTGAACATAATTACAAATTAGGGTGGCCTTCGAATCACAGGTCAGGTATCCTGTTCCGCCACGGACCGAGTCGGGGAATCGAATTATTCAAAGGCAACAAACTCCCTTGAATTTCAGCAAGAGCAAACTATGTTTTGCCAGGGTTTTTTATTTTATTTTATTTTACACAGTGGTCACATTTTCTTTTCACAAATAAAGGCTGATTGTTAATTCATTAGCATCACATTATTGGCCCCAGGCTCCATTCGCCGACTTAGCAGTGGATGCCTGTACTAAGGATCTGTGTAAATTTCCACTGGAACAAGGGCTGTTTCAGGATTGTGGTTTAAATTTCTGACTTTCTACCATTTAACTGTCAAGCTATATTTCTCGTTGCCGACCATGGAGGCCTTCACAGGAAGACTGAACCTGTAATGTAATGCAATATATCTATGAAATAATATAATTTTGTGTGCAAAACTGTTCTCTGCACAGCACTTCCCACTGAAGCCATTAGGACACAGATATTTCGGTCTAAATTTTTAGCACTTAAAGATTCCACTCTGTTGATTTTTTTCCCCTGTTGCCATGGCAACAGGAGCCAAGATTCCAGAGGGTTGGATCTTGTAATGTTCACAAAAAAAAAAAAATGGATTCACTCTGGAGTGAGAACGGAGTGAGTCCCGTGTGCCTTTATACACCCACGTTAGCGTTTAGTGAGCCGGTCTCTTTCACAGGAATTCCTGCGATTTGCTTTTGGTTCGTTAATGAAAAAAGATCTTGTGATGAATAATTCAAAAAAAAATTTTTTTTGCCTATTTTCATATCAGGCCATAATGGCAGCTCGACGTGCTAGAAATTACTCAAAAACCGGTTACTGCGTATTTTGTGCATGCACACATAAACAGTGATTTGAATAAATCTAATAAAATATATTGGGGGATGTGGCATTTATGTGATGTGGCAGACGGGTGGGGCATCCTTCGGGGATTTTTTTGGTCTGTCCGTTTCAGTCGTCATGCGTTTGTCTGCCTGTCCCTATCTATTCCTGACAAATGGATTGTTAGTGTTGTGTGCACTTACGCAAGGCAATCAGCGCCTTAATCGGCTGAGGTATTTGCCGTCGTCTGTCGTGTGCGAGGTCATGAAGCTGTAGGCTGCATTTCTGCGTGAAGCACGTCACACATTTTAAGGAGGCCTTTATAAAGAAGCCCTTTAAATGCCACCCTCATCCTCCTACCATTTGTTGTGCCACACTATTTATAGGGACTCGACTCAAGTTGAGACTAGATTTCTGGCCTCGTCTGATTCCCTAAAGCGCCCCCCCCTTCCTCCCAGCATATTCGTAAGACATTAATGGGACAAAAGGCTGGGTGAGTGATTTCATTAACGTCGGACTTAAAAGCAATTGCGTGAAATGTGTGCCTGTAATGTTCCTGAATTCCATTAGGGGGATGATGTAATCTGTCGCCCTCCTTATTAGCGTAGTCTACATCAAGATTATGTTTGGGCTATAAAGCGCCTGGAAATCTGACACAGTACATTGGAATCAATATATTTGTAATTACAGAGTGGATGTTTTAATTGTCTTTATCATGGTGTCGTCCGCATTAAACATCACTTTTAATATTAAAGATTAATGCTGTTATTCTCCCATGTCTTCTCTGGTTTCCTGTATGATTGCGATCGCTTGGCGTGTGAGATTTTATCATAGTTCCAATACTGCACTCGCCACGGGTTTGAGGAACACGCTTGTTTTTCTGACATGCGTGAGGGAGGCCTGCCATCAACACACACAAGGGGCTGCAACCCATATGGAGGGGCCAGCCTTGGCCAGGGGAATTCTTTGAATTTGTGAATGATAGGGGAAGGGGCATTCTGGAAGCCAATCAGCTTTAAGCTATGGGTGGCATCTCTGTGGCAGTTCATGGTCAGTTCAGTTGTCATTTTGTTTACACGACAGTCGACATCAGTGCCCTGTCAAGCCCTGGACCTGAATCTTACTTGACAAAGTAGTACTCATACTCATTCTTTGCTGTGTTCAGTGTTGGGTGAAAGCAGTGATGCTAAAGCTTACTTTTCGTGAGTTTTAAAAGCACGCGTATATAGGTATGCGTGGACATCGTATAGGTCCAAATTCAATTTTAATGAAGATCTGGCATGAAGCTCAGATGATGACTAAGTGAGATGCATTCATCCCTGGGGAGCTGGGGGGTAGTGCCGCATGCTTTTAGTGAAGGAGCGTCTACTCTCATTCTGTTACGTTTGCCTGTACTGGCCTTTCAAACCACACCGGTCCTTCTAGGTCCCCCCATTAGCACACGAGGCCCCTCCCCACTGCCGGGAGCTTCTATATGGATGGGGGCGCTGCCAACAGCCTTACATTGGGTAGTGTATGCGATAGCTTTGTGTAAGTGTGTGTGTCTGTGTGTGTGCACACGCGCACACAGTCTAAATCAGTCGGTTGTCGGGGTGAACTGCTGATTCTTGCATGGCCTTCTGAACTGGGGGGGTGGGGGCCACATTTTGGGCCCGCAACCCATACCAATCCAAATTGTTTAGGGCCCCTGTCAGAAATCATCCTAACTTTTCTCGTGTTTTTGGAACCACCAGGAATTTGAGTAAAAAATAAAATCCCTCACTGCCGATCACATGACCAGTTACCATGTTTCAATTGGTTAATTAAAAAAATACAGGTTCAAAGGATGGAGCTCTGTAGAAGTTGTCTTCAAGTTGGTCTTCCAGCTGTTTTGTGTGGTGGTTGTTCGTCCCTTTCTGCTATCAGCTCGCAGCGCCCCTATGCTCTGCCAGGCGCTCCGACTTGCCCTACAGTTTCATCATATGACTCCCAGTGCCGAGAGGAGCCTCCACAGGCTCTGTCTTCCTTGCGCTGTGCCTGATGCTCTCGCATGGAGGCTGAGCCCCAGGAAGTCCTGACGCTTACGACACAGGCATACGGATGGGTGCATAGACTGGCACGTAGATCTGTAGAATGCAGGTGGTGCATAGACTGGCACGTAGATCTGTAGAATGCAGGTGGTGCATAGACTGGCACGTAGATCTGTAGAATGCAGATGATGCGTAGACTGGTACGTAGATCTGTAGAATGCAGATGATGCGTAGACTGGCACGTAGATCTGTAGAATGCAGGTGGTGCACAGACTGGCACGTAGATCTGTAGAATGTAGGTAGACAGGGTGGTATTTCTGGAGGAGGGTCTCTTGGCAGTGGAGTAATACTAGCACTCTAATGACGCTTAATCAGATCAGTCCCCTTAAGGGCAACTCTTGCCAGCATCCTGGGCTTCTCCTACCTTTTGTTTCCTGATTCCTTTGACTTCCTATGCCCCCCCCCCACCAAATCCTCCCTGCTCCCAAATGGAAACAACATCTCAGTTATTACTTCTGCCTGCGGGATCCACAGAAACACTTCGGGGTAGAGTAAGGGTGTCCGCGCTCCCCTCCATCGCCTCCTTGGCAGGCAAACGCTGTTTGTTGCCAGACAGCAAAGTCTTTCCTTCCCCCGCTGAAGGATAGAGCCCCATCTCACCAGGGAAATATAAGCTGGATGTCTATTGTATTACAGCTTCTAAGCTACGCATTAGGAGGCTAATCGCACTCCCCCTGGGTTTGAGGAGGGGTGGTGGACGGATTACTCTGTGGCTTTGGGAGCAGGAAACGGACACCTTGAGTAGACAGTGGAGGGCCTGTGTCTGGGGGGGGGGATTCCCAGGAACACAGTTTATTTTCCATTAAGAGTGTAGTTAGCGATCCAGATGCTAATAGCGGCGGGTGTGAGAGCGGTGCCTTGTTAAGGATCCCTGAGAGCCGTGCACCATGTCCTCAAATCAGGGGGAAAAAAACACCACTGTGTCCAGCCCGAACACCCACAGGTACCCGTAATGCTAGCCAGCATTCGTGTTGAGCAGTACAGCTACAAACCCGGAATGCAGGGAGGGTGAGGGATTGGAAAATATATATGTGTGTGTGGGGTGGGGTGGGGGCAGTGTGTCTCAGTGGGTTAGGCCTGTCCCTGTCACCGGAAAGTTGTCGTCGCTTCAGGCCTAAGTAGAATAGTTCCATCTTCTTTGGGCCATTAAGTAGTGCCTGCCGGGGGGGGGGGGGGGGGGGGGGGGGGGGGGGGGGGGGGGGGGGGGCGGGGGGGGGGGGGGGCGGAGGGGGGGGGGGGGGGGGGGGGGGGGGGGGGGGGGGGGGGGGGCGGGGGGGGGGGGGGGGTGGGTGGGGTTGGTGTTGGGGGGGGTGGT
>JABFEA020000017.1:11107120-11126957 GCA_019775915.2 Cyphomyrus plagiostoma | reverse complement strand
AAACCAGGCGGAGACCAGAACCCAGGTCCCAGAGGTGTGAGGCAACAGTGCTAACCACTGCACCACCATGCCACCCCATGATGATCAGTGATTTCTGTAAATAATTTGTTTAGAATTTGCGTTAAGGAAAACTGTAACCTGTCTTCTGTGAAGTGGTGATCAGTGATATGATGACCTTAACCCTCACCCATGCCTAACTTTAACCATAAGTAACCAAACAAGATAAAAGACTTTCAGCATTTTTACCTTTTTGATTGCAGTCACAGATTTTTATGAAATTGAGTTTCCCCTTGAGCGGACTAAAAAAATGGTCCCCATAATGTCAAAATAGCAGGCTTTTATGACTTTATGGGGACATTTGGTTGCCACAGTGTAACATACAGTATGCATAACATACACACACACACAGACACACACACATACCGGCAGCTGCATTTAACTCCTTTACGTCTTGATTAGGGAACAGCTGGAAGAGGTTAAGGGGGTGTCTGCTGTCCTTGAGATGGGGCGGGTCTTTGAGGGAGGACAGCGTTCCCCTACAGCACCCCAACCCGAAGTAAAAGGCGTAAAGGCGTAGAGTGTAAAGCAGGCCTCGCCCCCACGCCTGTTATCAGTTGCCATGGCCACCGGGCGCTAACGTTCAAGTCAGCCGCAGTGATCAGTCCCATCTGCCGCTCCAGAATGTGAACAGTTGGCGTGGCTGTGGATCAGACCAGTATCAACAACTGCAACCTGCCCGACTGAGAGAGTGTTAGGGATCCTGATTTGCCAGGGAGCTGAGAGGACATTTCTTTCCAGGGGTGATGTCACCATCCTAGCAGCCTAACAGAGACTCATAATCCATGAATCTGATCTTTAATGTATGCCCATGGTTTGGATTCTCTTCTGTCTGCGATCACGTTTTTCTATCAGTGTCCATCATGATATACGCCCTGAATCCAGAGCGATACTGAGAGATGATTTCTAAACAACTGTTACACATATGTTTAGCTTTAGTTCTGCACCCAGATCAGTTCTTCTGATAGTGCCCATCATGACCTCTGAATCCAGACTAATTCCCATGTTGACCCATATGTCTGGCTGGAGTTCTGCACCCAGATCAGTCCTTCTGATGACATACCCACGGCTCTTCTTGCAGGTGGGAGCCCGAGCTGGCCTACCTGGACCTGTGTGATGTGTTTATGTGACAAGATGCTGGCACCTGCCTGAGCCACGGTGTGCAGCCTCATCCCTGGGTAAGTTCCCCAACGTCCAGATTTTAACCGTAACTGCTGATTGTACTCGACTTCAGCTCAGTGCTCGTTCAGAGCTACAATCCCATCAGTCTATATTAAAGGCAATTGAGAGCGACTGCAGTGCAGCTGCCCTCAGGGTGCCGTCAGCCTCGAGGCCAATAATGAATTGATAAGCAGGGCAGGGCACGCCTCACAGTCCACACGGTCAAAGCTTTGACCTTCAAAGCCCAGCTGATTGAACCACAACCTCGGTGGTGTCATGCAGACAAGACAACCAGGCGAAGCGACGTGAACTTTCTTTCGAGGTTAAGTCCATGATCGGCGCCGAAACGGGTCGCGGCTGCTGCTCTTGTTGTTTTAATGAATGTACTACTGAGTGGGGAAACATCTGCTAGCTGGGTGAGAGCTTCCTTACAACTACTGCGCTCCATCCCTGACCAATCACGGAGGTCCGGTGTGGGTGGGTGAAACTGCTTTGTAGTTATAGTGCCGATGGTTTGGTGGTTTCCAGGAAGACCATCACTAAGGATGCTTGTGCTGTGGACCATGTGTAAGCAAATGGTCAATCATAATGAATTGGGGGGACAACAAGAATGACAATAGTGAGTGGTAGTATTAGTAATAATAAGAAGAGTAATGATAAAAATATTAATGATGGTAAGGGCCCCGGGCAGCATGGTGGTGCAGTTCTTAGCACTATCACCTCACACCTCTGAGATCAGGGTTCGAAACCCATGACTCTGTGTGTGTGTGTGGTGTTTTCATGTTTTCCCTGTGTCATTGTGGGGTTTCCTCCAGTTTCCCTCCACAAATCCAAAACTGTGTTGAGGTTAATTGCAGTTATCAAATTGCCCATAGCTGTGTGTGGAGTGTGTCCCGCAATGGGCTTGCGCCCCATCCTGGGTTATGCCTTTTGCCCATATCTTCTGGCTTTGGCCTCCCGTGACCCTGAATTGGGGAAGCAGGTATTGAAAAAAGAGATGATAACAATTATATGTAGTGCTGAAGATATGGTGGTATTCTATTTGGATTGCTGATTTCCCAGTGTGGCATGGTGGCACTGTTGGCACTGTCGAGTCACATCTATGGGATCTGGGTTCAGTCTCTGCCAAGGTTTCGTGTCTGTGGATTTTGCCCAATCTCCCCATGGGATTTCCTGCAGAGGCTAACAGGAGTTGCCCTCATTGCCGTTTGGCGTGCACGTGTGAGTGAACGGCGTGTGAGTGTATGACATGTGAGTGAATGGGGTGTGAGTGAATGGCGTGTGGGTTGTTCCTTGCCTTGTGCTTGTAGCCTCCAGGATAGGCTAGGATGGGTGATTGGTTTATTGTACTCCTCCTTTGGTCCAGTGTCTTCGCATAAGGTGAATATTTCACAGCTGTTTAATTGGTCTCACATTTATTTGTAGAACATGATGAAAATGAAGAAGTAACAGTTTTCTAATTGTTTAAATACCATCACTGATAGCTGTGACCTGTGATGGACTGGTATCCCGTCCAAGGTGGACAAAGTGCTGGGTCTGTGTTTCTTAGGATGGACTCCAGACCGACCGTGATCTTAGTCTGGATGCTCGTTTGCGGGAAAATTGGTGGAATGGATGGTATGTGACAGCCAGTTGTGTTGGTAATTTATTCATTATGGCTGGTCCCCAAGGAAACTGCAGGTATTGTGGTAGTTAAAGACCTTGGGCGGAAACACAGATCTTGCCAGTGCAGCTTTCAGGGGACACTTAGTTGTAGAGCTCTTGAGCAAAGTGACCGATCTGCATATGTAACATTGCCTGGGTAGGCGGGCACATCTGGACACGGGATTCAGTGGGGGGGTGAACGCGTCCCAGAGGAAGTTCACACAGCCCACTCACTCCAGTGAAAGCCTCCAGTTGTGAAGCACGAATTGTAGCTTGGATGAAAGTGTCGACCTTGAGACCAAACGTAGTAACAGGAATCAACGTAGTAACAGGAATCACCTCTCTGCAAACAGACAAGTGAAGCACTACTGGGAAGGGCTTTGTGGTGCTGTAGAATAGACTTGGCTGCCAGGAGTCATTAGCTCCACTGGGAGTTTCCTTATTGTTGATATGTGTGTCACAAAGTTAGCAAGCAAAATATACAGTACCAGTCAATTTTTTGGAGACAGCAAGCCCCTTGGAAAGGAGAGTGATAGAGTCACGTGACCTGGACTCCTGACCTAAACACAGTGGAAGTGGATTTGGATGAGTTTGACCAGGGAGTGAAGGAAAAGCAGCTGATAAATGATCAGTATATATGTGGACCCTCCTTCAGGACAGCTGGAAAAGTATCTCAGGAGGCCTCCTCATGAGACTGGCATAGAGGAGAAGGTCCCTGTAGCCAATGGAGTTTAAAGGCCTTGCCCAAAGGTCTATTGGTGGGATCACTTTGCTGACCTGGGGATTTGAACTTGCAACCTTCTGAGTCCCGACCCATGGATTTTGTTGTTTAATACTTTGTTGGTTAGTGTATATTCCATATCTGTTATTTTACAGTTTTTATGTGGTTATAATTATTCTGAAATGTAGAGAATAGTACAAATATACCTTTCTGTGGGTAGGTGCATCCAAACACTTGATTTCTCTAAATGTAGTCTATAGCTTAGCAGGGTGGGACACTGTGCTTGTGATCAGAAGGTTGTCAGTTCAAATCCCAGGTTAGTGGAGTGGCTTCGCAGTTGAGCCCTTGAACAAGACAATTAGCCCCCTGTTACTCCCTGGACTGTCTGTTTCCTGCTTTCTATAACCACCCCCCCCCCCCCCTTCCTGTCAATAACTGCTACCTTTAACTTTTTTACGCATCACCCAGAGGGGCTGTATATGTGAACGAGACAGTCGTAGCGGCCATTTAATTGCCTTTACATTGCTAGCTCCCTAGTATAAAGTCTGGATCATTTCCGACTGACCCGCATGTGACATTGGAGCAAGGTCCTTTCTGGAGAATTCTCTGTGGGCGAGTGGGTATGATTATCACCATGCAACTGGTGTGAAAGCAGAAAAAAAAAAGCCAGAAAATTCTGTCAGTACGGCCTGAAGCTGAAATGTCTGATAGGTTGAAGGAACAGCAAGGCACCCAGTTGTGTACCAGATTACAAACTGACACCACAGTGTGTTCCAAACTACAGTGCAGATGATGGGCAAACACCATCGACGTGCTGTAAAAAAACATTTCCGGACCGTACTTTTTGCCTCTCGCCCTGCCTCCTGCATGCTCTTCCCAAACGCCAACCCTCATCTCAACCCATGGGAGGATTTCCAGTAAGTTTGAACACTTCTGACACAGAAAATCTCTGGCTGTGTTACCTGGGCAATATCCTGAGGTTATGTGTGAAAACAGCTTAAGTTGTGTGTTTCTTTGGTAGTTATGAGTTTCTTTGGTAGATGATCTTCATTATTCCAAAGTAATTCCCAGCTTCCTCCTGGTTCGTAAGTTTTACAAAGAAGATGGTATCAGGTTTGAGTCAAATCATCCATCCACCCATCCATTTTCCAAACCGCTTATCCTACTGGATTGCGGGGGGTCCAGAGCCTATCCCGGAAGCAACGGGCATGAGGCAAGGGACAACCCTGGATGGGGGGCCAGCCCATCACAGGGCACACTCACACGCCAGTCACTCACACATGCACACCTAGGGGCAATTTGGCAACTCCAATCAGCCTCAGCATGTTTTTTTTTGGACTGTGGGGGGAAACCGGAGTACCCGGAGGAAACCCCACGACGACAACATGCAAACTCCACACACATGAAACCAGGCGGAGACCAGAACCCGGGTCCCAGAGGTGTGAGGCAACAGTGCTAACCACTGCACCACCATGCCGCCCCCTGAGTCAAATCAAGTCAACATTATTTATATAGCATTTCAACATAGTGCTTTACATAGGTCATAAAATCACAGCATGGTATCAAGGCGTTACATCGACATAAAACACAGAGTGACGATTAAGTCTTAAATGCTAAAGGGAAAGAGAAGAATTTAAGGAGGACCTAACACAGGTATGGCTTTAAAAATGAAATGTAAAATCTAAAAATCTGACCTGGTAGCCAGGACTGGAGTTATGTGCTTCTTTCTTCTTTGCACCAGTTACAAACCACACAGCAGCATTATGGACTAACCATAGATGAGCTAAGCATGGCCAGAGTTTGGTAATTCAGGTCCAGAGAGTACAAATCCAGGCTGGGATTTTGTTTCAACCAACCAGTTGAGCATAAAGAGTCACAGTCACAGAGTACTGAACTGGTTGGTTGAAACAAAATCCCAGCCTGGTTTTGTACTCTCTGGACCTGAATTGACTTACTGACCCCAATGTACAGAGAACTGTGCTCATCTTAATGAGATAAAATGCAAACGTGAACAAGTTCCTGTCCAGAAAAGAAAGTAATTTTTGAAATTGTCCCAAGTTGGAAAAAAAATCTATTTTTAAAAACAGAATTTTTTTGCTTATGAAACTTAAAACCAGTCAGGAATGACACCTAGATTTTTGGCATTAGGCCTAACATATGAAGACAGAGAATGTAGATTTCCCATAATGCTTTTAGTCTGTTACAGGGGGCCAAATAAAATAGCTTCAGTGACACACTGTTAATTTCTGGCAGAGGGGCAGCTCTGCACCGAGGCCACAGCCTCTGCTAAATGCCTTGGTTACTTGCATATATTAAAATTGTCCTTCACAGCTTTCGTTTTCCTCAGAGCCAGGGAGGTGTGGAGAAGCACAGAGCTCCACTTGGCAAGGACATGCTCTGCTCCCATTAGTGTCCGAGCCGTGCGGGGGTGAGGGGCGGCCGCACTTCTCTGTAAAGTGTCTTTTAATCAAGCCGCTTTTTAAGTGGACGTTTAAAACATCAGTGATCGGAAAGTAGCAGAGTAGCATGAGATTGCCACGTGGACCGTGAAGGAGGAGACACTCTGGTACGGTGCTGTCTCCCCCTGACCTACGTGCGGGTCGCTGGCCTTCCCTCACGCCTCGCTGAATAAAGTCACGTAAGTGACACTCCCAGATGCCGGGACCGTGCTCTGAAACCTGGAGACCTGTGTCTGTGTTTTGTTTGGCCCACAGAAACCTGGCGGGCTCATGGGAGTTTTACTTACACAAAAATGTTCTGAGGGCAGAAAGAAAGATGATTGGTTCAGAGAGATAATCAATGAGATTGTAGAGGAGGTGGGTCTGAGCATCTAGAGGAGGTAGGACCAACCAATCAGATGTCTTGGTCCTGCCTCTTCTAGTTGCTTGGACCCACCTTCTCTGCAATCTAATTGGTTATCTCTCTGAATCAGTCATTTTTCCCTCTGCCCTCAGAACATTTTTTTGTGTAAGTAAAACTCCCACAAGCCCCTGGCAGTTAGTTTGTGAGCTTTGCTGTGATGGTCATCACTCTTCTTCATTTCCGCCAGAATATCAGTATAATGCGCTCAGTTACACGAACATTGCAAAGCCTGCTGTTGTCCCAGAAGCCTTGAGGTAACAGATACTGTGAAGGTTATAAAGCCAGAATGCTGATTATTAAGCGATTTACAGATCTGAAGAAAGTGTGGTGTCTCACTTATTTATTTACGTGTGTTAAGGTAGGTTGCAGCATTATAGCTGATGAAAGATGTGGGTCTGAATGACCTCCGACTCAGACATAGTGAATGTAGCTTATTGTGTCTTTTTGTGTTCCCCTGTCAACAACAGGAAAAAAACCCTCTTCATTAATTCCTAGGGCACCTGCAAGATTACCTCTGTTTATGCATGAGACTGTTAAGGAAGTTAACACAAGGGCAATTAAAAGACTGCTAATTAATACTCAGGGTAGCGAAGCATCTTTGATTATTCTGAGCTGTATTTGGTCAATAGCTTATTCAAGCGTGGTTCTGTCATAGGGTGCCACCTTTGCAATGAATATGAAATTTGTAAAATTTCTTCCCTGCTCGATATCCCTCGATATGGTCAACTGTAAGTGGTGTTATTGCAGAGTGGAAGCGTTTAGGAACAACAGAACGTTCGCCATGAAGATACAGACCATGTAAAGCAACAGAGCGGAGTGCTGAGGTGCATAGTGTGTAAAAGTCACCATTGCACTGTTGACTCAGTGACTGCAGAGTTCCAGACTTCCTCTGGCATTAACCCCAACAAAACAACCTTGCTCTGGGAGCTTCATGGAATGAACTTCCATGGCCGGGCAGCTGCATGCAAGCCTCACATTACCAAGCACAATGCCAAGCGTCAGATGTAGTGGTGTAAAGCACACTGCTACTGGGCTCTGGAGCACTGGAAACAGGTTCTGTGGATCGATGAATCAGGCTTCTCTGCCTGGCAAACTGATGGATGAGCCTGGGTTTGGGAGATGTCAAGAGAACATTACCTGCATGACTCCACTGTGCCAACTGTAAAGTTTGGTGGAGGAGGGATAATGGTATGGGGCTATTTTTCAGGGGCTGGGCTAGGCTCCTTTAGTTCCAGTGAATTGAACTCTTAATGCTTCAGCAAACCAAGATTCTTTGGACGATTTTATGCTGTGAACTTTGTGGACAGTTTTTTGAAGCCCTTTACTGTTCCAGCATGACTGTGCCCTGATCTCAACCTCACCAAACACCTTTGGGATGAATTAGAATGGCGACTGTGAGCCAGGTCTTCGCATCCAACATCACTGCCTGACCTCACACATCCTCTTCTGGATGAATGGGCAAAAATTCCCACAGGCACACTCCAGAATCTCGTGGAAAGCCTTCTTAGAAGAGTGGCAGCTGTTATCGCAGTATATGGGGGGGGGGGGGCAGCTCCATACTGAGGCCTATGGGATGTCATGAAAGTACCTGCAGCTGTAATGGCCAGGTGTCCCAATATGTTTGTCCATATTTATCCGTATTTTTCATTGGAGAGCAATATTATATGCTATATACTGTATACAGTACATTATAAAGACTGTTTATATGCTAAAACTATCGATAAATGATATGATGTCTGTCAAAGTGTGTTCCTGATTTCAACACCCCTCTTATTTCGGTCACCTTTTGCAGTGACCATCCAATCGGTACTTAATTACATTATGTAACTAATTAAGTTAAGTGATTAAGGGAGCTGGTGGTGAAATTTAACAAAGAGGTTTTGGGGACCCAAGCTGTGTTTGTCTAGCTGTCCAGCAAAATATCCGTAACTTTTTGAAGAATAGTGAAGTAGAATTTCTTGTAAATTTTTATTGTCACTGTTCGTTTGCCTAAATTCCCATGCAAAGTAGTCTTTGTTTTCTAAGAAACAATGCACCTACTACCCAGATAAATAGATCTAGCCATTCCTTGACTGCCTACGACTTTTGCACAGTACAGTAAATGTACTCTCATATGATATATGCACTAAGACTTTTGCACAGTACAGTATATGTACTCTCATATGATATATGCACTAAGACTTTTGCACAGTACAGTATATGTACTCTCATATGATATATGCACACGTTTGGTGTGTAAAGGGCAATCAGGCCTCTTTGATCCACACCCAGAAGCAAGTCTGGGGTGGACTGACAACAAACAGTTAGGGACAAAAAAAAGGAAGAAACCTCGACTGCCAGGTAACTGTGAGCATAATGATGAATTTGATTCCAGTGTTAGCAGGTGACCCGGCACTGGGCCGTCATTTATAAATGACACGAGCAGTAAGAGCTAATGGGCTTTTCAAATCCCCATCCATCACCAGCCACTGGAAATACTGGCCAGGTCCCCACTGACTGCTGCTGGCAGGCATTGCTGCCGCATGCAGAACATGAACAGAGAAATGCACATAACAGGTAGAACTCACACAAACACGCAGAAGTCAGTCTCCTTTTTCAGGCTTGGGCCATTGTTTCATGCATTCCTCATGGTCTGCGGTTATCTCCAGCGGGAACGGAACGTGATTCGCTAACCGAATGAAAGCGTCCCTGTGCAGATTTGCGCTGGTTCTCTCTGCTTCACAATTTCATCTTCTGTACTTTTATCTAATTCGGTTACATTTATGCCACAATGAATGCATTGAATGAAGAGTCTGACCTACTGAATAAACTATTCTATTCTAATTCTAGTTCTTGCACTAGATCGACGGGTGTTCATAACTTCCATAACTCCATAGCTTACAGCCTGGAGTCCATCTTGGGGGGGATTTATGTGACATGATGAGACAAACTGACATTTCAGATGTGGATCGGCCAGCAGCCTCATGAGAAATAATAAGCTTGAGTTCGATGGGGATAAGGACACCGATGTAAGTATGACAGTGAGCATATCAGAGGCACGATGCCTGACCTGCTCCAAGGGGCCATGTGGATCATTCATCTCAATTTCCTCCTCTGATGTTCCATTCTGTGTCAGCAAGGACCTCAGCTTTCTGAAGACCCTGTCGGCGGAATGGGGGCAGACAGACAGCCGCGTCTCCGCCCAACCCCACTGCGGCTCTTCATGCTCGATTTACCCCCCCCCCCCCTTCCCCGTATGGAGCGGAGACTGAGATGGCAGACGTTTGTCAGCAGGGCATTATGGGAGCAGCATTTGGATAGCTGTATCGGGAGCAGAGGGCTACCGGAAACGTACAAAAACTGACAACCTGAAGACGGAGGGACAACATTGTGGGAGGGGCCATGACAAAGACTGAAAAAAGGAGTTTAATATAAACTATATGGCTTTCAATTGCTCTCTGTTTCCACAAACATGCAACAATGCTCTAAATCGGTGTTTGTTTATGATCTGCAATCAAAAATCAGTGTTTATTAGCTACAAAAAAGTGTACTTAATTTGGTTAAGTCTAATAGTTTCAGGTGTCATTTTGCTGTGGTTTGGCTGTTTACTGTAAAGTTCCCTGAATAAACAGCATGTTGTTCCGAGCTCGCAGTAGAAATTGTGCACTGATACTGGCGTCAGTTGTATGTGTTGGAAGACGACAGCAAGCGGAAAAAAGCACTGAGGGCTTGCGTTTGCTCCGGAACAGCCAAATTCGATCTTCTTTCTCCGGCAAGTCAATAAGCAGGTAAATTCGGAGGTGAGTGCAGGATTAAGACAGAGCTGCGCTGTCCGGGCCGAGCTGAGGCCTGCGCTCTGGACAGGGTGGCTGCCTGCTTACTTCCGTTTGCACCATGAGGGTATGTGGTGTTTCCGAGGTGTTCTCTGCGATTAACAGATGTCTCTGCTTTCTTTCCTTCCAAGCATTTTAAAATGCTTTGAACTATAAGTAAATAAGCCAGACAAATTAGCAAATAAATGGCATGCTGTAAGGCAACTTTTAGTTTTGGATCGAAATATAATTTTATGAATTTAATTAAATGCATAAGCTTGTCTCCGGGCCACGGCGGTTCCAGTATTTAAGGCTGGTACATTTTTTATGAAAGAGAACCGCGGGGCAGCAGAATGAATTCTCATTAGCGTGAGGCTACTGGGAGTGGAATCTCCCAGTATCTGTGGGACAGCTTAGTGTTCACTCTCACTGGGCTCGGTTTAATAAACACTTTCTCCAAGGGCAAAGAAAAGCCACCAGATCAAAGGGGACAAATATGTGTGGCATGTTATATTGCATTTGTAGTGGTAATAGTTACCATAGTAACCATGATAATAATAACAACAACAATAAAAATGTGCTGCTGGCCATTATGGTTGCTTATAATAATTAGTTTTCCATGATTTAGTTGATCTCTATGTGTCTAATATGTATATAAAGCTCAGATGACTCAATTCCATCCTTTAGCATCTTCCACGCACAAACACTCCCATTTCCAGTGTTTGATTCCCCAGAACAGCATCGCATTGAAGGCTCTTGTTGAGGCAGTTTCTGCGTTTTCTGAGATGCAGACTATTTATAACTGTGTTTCTCAACAGGCTCTTTACATGTAGCCTGTGTACATGTGATACTCTGCTAGCTGATCAGACTGCTGTCAAAATTAAAAGGGTCTTCTGTGCAGCTGATAAGTAAATAAACATAATTTATGTTGAGAGTACATAAATCATTATAGAGTTTTACCGGTGTGTTATGTTGGACTTGCGTATCCCCGTGGATGCATGTTGGTTCAGTGGGTAGCACTGTCGCCTCTAGTGGTGAGGCTTTGAATCCCACCTTTGGCACGTATGTTGAGTTAGCACGTTAGCATGTAGTTTTCATCTGCATCTCTAAACTGTTGGCTGGCATGTGTTTGCATGCCAGCCTCGATCCCCGTGCTGCCTGGGACAGTCTCCAGACCCTCCTGCAATTCTGAGCAGGATAAGTGGTTGGAAGATGGATGGGAATGTACTCGGGGATGGTTACCTGAATAAGTATGTCGCCGTTCATATGCTAATGAAGGGGCTGCTGGGTAGTCTTCAGGAAACAAGCTTGATTGTACAGGTATCCTTGATTCTTTTTGGTCTTGGAGACAAAATACAGTGGGATATATATATATATAACGACTATAGAGTAATTTTTAAAGTATTAATTCCTTTTTTTTCTGTAGTAAAATAATACTCAATATGTCTTTTCGCGTCAATTACTATATGACCACCAGATGGTGCTGTTAGTCAGCACTCAGCCTTAAAGGCATCCGTCCTCTTAACACTTATAATGTTACAGTCCCCATACCTGAGATTCATCATTTGTTATCTGAGTGTCACTCACAGTGTCTAAAGATAAGCACCGTACCTTTGAAGCGCTGTTCCATTTTGCAAAATGAGTTCACATCATTGCTAAGCAGTAATTCTACTTAATGCACTTGCAGTGTGCGCTTACATTACCACAAAACCAGTGAAATTAATATGAATTCATTCTGAATGTGAAATGATTTACATGTAGCCAGTTTAAAAAATGGTTGTTTTTATATTTAGACTGCGTAGTTCATTTTTTAAAGTACTTAATTAATGTTACATTCTCAGGTTCCAGCTTGAAAGGGCTTAAAATTGCTAATGTGACAGGTATTGCTAATTGCTAATGTTTGGTCATTAATTATTTAACAAATAATTTATTATTTTGCATATATGGAAAACATTTTTTATTTTCTTAAAAAAAAAAAACACACACACACAGTGAATGCTATTTGCCAGCAGGTGGCGCCATTGCAATGTGGTATGGTTATTTTGTCCAGTAAATGCATGTCCCCAGCTAATGTTTTCTGCGGGTTATTTATTTATTGATTTATTTATTTCCCATTATGTTACTATCATGGTGAGCAATCAAGCAGAATTTCACTTTTAGGCATTTTTTTATTTGGCAAAGTGGTAGGGAGAAACAGATTGAGTTTGTGTTTACATCTGCAGCAAAGTGTGAAACATTTTTGTAGATAAACGCTTTTACCCCTGAGGAACTCGGTCTTGAATATTTGGGCTCGTGTCACATGGTGCCTCCAGCCAAACGCCATTTTCCCCACTCGCCGGCTGTCTGCTCTCTCCTGCTCACCCCAGCCTTTGTCCTTCTTTATCTATAGAGCAGCGCAAATGCACTCTGTCTCTCCTCCTCCTGGCTCTGTCCTCGCGATTGCAACATCTTGCGAAATCTCAAGTGCACCCAAAAAACGTCACTGATAACGGCCGATTGACCGGTATATAATGGAGGTCAGTAATAATTAAAAATGCATTATACTGAAAAAGCCAGAAAAAATATTTTTATAGATTTTTAAATGATCTTTTACTTATACAACACTGTATATCTGTAATCCAGGAATAACAAATTGTGTATTATATTATATTATATTATATTATATTATATTATATTATATTATAGATTGATACATTGAATTCATTGACACACCGTTACACCGTTGGTATGACAACAAGCACAACAAGCGTAAGACACATTAAGCACATAATAGAATCTCTGGTGGAGAATGTCGCTTTACATTAGCTTTAGCTAAACTATGAATATAGTGGTAAATAGAACCTTGGGTTACATGAATCATCTGCAGCAGATAATGTGAAATAAATTGAAGGCAGTGAGTCCCACTTCCCCTTAGGACACCAAATGGCAGCGTGCCACACTTCCACCCATAGTGCGGAGCGTCCTTTGAGGACAGTTTATACCACAGAGAGGGACGGAGACCATACCGTGAAGTTTCTCTATGTCGCGGCCTGTACGTGACATGTACGCGTCATGCTCGCACGCGCGATGGCTCCAGTAAAATTCTCTGTTAGGAGACGTGGTGCTTGTTGTGACTGTAGCTCTGGTCTAACTCTTATCAGAATTATTAGCGCAGCCCTCATCATCGGCATCAGATGTAGGTCGCTCGTATGTGAGGTCTCTCTTCAGGTACTTTGCTGCTACATTACATTAACTCAGTTGCCATAATGGATTAGTGCTTTGGGCCTCGATTCCAGTAACATCTATCAGCTGCTGCCTGCTTTACAGACCTTAAAATGTTGGTCATTCAAATCCTTGTTAAAAACAATCTTAAAAGCAGATCTTGACATTTATCATTCCATTTGTCCCATTTGAGGAATATTCATCACCAGATAGCTGTATGCGCCGGAGATATTTGCGGCGTGCATTGCTGACATAACACTCGCCAGTCTAAGACTCCTACGAGATGGCAGAGGAGGGACTACTGATCCATGTCCATCTCATCACATGCCGTCTCTGTTGGCATGGGAAGAGAGAAAGTTCTCTGGGCACAGGTGAGAGGCGGCGGGCCTGCATTGCCAGTGGCCTTCCCGGCCTGTTACCTCCCCCTTGGTCGCTTCAAAGGCAATACCTGGAATGGCAGCTGGACCCAGGAGTGAGCAGCGCTGATAGCGGAGACGGGAACCACTAGATAAACATCCCCAGACTAGGTTTCACCGAGTCTGGGGGAGGACCAGAGGGAGGGGAGTGTGATCGCCAGAGAAGACAGAACTATTTCAGTGACGTCGCGGGTAGAAATGGTTGCACTCGGTGTAAGTCGGCCTTGATCTCTCACATACCTCTTATAGTGCCACGCTTGGTATTACTGGGTAACTTCATGCACTGACAAAAAGCTTTGATTTGATGGTCAGCATCTATCAGCGTCTTCAGGCTATCATCGTGGTGAAGCAACTATCACTGTCTTATGTCTGGGGGGGGGGGGGGGGTCGAATTATACTGTACCCCCTGCAGCCCAAAGGCATGGCTGGGAATATCAGCGTTTATAATTCCTGTAGTATTCAGGATGTGCACAGTCTCGCACTTGATGTTTCCTGGGATGGGCTTCACATCTGCTGGCAAACCATTCCTGGACAAATCCATGGAAGACAGAAAAATTAATAGTAGTATTCTTTCTACATTGTTTATTAAACAATGTGTTTATTTTTTCTGTGTTTTGCTGGCCTTTCGCATAACCTTCCTCTCGAATTTTTAGATAAAAATTCTCCTGCATGAATAGCAAGCAGGTCTTTTAAAACTTATCTGTAGTTATCACGCCACACCAGGCTAAATACACAATTTGTAGAGTGCTAATGGACTTCGAGGTAAACTGTGGTCAGCGGGCAGCAGAGTTTCTCGTCTCCTCCTTGTGCTGATAAAGGCCTCGCTTCATTTTCCTCTTGACAGAGCACGGTGAAAACTCTGCATCTGTAATTGCTTTAGTCCGAAACGAGAACGACTAAATATGTCTGATTGTCTCCTAAGCTTCGAAGCTATGAAATGAACTGTGGCTGCCTGTGAAAGGAATTCCCAGTTAGTTATTATGTAAATTCATTCTTTCGTTGGAAAAAAATCATTTATTTGCTTGTATTGCTATATTTTTTTGATTGAATTATGCAACCTCAGATGATAACATCTTAGACGATGATCACTGAATATGAATGACAATTTTCCTGAATAAATTAAAATAGAACCCTGAGCTGAAGATGAGCTTAGAATATAAAGGTGTTTTGAGTCCATAATGGCTGGACGTTGTTTTTGTCCTTTTATGCATTTGTAAGCAAGCCTAGCTGGCCTTCCTGTTGTCTTTTCCTCTGCCATTGTCCTTCTTGTAATCCCTCTGCGAGTGACCCATATAATTACAGCGAAAGTTCTACATCATGATAAATTTTTCAATTTGGAGAGTGCACTCCTCTGAATAATGCAGCTTCTCAGCCAGGTGCTGATTCTGAGGGGGTCTCTGGAGCTTTCCGGTCCGATGTCCTGCCAGGGCACGAGCGTGTTTCCCACGCCCTCGCCGGGAAAAATACAAGAAAACTGTGGAGTGAGCATTCTGGAACTTTTACATGTTTAAAATTCTCAAGGGGACACCTAAACTAGCTGGAAGCAGCAAATCTAATTATAATTGCAAGGCAGAAATACAATTGATGAATATTGTATATTTGTGACTTGTCTGTTTAGATGAGTATAGTATATACATGGATTATTTAATCAATTTGAATTGTTTCAGAGTAACCCTCATTCTTTAAACTGCTTAAAATTCAGGACCAATCAGTTCCAAATCAATTTTGGAAATACTGGCTTCTTCAGTTTTTATGAACAACAGCTTTGCAGAGTCAAGCTTGTTTTTTTTTTTTTTGGTTAATGCATCATATGGAGAAAAAAAGACCAATGCCTTATAATTATTTTGTTTTAAATGATTCACTATTTAGGTTAAAACTTTTCTTCACCTCACTATAAATTATATAAATGCACTATATATAATATATAACTCTGACAGACATTTATAGTGGCTGAGATCCTGTGTTATTTGCATTTAAATACGCTATGAAGTTATTCATACTATAATCAATTGATTACAGCAATCCTAAAAGGTGTTCTTTATTTAGGGAAATGCATTTAATAAGTGTTTATTGGTTTGTTTTAGTGAGTCCAAGTTTCACGTGCTGTGAATCTGTTCCCTGTGTGAATAAAATTACACTGCAGCCAATTTAACTGAATGTTTATCACTGACTAATTTTGTAGTAACAGCCCAAAGCACATTTCTCTCTGCCGGTTCAATAAGCACCTAATCATTTACAAAAATATTAGTCTACAGGCTCATAAGGGGCAAAACAGCATCTGCTAATGGAATTAGCGGAAATAGCCCGAGAAAAGTTACCATGGTGCTATAAACGCTTTTTATACAGCATAAACTCATATTTGTCTTTTTGCTTTAAAGAGATTGTAATTACACAGTTTTTTTATTTTAGATTAATTAATATTCCTAGTATATGCTTACAGACACCAGTATCTTGAAATACACGTGTACACGCACACGGAGACACACACACGCACACACACACACACACACAAACACACACAGGTTTGTACTCGCGTCTTTGTGAGGACCATTCATTAATTTCTATGGGGATTACTCTAATCCCAACCCAGCCCTAACCTTAATCACAAGTAACCAAACAAAGTACAAGTCTTTTGGCATTTTTAGTTTTGTGATTGCATTTCCACTTGTGGGGCCCAAAAAAATGATACCCACAATGTCAAATTAACAGGTTTTTATTACATTGTTGAGACCAAATGTCCCCACAATGCAATGTCTATTTGACCCACAAACATACACACTCACCCACACCCACACCCCTTGCTGAGGCAAAGTATTATGAAAACCCCCACACAAAGTGAATAATGTTGACTATCTTGCGGTATACTACATTATGACCAGAATGGAGAAGGGTACTGAGTGGCCTAGAATTGTCAATGCAAGATGTGAAGGAAAGCTATCCTGTCTGGAATAAACCAGCCAATGGGCTACTATGGTACAAATTGCTGATAATTTTAATAGTGGTTATGGGAGCGCTGTGTCTCGCCACATGGTGCGTTCGCCCCTGCTGCTTATGGGGATAGTAGCCATCGATTGGACTTGTGGGTCCAAAGGCAAATGCAGATGTTTGACGTGTGCCCCGGATTCACTGGACCTGGTCAATTTTTGTCCATTGCTCCGAGGTCCAGTTCTGATGCTTGTTTGCCAATTAGCATGGGCACTTTGACTGTGGTCCCTCCAGAGCTCTGGATTATGGCTAGGTGATATCTAAAAAAAAAAAAGAATATACAATATTTCAATTAAAAAATAGCCATCTAAGGTAGTGTTTCCCAGCCCAGTCCTCGGGGAATCCCAGACAGTCCACGTTTTTGCTTCCTCTCTGCTCCCAGCACACCTGTACCAGGTATTCGGTGTTCCTGATTGGCTGGGAGCGAAAACATGGACTGTCCGGGGTTCCTCGAGGACTGGGCTGGGAAAGGGTGACCTAAGCTAACCAGCGGTGGTAACCACCTAATTGGTGGGGAAAGAATCTGCAAATTGACTTGGATGTGGGATGTGCAACAAATGAATAGGTGTAGTTTCTGAGTTATATACCACAGCTAGGACAATTCAGGTAAAAACATATTTAGTAGCTCTCCCTTTTTCAGTCAATCCATCCAGTAGTTCTGGATAATGTAGAGGTTTGTGAGTGTGCGAGGGGTACGGATTAGATGGGTGGAGCCGGTGACAATGCTGTCATTTTAACACCTTTCCTTTCTACCTTATAAAAATGTTTATAAAATGTGTTAGCTAGACACGAACTGTGTAAATATATATGCATGAAGAGAGAAATTCATGTGTCACCATATTTATTGAAGTTTGGCTCTTTTTGTGTATTTTTTTTTCAGTTCTCTCCCCTGAGACGACTACAGCAGGATGAGCTTTGGAAGAGGGTGAGAACTCGTCTCATGGGCTCATGGATTTAGGAGGAAGACAGACTGTTTGCGAGCAGCTGCAGTGCTGTGAGGTGGTGTGCGTGTGTATTGTGTTTATATTACATTGTGGGGACCAGATGTCCCCCAGAGTGTAATAAATACCTGTTATTTTGACGTTGTGGGGACCATTTTTCAGGTCCTGAAATGTGAAAAAGTGGCTCCCCACAAAACTACTTTGAAAAAGCCATTTGGATATTTTATATACCAGACAGTTTTCATTATCATCATGCATTCTTATCATTATTGTAACTATTGTCAACGGAAATCATACAGACAGCCCCATGTGGAATGACTCTGTACCCATAAGTTCTGCAGTCTTTTTGTACTTCTGAAATCGGTGTTCTGAAATGTTGCATCTACCTGTGTTGTGCGAATGTGTAATTTGGCATAACTAGGAAAATTCAGCATCTCTCTAGAACAGATAAGTCATCTGTCACAGGTGTATCATGTTCTATTTGTGACTTGGGTGTAAGGTTAGGCTCTCCGGGGCAGTCCTGCCCCATGGGGCGTCTGTGAGCGGTGATGAATTAGGGCGAATAAGGAACAGTTCATCAGGGTTATGCAATCTGATTGGAGGTAGGGAAGGCACATTTCACTGCTGTAATGTTATCGTTTGGTCTGTATTTGAGCCTGGAGCGTGCTATTTGTAAAAGCATTACCAGGTGGAAATTGGAGGAAGCTTCAAAAAGGGGTCACCTCAGACAGCGGAAGACCATCCCCAAGGCTGCCATTACGGCAGACGTGCATGGCTGCCTGCAGGGGACAGTCTGGGATGAGGTTGTATTAAAAAACACATAAAACAAGAGTGTTTCTGAGAAAATCTGACTCTTTGTTTATGTATATGTATGTGTGTGTATGTGTATATACTCACACACACAGTTGCGTAATCGTATCTTTTTTTTGGGACTGCTCACTCATTTTAATGGGAAAAATGCTAACGCTAACTATGACAACCTTAACCCCTACCCAGCCATAACCATAAGTAATCAAACAAAATACGAGAGTTTTTGCATTTTTAGTTTTTTAATTTTGCAGTCACGGATTTTTTTCTTAAATAAAGTTTTCCCATATGGAGGCGAGGAAAGTGGTCCCCATAAGGTAACTCATCACATTGTGGGGACATTTGGTGAGGTATATCTGGACTACACACACACACGCACGAGAATGACAATATGTTTTACCCATAAACATAAACCTGCACGCACACATATGGAAAAATCCAGCATATCATGGTATCCGTTAAAAAAATTAAGTACTGTATAATATATAAAGATATCTGCGGTCAAGTGGATTTTCCATGGACATTTTATTATATAAACCATATATAATATGAGCCTCTGTGGAATGATTCATATAGAATTTATGTTTCATGCCACCGTGCATTTTTTTTTATTATGACTTATTAATTTGAATTACTGTAATACTGTGATAACCATTCATGGGATCGCTATGATTTGTGTTTTAACGTATTTGAACTTCACCTATGCTGCGTGACAGTCAAGGATGTACGTTAAGATATACGGGCCGCCTGACTCTTATACCATCTGCATGGTAATGTAAGCCATCCGGAAGGGCGCGGTATAAATTACCCAGAGCATTACCGTCAGACGCACTCAGTATTTCTCTTTCATTTAAGTCAAGCCTTACTAGCACAAGTGGAACTCCTTACATGATAAGTAACTCAATTAAAATCATGACAGGAAAATTATAATTAGGTTCGGAAGCCTCATAAACCACAGAAAAGCTGCTTCGCTGCATCTGTTGCACTTGTAATCTGCTGCAGTTTCTTTTTTAAACCCAGTTTAGGTTTTATTTCTTTTTTTTTTATATATTCATGCATATATAATATATATATTTTGTGTGTGTGTGCTCGCATATATATATATATATATATATATGTGTGTGTGTGTGTGTGTGTATATATATATCCATCCATTTTCTAAACCGCTTATCCTTACTGGGTCGCGGGGGGTCCGGAGCCTATCCCGGAAGCAACGGGCACGAGGCATGGAACAACCCTGGATGGGGGGCC